>JARQOC010000011.1:205791671-206342844 GCA_033576535.1 Allobates femoralis | reverse complement strand
CCCCTCCGTCTCCTCTCTCCGTCCGTCCCTCCCTCGTCCGTCTCCTCCTCCGTCCCTCCCTCCGTCTCCTCCCCTCCGTCCCTCTCGTCCGTCCTCCTCCGTCGTCCTCCCTCTTCCCCCGTCTCCTTCCTCCTCCTGTCATCCCGTCCCTCCCCTCCTCCGTCCCTCCCTTCCGCTCCTCCCTCCCCTCCGTCCCTCCCTCCCTCGTCCGCCCTCCCGTCCCCGTCCCTCCCTCTCCCTCCTCGTCCCTCCCTCCGTGCCTCCTCCTCCTCCTCGTCAGTCCCGTCCTCCCTCATTCCTCCGTCCCTCCTCTGTCCTCCTCCGTCCCTCCTCTCGTCCCTCCCTTGTCCTTCCCCACTCCTCCGTCCCTCCCATCCGTCCTCCTCCGTCCGTCCCTCCGTCCTCCTCCGTCCTCCTCCGTCTCCTCTCTCTCGTCCTCCCTCCTCCGTTCCTCCCTCCCCGTTCCGTCCCTCCGTTCCCTCCTCTCCGTCCCTCCCGTCCGTCCCTCCCTCGTCCGTCCCTCCCTCCGTCCCTCCCTCGTGTCCGTCCCTCCCTCCGTCCGTCGTCCTCCGTCCCTCCCGTCCGTCCCTCCTCCGTCCGTCCTCCCTCGTCTGTCCCTCCCCTCCCGTCGTTCCCTCCCTCCTTCCTCTGTCCCTCCCTCGTCACTCCCTCCCTCCCTTCCTCTGTCCCTCCCTACGTCTGTCCCGTCCCCCTTCCTCCTCCCTCCAGCCCGTCCGTCCCTCCCTCTGTCCGTCCGTCCCTCGCTCTGTCCGTCCTCCCTCTCCGTCCTCCCTCTGTCCGTCCCTCCCTGTCCGTCCCCTCCCTCCTCCGTCCCTCCTCTGTCCCTCCCTCCCTCCGTCCCTCCCTCCGTCTCCCTCCCTCTGTCCTCCCTCCGTCCCCTCCCTCCTCCGCCCTCCGTCCCTCCCTCCGTCCCCTCCCTCCCTCCCTTCCGTCCCTCCCTCCGTCCCTCCTCTGTCCTCCCTCCCTCCGCTCCTTCCTCCTCCTCCTCCCCTCTCTCCCTCCCTCCCTCCCGTCCCTCCCTCCCTTCGTCCGTCCGTCCCCCCTCCGTCCCTCCCTCTCTCCGTCCGTCCTCCTCCTCCCTCCTCCGTTCTCCCCTGTCCCTCCTCCGTCCCTCCCTCCGTCCGTCCCTCCCTCCCTCCCTCTCGTCCCTCTCCGTCCTCCCTCCTCCTTCCCTCCGTCCGTCCGTCCCCCCTCCGTCCCTCCTCCCTCCTCCGTCTCCTCCCTCCGTCCGTCCCTCCTCGCCTGTCCATCCCTCCTCGTTCCCTCCGTCCTCCCTCCTCGTCCCCTCCTCCGTCCGTCCCCCTCCGTCCGTCCTCCTCCCTCCTCGCTCTTCCCTCCCTCCGTCTCGTCCCTCCCTCCTCGTCCGTCCCTCCCTCCGTCCGTCCCTTCCTCCTGTCCGTCCCACCCTCCGTCCGTCCCTTCTGTCCTCCCTCCGTCAGTCCCTCCCTCCGTCCCTCCCTCCTCCGTCTCCGTCCCTCCCTCGTCCGTCCTCCCTCCGTCCGCCGTCCCTCCGTCCCTCCTCTGTCCTCCCTCCCTCCGTCCGTCCCTCTCCCTCCTCCGTCCCTCCCTTCGTCCTCCGTCCCGCCCCCGTCGTCCCTCCCTCCGTCCCTCCTGTCCCTCCCTCCATCTCGTCCTCCCTTCCGCCTCCTCTCCGTCCTCCCCCCCTCCTCCTCCTCCCTCCTCCCTCCTCCCTCCGTCCCCTCCTCCGTCCGTCCCTCCCTCTGTCCGTCCTCCGTCCCTCCTTCCTCCCTCCCTCCCTCCGTCCCTCCCTTCGCCCGTCCGTCCCTCCCTCCGTCCGTCCTCCTTCCCGTCCCTCCTCCGTCCCTCCCTCGTCTCTCCCGTCCCTTCCCTCTCTCCCTCCCTCTCCCTTCGTCCTGTCGTCCTCCCCTCGTCCGTCCTTCCGTCCTCCTCCCTCCCTCTCCCTCCTCCGTCCCTCCCTCCGTCCGTTCGTCCCTCCCCTCCTCCCCCCTTCGTCCCTCCTCGTTCCTTCTCCTCCCTCCCCTCCCTCCTCCTCCGTCCCCTCCGCGTCCCTCCTTCGCGTCTCCCTCTCTCCTCCTCTCCGTCTCCTCCTCCCTCCTCTTCCTCCCTCCCCTCCGTCCTCCCCCTCCTCCTCCCCTCTCGCTCCCTCCGTCCTCCTCCGTCCGTCTCCCTGTCCCTCTCCTCCCCTCTCTCCTCCCTCTCGCCCCGTCCCTCCTCTCTCCCCTTCTCGTCCTCCTCCCCTCTCTCCTCTCCTCCTCCTCCCCCTCCCCTTTCTCCCCCCCCTCCTCCTCTCTCTCTTGTCGTCCCTCCCCCTCCCTCCACTCCGCCTCTCGTCCTCCGCCCTCCTCCTTCTCTCCCCCTCCTCTCCCTCCTCCCCTCTCGTCTCTTCCCTGCCCCTCTCTTCTCTCCCTCGCCCTCCTCGTTCCTCCTCCTCCTCCTCCTCGCTCTTCCTCTCCCCCCCCCCTCTCCCTTCTCTCCTCCGTCCCCTCCCCTCTCCCTTCTCTCTCCTCCTTCCCCGCTCCTCTCCCCTCGCTCCTCCTCCTCTCCCTCCTGTCGTCTCTCGTCTTCTCCTCCGCCCTCCCTCGTTCTCCCGTCCTCCTCCCCTCTCTCTCTCCCCCTCTCCCTTCTCCCCTCTCTCTCCTCCGCCCCCTCTCCCTCCTCTCTCCTCCTCCCTCGTCCCTCGTCGTCTCTCCTCCGCCTCCTCCTCTCCCTCCCCCTCTCCTCGCTCCCCTCCTCCCCCTCCCCTCTCTTCCTCCTCCTCCCTCCCTCTCCCTCCCCCGTCCCTCCCTCCGCGCCTCTCCGTCTCCCCTCTCCGTCCCTCCTCTCCTCCTTCCTCCCCTTCCTCCTCCCCTCCGTCCTCCCTCGTCTCCGTCCCTCCCTCCTCCCTCCCTCTCCGTCCCCTCTCTCCTCCTCCCTCGTCCGTCCCTCCTCCTCCTCCCTCCTCCTCCTCCGTCCCTCCCGTCCCTCCCTCCTCCGTCCTCCTCCTCCTCCGTCCTCCTCCGTCCCTCCCTCCTCCGTCCCCTCTCCTCTCGCTCCGTCCTCCTCCTCCTCCCTCCGTCCTCCCTCCGTCCCTCCGTCTCCCTCCCTCCTTCCGCTCCCTCCCTTCCTCCGTCCTCCCTCCCTCCGTCCCCCCTCCGCTCGTCCTCCCCTCCCTCCTCCTCCGTCCCCCCGTCCCTCCCTCCTCCTCCTCCCCTCCCTCTCCTCCTCTGTCCCTCCCCTCCTCCATCCTCCTCTCGTCCCTCCTCCCCTCTCCTCCCCTCCGTCCCTCCCCTCCCGTCCCTCCTCTCCCTCCCTCCTCCTCCTCCCTCCTCCCTCTCGTCTCTCCGTCCCTCTCCTCTCGTCCCTCCTCCGTCCCTCCCTCCGTCCTCCGTCCGTCCTCCTCCTCGTCTGTCCCTCCCTCCGTCCCTCCCCTCCTCGTCCGTCCCTCCCTCGTCCGTCTCCATCCCTCCCTCCGTCCGTCCCTCCGCTCCGTCCCCTCCCCCTCCGTCCCTCCCTCGGGCCTCCTCCGTCCCTCCCTTCCGTCCGTCCCTCCCTTCGTCCGTCCATCCCTCCTCCGTCCCGTCCCTCCGTCCTCCTCCCTCCGTCCGTCCCTCCGTCCGTCCCTCCCTCGTCATCCCTCCGTCCCTCCTCCGTCCGTCCCTCCCTCCATCCGTCCTCCTCCATCCCTCCCTCCGTCCGTCCGTCCCTCCGTCCGTCATCCCTCCTCCGTCCGTCCCTCCCCGTCCGTTCGTCCGTCCCTCCTTCGTCCCTGCCTGCCTCCGTCCGTCCGTCCCTCCGTCAGTCCCTCCCTCCATCCGTCCCTCCCTCCGTCAGTCCCTCCCTCCATCCGTCCGTCCCTCCGTCCGTTCGTCCGTCCCTCCCTTCATCCGTCCCTCCCTCCGTCCGTCCGTCCCTCCGTCCCTCCCTCGGTCCATCCCTCCGTCCTTCCCTCCGTTCGTCCCTCCCTTCGTCTGTCCATCCCGCCCTCCGTCCGTCCGTCGTCCGTCTCTCCGTCAGTCCCTCCGTTCGTCCCTCCTTCTGTCCATCCCTCCCTTCGTCCGTCGTCCGCCTCCGTCCCTCCTCCGTCAGTCCCTCCTCGTCAGTCCCTCCCTTCCATCGTCCGTCCCTCCCTCCGTCAGTCCCTCCCTTCCATCGTCCGTCCCTCCGTCCGTCCGTCCCTCCCTCCGTCCGTCCCTCCCTCTGTCCGTCTCTCCCTCCGTCCCTCCCTCTGTCCCTCAGTCCGTCCCTCCCTCCGTCCGTCCCTCCGTCCCTCCCTCCGTCCGTCCCTCCCTCCGTTCGTCCCTTCCTCCGTTCGTCCCTCCCTCCGTTCGTCCCTCCCTTCGTCCGTCCGTCCCGCCCTCCGTCCGTCCCTCCGTCAGTCCCTCCCTCCGTCCTACCGTCCCTCCCTCCGTCAGTCCCTCCCTCCATCCGTCCGTCCCTCTCTCCGTCCGTCCGTTCCTCCCTCCGTCCGTCCCTCCCTCCGTCCGTCCCTCCCTCCGTCTCTCCGTTCGTCCGTCTCTCCGTCCGTCCGTCTCTCCGTCCGTCCGTCCCTCCCTCCGTCCGTCCCTCCCTCCGTCAGTCCCTCCCTCCGTTCGTCCCTCCCTCTGTCCGTTCCTCCCTTCGTCCGTCCGTCCCGCCCTCCGTCCGTCCGTCCCTCCCTCCGTCCGTCCTTCCCTCCGTAAGTCCCTCCCTCCATCCGTCCGTCCCTCCCTTCCTCCGTCCGTCCCTCCTCTGTCCGTCCCTCCCTCCGTCCCTCGTCTCTCCCTCCCCCTCCCTCCGTCCGTCCCTCCCTCCGTCCGTCCCTCCCTCCGTCCCTCCGTCCGTCCAGCCATCTATCTGGATGGATGGATATGGGATGGATGGATGGATATGGGATAGATAGATATGGGATAGATAGATACATAGATAGATACATAGATAGATACATAGATAGATAGATAGATAGATAGATAGATAGATAGATAGATATGGGATAGATAGATATAGGATAGATATGGGATAGATAGATACATAGATAGATAGATATGGGATAGATAGATACATAGATAGATATGGGATAGGCCCACGTCACACACACAGATATTTGTGCAGATATTGTTCACAGATCTCTGGTTGCAGTGAAATCATGGACACATTGTTCCATTTTGTGGCTGTATATAAATGGATTAATGTGTCCATAATTTCACTGCAACCAGAGATCTGTGAACAATATCTGCACAAATATCTGTGTGTGTGACGTGGGCCATAGATAGATACATAGATAGATAGATAGATAGATAGATAGATAGATAGATAGATAGATAGATATGGGATAGGCGGCCGTCACACGCACAGATATCTCTAGCGATATTGTAAGCGATCACGTGCACGCGCAATCGCTTACAATATCGCTCACATCGCTGGTGAGATGTCACACAGGCAGACTCACCAGCGATGTGGATCCGCGATCTCGCTGGTAACTATGGTACACATCGGGTAACTAGGCGCCGCGCGTCGCTTAGTTACCCGACGTGTACCATAGTTACCATCTCCCAGCATAGACTCTGCGCTGGGAAATCGCTCATCGTGGTGTTATACACCACGATGAGACAGATCGTCAAATCGCTCATCGCTAGATCTGAGCTCCGGAGCTCAGATCAGCGATGTCACGATCAAGCGATTTCACATCGTAAATCGCTTGATTACATGCAACGATTTCTTGCCCGATATCGCTTAAGCGATCAAAAAGGAGATCGCTTAAACGATATCGGGCAAGAAATCGTTGCGTGTGACGGCCGCCATAGACAGATACATAGATAGATACATAGATAGATAGATATGGGATAGATAGATACATTGATGAAAAAAAGGTAGGTAGGTAGTTAGGGACCCATCAGATTTAAGGTCACCTTGCCGCGGTTGATGGGCAGGCATTTATTGGCCAATATATGCGCTAAGAACCTTACAATAATTGTATTTTTCAAAAAAATATTTTTTTCATCTGAGTTTTTTTGAAAAACTTTTTTAGTTTTTATTTTTTCTCAGACTTTTTGCATTCTCTTTGACACTCTCACTTGCATGTGTTGGCTTTAGCAGTGGCTGCTGTAGTTTCTGTACATTATGTAGTTCAGTATGGCAGCTCTGCACCTGTGTTTTAATCCTCTGGGAGGCGCTGTCTGTTTTTTTTTCTTTATCTATTATATATGGTGTCACTAACTCCATTGCTGGACTCTGCACTCCTCCCTTCCCATTAATCCACAGGGGCCATCTGATGTGTGCGTGTCCTTCTGCAGCCCAGGTAATGAGAGACCTCTAGGGGTCCATCAGAGGTTTTATTGTAGGTAGTTAGTGACCCATCAGATTTAAGGTCACCTTGCCGTGGTTGATGGGCAGCATTTATTGGCCAATATATGCGCTAAGAACCTTATAATAATTGTATTTTTCAAAAAAAAAAATTTCAGTGTGCTGCTGTAGTTTTTGTACATTATAGATAGATACATGACAGATAATAGATGAATCATGGCCATGAAGGAGGAAGAGAAAACATCTATCCTGCTGGGAGAAGAAGAGAGAGCAGTGGAGATAGCAGCGCGGTATGTGAGCGAATGCTTCACAAATTGATCCGTAAAAATGAAAAAGTGTTTTTTTTCACAAAAATGTTCTTTTAGGCCTCAATTCTTTCATTTTCACATGGGGAACAGGATAAAATGGATCCTAAAAATTGTTGGGCAATTTCTCCTGAGTACACCGATACCTCATATGTGGTCATAAACCACTGTCTGGGCGCACGGCAAGGCTCAGAAGTGAAGGAGCGCCATTTGAATGGAAAATTAGCTCCAAAAGTCAAATGTCGCTCCTTCCCTTCTGAGCCTTGCCGTGCGCCCAAACAGTGGTTTATGACCACATATGAGGTATCAGTGTACTCAGGAGAAATTGCCCAACAATTTTTAGGATCCATTTTATCCAGTTGCCCATGTGAAAATGAATTGAGGCTAAAAGAACATTTTTGTTGGAAAAATTTAAATGCCCATTTTTTCCTTCCACGTTGCTTTAGTTCCTGTGAAGCACCTGATGGGTTAATAATCTTCTTGAATGTAGTTTTGAGTAGCTTGAGGGGTGCAGTTTTTGGAATGGTGTCACTTTTGGGTGTTTTCTGTCATGTGCGCCCCTCAAAGTGACTTCAGATGTGATGTGGTCACAAAATAAAATGGTTTTGTAAATTTTGCTGGAAATATGAAAAATTGCTGATGAACTTTGAACCCTTATAACTTCCGAACAAAAAAAATGTTTTTTTCCAAAATTGTGCTGATGTGAAGTAGACATGTGGGAAATGTTATTTATTAACTATTTTGTGTCACATAACTCTCTGGTTTAGCAGGAAAAAAATTCAAAATTTGAAAATTGCAAAATTTTCAAAATGTTTGCCGTATTTTTGATTTTTTCCACAAATAAACGCAAAAATTATCGACCTAAATTTAATACTAACACGAAGCCCAATATGTCACGAAAAAACAATCTCAGAATCGCTAGGATCCAATGAAGCGTTCCAGAGATATCACCTCATAAAGGGACACTGGTCAGAATTGCCAAAAATGCCAAGGTCTTTAGGGTCAAAATAGGCTGGGGGTGAAGGGGTTAAAGCAGGCTTGAGGGAAGAATGTAGAGGGAGCAGGCTGGGTGGCGTCACGTGCTATGGTCGTGTCCCAGACTGCTGGTATATTGGCTCACAGTTATTAATAAAATAGAGAGAGCCTACGAATGTGTGATTGAGAGGAATCCGGTACTGTGTATACTGGGGGATGTGGAAGGGATTGAGGCTTCAGACAACTGTAAAGTAGCGATAGCGATTGTTGTATGTGGCACGTAAATTACCTGCAAGTAAATGGATTGACTCAGAGCCCCCCTCGAGGAGGGGATTTATTGCTCAAACACAAAAGGTGAGGAAAACATTTATAGACGAGGGAATAGAGAAAGAACCTTTGAGAAGATCTGGGCCGCCTGGATGGCGGTGGTGTAAATACTATGATGAATATACCTACCCATTATAGGGGCAAATCTGGGAGGGGGAAGGGAATGGGATATATATGTTATGTGAAGTATATACTGACTTATCCCTTGTTTCTAAACTGTATGTACTTTTGAAATTTGAATAAAAACAACTGGTTTTAAAAAAGAAAAGAAAAGCGCATTGGGGCTCTATAATCTGTGATATAAATGATTATAAGCAGAACTACTATCCCCAATGTGGGGTGTCGCTCCTGGGGCACAAAGCAGAGAGGTGCGATACTGTGTTTCCCCGAAAATAAGACACCGTCTTATATATTTTTTTGGTCCCAAAGATGGACCATGTCTTATTTTCGGGGGGGAGCGCCTTATATTAAGCATCATCCACTATCCCTCTGTAGCCCCCTCATCCTCCACTATCCCTCTGTAGCCCCCTCATCCTCCACTATCCTCTGTAGCCCCTTCATCCTCCACTATTCCTCTGTAGCCCCCTCATCCTCCACTATCCCTCTGTAGCCCCCTCATCCTCCACTATCCCTCTGTAGCCCCCTCATCCTCCACTATCCCTCTGTAGCCCCCTCATCCTCCACTATCCCTCTGTAGCCCCCTCATCGTCCACTATCCCTCTGTAGCCCCCTCATCCTCCACTATCCCTCTGTAGCCCCCTCATCCTCCACTATCCCTCTGTAGCCCCCTCATCCTCCACTATCCCTCTGTAGCCCCCCATCATCCTCCACATATCCTAGACCCCATCATCCGCCAACATCCCTCTAGCCACACACACAGTCAAACACACACACAGCCACACACACACACACACACAGCCAAACACACACACACAGCACACACACACACACAGCAAACACACACACACAGCCACACACACACACAGCCACACACACAGCCAAACACACACACACAGCCACACACACACATCACTGGAGCCTGTCGGAGCTTACTGCCGCCACCGCCGCTGTCACTTGATGTCCCCCAGTGCGTACATAGCCGGGCGCCGTAGATGTACTATGGTAAGCCATCAGCCAATCAGGCGGCTGCTGGCGTCTGATTGGCCGCGGCATTACTGTACATCTATGCTGAGCGGCGCAGATTACCTCTGTACAGGAGATGTACGGTAATGCCGCGGTCAATCAGACGCCAGCAACCGCCTGATTGGCTGATGGCTTACATCGCACATCTGCGGCGCCAGGCTATGTATACACATCGGGTGACATCAAGCAGCGGCGGTGGGTGGCAAGCTCCGGAGGAACAATGGCGGCGGCAGAGGCAGCTGAGTATGAATTTTTTTTTTGCCTGCCACTATTTTCGGGGGGTGCCTTATATTAGGCCCCCAGGCCAAATCCCCGAGGCGCCCTATTTTCGGGGGGCGCCCTATTTTTGGGGAAACACGGTAACAGTTTGTCTTTACTTTTTGCCATTATCTCCACTGACACCTTGATCTTCACCTCTGCATTGTAAGAGATGGTTTCCACAATTTGTTTTTTATTTCTGTGGTTTGCCAACTGTAAAAATGACAAAATCAGCTTTATTCCCCCCTGACAAGCCCACTGGTCACAGGCTGCAGGGGTGTCTGCATGACGTCAGAGCATGTGACCGCTGCAGCCGATCACTGGGCTCATAGGGGTTGTTACTTTATGACAAGCTGTACATTATATTGGTGGTAAAACACCTTCTTGATCTCTTGCTATTAGTCTTTCTTCCTTTGGGAGTCAGAATGAGCAGGGGGTTATTTTATGGCTCCTCTCCCCTCCATACCAGTCTGTCATTGTTAATCTGATAACTGTAACCTATATCTGTATCTGTTAGGCAGCCCCTTCTCATGTACAGCACCATGCAATTAATGGGGCTATATAAATAAATTATATAAATATATATATATATATACACACATATATACTCTGTTCACTATTGCTCACTTCTATCCTGTGGACCAGTGAGGTTATAACAAAACTAAACTTATTATGGACGTGGTTGATTTTTAATTTTCATGCGGAACAATCAAAATGAAAACATACATTATACTATACTAGAGAAATCACCAACACATAACTCATCTCTTTACAACCTCCGGGAGATGATTCCACACCACAACTAATACCCAATTAATAAATCAACTTTTAGAGGGTATAAAATTACCCAAATACCAAAAGATAAAACAGACATATTAAAGCGAGCAATATCCCAGTCAGATATAAAACAAGTGATTACAGCAGCAAAACATAACAAGTCTCCCGGTCCTGATGGACGAACAAGAGAATATTTTAGATTATTTCAGGATATATTGTCACCCACATGGCATCAATTTTCCAAAACTTGTTTGAAACCAAGGAAATTCCCAAAGAAAAGACACAGGCAACACTCACACCCCTCCCAAAATCAGGAAAAACACCCGACCAAAACACCAATTTCAGATTTATATTAATGAAATCCTATTTAATAATTTATTCTAACATTTTATTTAATAGAATTTCAGAAATAATCCCATTATTAGTGCAAAAAGACCAAGTAGGATTCATTAAATGTAGAAAGACACCAGAGGAGGAGGATGACCGATATCATCAATATAGCTGGGGAAAGTCCAGCGCCGTCTGTGCTCCTCTCGTTAAGACGCTGAGGGCGTTAGAGGCAGAGGTGCCCACTCTCACCACCACTGGAGTGCCCGCTCTCATCACTAATGGCACAAGGCAGGAGTGCCCACTCTCACCATCACTAACGGCACAAGGCAGGAGTGCCCGCTGTCATCATCACTAATGACACGAGGCAGGAATGCCAGCTCTCACCACCACTAATGGCACGAGGCAGGAGTGCCCGCTATCATCATCACTAATGGCACGAGTGCCCGCTGTCATCATCACTAATGTCACGAGGCAGGAGTGCCCGCTGTCATCATCACTAATGTCACAAGGCAGGAGTGCCCGCTGTCATCATCACTAATGTCACGAGGCAGGAGTGCCCGCTGTCATAGTAACATAGTAACATAGTAACATAGTTTTTAAGGTTGAAGGAAGACTTTAAGTCCATCTAGTTCAACCCATAGCCTAACATGTTGATCCAGAGGAAGGCAAAAAAAAACCCATGTGGCAACACTAATCTCCACATTGGGGGAAAAAATTCCTTCCTGACTCCAGATACGGCAATCAGACTAATTCCCTGGATCAACGCCCTATCAAAGAATCTAGTATATATAACTGGTAATATTATAGTTTTCAAGAAAGGCATCCAGGCCCTTCTTAAATGTTAGTAGTGACTCACTCATTACAACATCATGTGGCAGAGAGCTCCATAGTCTCACTGCTCTTACAGTAAAGAATCCGCGTCTGTGATTATGATTAAACCTTCTTCCCTCCAGACGTAGAGGATGCCCCCTTGTCCCAGTCTCAGGCCTAAGAGTAAAGAGATCATTAGAAAGGTCTCTGTACTGCCCCCTCATATATTTATACATTATTATAAGATCACCCCTAAGCCTTCGTTTTTCCAAGCTAAATAACCCCAAGTTTAATAACCTGTCTTGGTATTGCAGACCCCTTAGTCCTCTAATAACTTTTGTCGCTCTTCTCTGGACCCGCTCTAGTTCAGCTATGTCTTTCTTATACACCGGAGACCAGAATTGTACACAGTATTCTAAGTGTGGTCGCACTAGTGACTTGTATAGAGGTAAAACTGAATTAGTCCTTACCGGTAATTCCTTTTCTTGGAGCCTTCCACGACAGCATTGGAGGATGTCGTCCACGCCCTATTGGGGGACAGGAACACAGAGAGGTTAAAAGCCCCTCCCCTTCCTCAGTACTCCAGTGTTTACCAAGATCACCCTTAGCCATGGATTATCTGATACAAACCGGAACCAAACACCAACAAGGGGGGGAACTGATGCTGTCGTGGAAGGCTCCAAGAAAAGGAATTACCGGTAAGGACTAATTCAGTTTTCTCCATTCGCCTTCCACGACAGCATTGGAGGAATACCACCGATACTCCTCAGGGTGGGACTATTGCCTGTAGGACTCTCCTACCAAAGGACAGATCCCGACTGAAGGACAGATCTAACCTATAGAGGCGAGAAAAAGTGAGGAGAGACTACCACGTAGCCGCACTGCAAATCAGCTCCGATGAAGCTCCAGCCTGCTCCGTCCAGGGAGTAGCAGCAGCCAGAGTTGAAGGAGCCTTCAACCCCACCGGAGGAGCAAGGACCGGAGCGACGTAGACCTCACAGATCGCCTCCTTGATCCAGGAAATGATGGTAGCCTGGGAGGTCTTCTTCCCTGTATAATTCCCAAAAGCCGAACAAAACAGGTTCTGATCTAACCTCCAGGAAGCAGACTCTCGGAGATAGAGGAGGACAGTCCGACGAACATCCAAGGAGTGAAACACGGCCTCAGCCGCATTAGCAGGAGATTGACAAATTGAAGGCAGAACCACATCCTGGGACCGATGGAAAGCCGACAACTTTCAGAAAAAAAGATGAATGCAACCGAAGCGTAATGCGAACAACGGACACCACGAGGCACGAAGCCCGGACAGAGAGTGCCTGCAGTTCTCCAACTCTGGGAGCAGAAGTGATGGCCACCAAAAACGCCACCTTGTGAGAGAGAGACGTAAGGGATGCAGCAGACAAGGGTGCAAAGGGACTTCGAGCAAGCCCTTGGAGAACGAGCATCAAATCCCAGGGAGGGACAGAAGGCCGAATCCGGGGACGCCACCCCCAAGCAGAAGTAAAAAACTGCTTGAGCCATGGATGGGAAGCAAGATCCTGGGCAAAAACCGCCCCAAGTGCCGACCTCTGGACATAAAGAGTGCTCGGCCGAAGCCCCAAATCCAAGCTACGCTGCAAAAATCCAAGAGTTGGGCCACATTAGGATGATGCATGGTCGGGATGGAAGGAGCACACCAGGACAGGAACCGATTCCAGCCCTCCCGTAAATAGCGGTTGTCACAGGCTTCCTGCTCTGCTGAAGCGTGCGGATCACTGCCTGGGAGAGACCCTTGGTCCTCAGGATCCCGGCCGCAACAGCCAGGCCGCCCGAATGAGCCACTGAGGGCCCGGGTGAAACAGAGGACCCTGGGACAGTAGGTTGAGACTGGGCTAACATAATCGGTCCCTCCAGGACCAGGTCTCGGATGGCGTCGTACCACGCCAGTTTGGGCCCCAGGGGAGCCACCAGGATAGTGTCACCCCCTCCGCCCGAATCCGTTGCAACGTCTTGGGAAGTGGCGGGATTGGAGGAAATGCATACACCAACCGGAAGTCCCAGGGATGGGCAAAAGCGTCCAGCCCCCGAGGATGGTCCAACCGCGTCAGGGAGAAAAAGGTTGGCACCTTTGTATTCGAGCCCGAAGCGAACAGGTCGATCGAAAGGACACCCCACCTGTCCGTAAGAGAGCGAAATACTTCCGGATGGAAGCACCATTCTCCTGGGTGGACCTCCGTGCGGCTCAAGAATCTGCCTGTGCATTGGCCATTCTCTTCAGATGTACTGGCGAGGAGGAGAGAAGATGGCGTACTGCCCACAAAAAGAACAGTCTTGCCAGCCCCTGCAAGTGTAAGCCACGAGTACCGCCTTGGTACCGCAAGAAAGCAACCGTAGTCACATTGTCTGACAGTACCTTGACATGATGACCCCGGAGAACGTGAGCTGCAGCAAGAAGCGCTTCCTCCACTGCCAGAAGTTTGAAGACTGGCGACTGACCGAGCGACTCCAAATCCCATGGAACGGTGTGCGAACTACCATCGTGCCCCAACCGAAACCGCTGGCATCAGTGGGAACGGAGGTCACAGGAAGGTGTCTGGGATTCATCCCCAGGAAAGCGAGGTTACCACCCGCCCCGGGGTCCGGACCCGCGAGTTTAAGGAATCCTGACGTCTGTCCCAGGAACTCAGTATGTGTTCCTGGAGCAGTCGGGAAGGAGCCTGAGCCCATGTTACTGACTGAATGCAGGCCATCATGGCCCCTAACAGGGACATTGCTTCCCGCAAGGAGGGCGACCTCCCTGCCCGGAAGCAGGTCAGATTCACGCGGCGCAAAAGCTGATATGCCGCAGGAAGGAACGAGGTCTGTCTGGAGGAGGCCAGCAAGACTCCCAAAAATTGACGTCGGGTTGCAAGCACCCGTTCCGATTCCCGAAGATTGGGTACCCATCCCAGGAACTGAAGAATCTCCAATGTGTTGGGAGTCCTTTGTGCGCAGAAGCACTGCCGAAGGAGCCACCACCAACATGTCGTCTAAATAGGGAAGCATACATATCCCTGGGTCTGGATGAATGTGATCGCTTCCCCCATGAGTTTGGTAACCTCTGGGGCCGACGAATTCCCAAAGGGCAGCACATTAAGCCGTGAATGGACCGTCCCGCCTGCCCCGAAGATCGTGAATCGCAGAAACCGCTTGTGGGACGGGTGAATGGGGACATGAGAATACGCGTTCTGGAGGTCCACAACAACCTGGAGTAGCGCCCCTGCCCCTCCTCTCCAGGAGGAACCGGGGACCCCACACCCGAATCCAACAGGTGTCGCAGACCCAACAAGAAAAACCGTGCGAGAGTCCCCCTGAGGAAGGGAGAGGACTCGAAGACACGGAGGGGCTGGCTCTCGAATGCCAAGCGGAGACTCTCCCAATTGGTCGAGAGGATCCAAGGGCACAAGGAGATTGCTTGCCACTGTGGCAGAACCCGCAGGAGCCGCCCCGCAATGGGGAAGGCGACCTTGTTTAGGGGCGGCTGGTGATGCCGCTGCTGGGGGAGCAAGATATTACGGGTCTTGTTCCCGTACTGGAATGCCCAGCGACCAGACTTACCCTTCCCTTTAGACTGGGAGGGTTGGCTGCGCTCAGGCCAAAAGGACTGCCTCCTAAAGGGCTCCTGTTCCGGGAGACACCTTTTCCGGTCTGACACCTTCCCAATGTCCTTTGCAAGGGGAGGCCACACAGCTGGAGCTTAGACGTGACCTCCCCATTCCACCTTGTAAGCCACACTGCCCTGTGAGCTGTGTTAGCCAACACTGCGCACCTGGCGCCAACGCGGAACGACTCAGCAGAGGCATCGGCCAGGAAGCCCGTAGCACGTCTCAGAAGTGGAATGGAGTCCAAAGCTCCTCCCTGGGAGTACCCTGCAGGATGAATTCTCCCAGCTGGGAGCCACTTAAAGAGAGACCTGCTCACATGTAGAGGAAATGTACACCGTTAAAGACATAGCTGCCGCCTCCCAGGATTTTTTTGAGGACACTCTCCATTTTACGAACGAGGGGGTCCTTCAACCGGGAGGAATCTTCAAAAGGCAACGCGGTCTTATAGGCTAAGCTTCCCAAATGGAATACTGCCATAGACCTTCATGTTAGAAGTCCCATTGACTTTATAGAGACTTCCATAGAGATTCCCATTGGGTCTCTCATGAGGTCTCCCATCCAGCCTGTGACTGAGGCTCCTGCTGCTTAGCTTCAACAGTGTGTCAAGGGCATGCACAATGGGTTTACAATAGCAGCTGATTGCTACTACCCTGGCCACCTGGATGTCCACCTTCGGGACCTCCCAGACAAAGTCACCACCCTCCAATCCACTCGGATGGGGTGAGCCGCTTAGCCGTCAGGCCTCTGAACATTTAGTCCTGCACAGAAGAAGGGGATTCCACCACCTCTACTCCCATGGTACAATGGACAGTGTCCACCAATGCACCCATGGACTCCGTGGAAAAATAGTAGTGTCCAGATTCTCGTGTCTGGACAGAGGCAACAGCGGCAATATCCTCGCCGTCCTCTAACGCTGAGCTCTGGCCAGCCTCCATGAGATCCACAGAGTCACAATCCTGGAGCTTCTCTCTTACGGAGGGGAAGGCCCGGACGCTGCAGCAAACCCCCGCAGTGCCGAGATAGAAGCCTGCACCTCTTCCCTAACGGATTGGAGCTCCTCAAGCAAGGATGGGGAGTCCATCCTGACAACCCTGTCAGTCATGGCCGACACCTTGTTGTAGGAAGAGGGAAATTTTGTGCCGCAGCCACATTATTGCTCCCTTTCACAGACGGCCCTTGTCTCCCTATAGACAAAAAGGGAAGAGAAGGGGGTCCCAGTGTGAGTGCAGGGCCTAAATAACTCGACCCCTTGTGACCACCCCCAGAAACACTTACATGAGCTGGGGGAACGCTGGGCTCTGCAGAAGCAGAGATGGAAGCCTATCACCCTCCATGTTTCAGGGATCAGCCTTACCTGGGTGTAGCTTCCGGCGGGTACTTATCCAGAAGTACCGTGCCCCCAACGAGGAACACCTGTTCCCTCCCTCCTCCTGGTCACCGGCCGCGGGCAGTAGCGCACGAAAGTCCTGCTGGGTTCCCTGGAGCCGCGCCCAGCCTGCCACAGCCCTTACAGGAGCCGCCGCCCGAAACCGGAAGTGCCACACCCGAAACCGGAAGTACCACCCCCGGAACCGGAAGTGCCTCCGCGGCACCTCTGATGCATGCCCAGGGACCGCAGCTGGAGGAGGGAGACGCCGGAGAGCTGAACAGGCCTCCGGCGTTGCAATACACGGCCTGCTTTGCCCCGTAGGACGCAGGAAGGCCGGATGGTCCCACCACGGGAGCCCCGAGAAGGAGGAGGAGGCCGCCCCCGACGTCCATCCCTGGCCCGGCTGTAAGTACACCCCAATGCTGCCTCTGCCGGCCTGACAGCACTGGAACCTCTCCATGCCCCAAGGGGGACAGGAAGACACTGGAGTACTGAGGAAGGGGAGGGGCTTTTAACCTCTCTGTGTTCCTGTCCCCCAATAGGGCGTGGACGACATCCTCCAATGCTGTCGTGGAAGGCGAATGGAGAAAATTATGTTCTCCTCATGAGCATCTATGCCTCTTTTAATACATCCCATTATTTTATTTGCCTTTGCAGCAGCTGCCTGACACTGGCCACTAAATGTGAGTTTGTCATCTACCCATACACCCAGGTCTTTTTCAGTGACAGTTTTGCCCAGTGCTTTACAATTAAGCACATAATTATACCTTTTGTTTCCTCTGCCCAAGTGCATGACTTTACATTTATCCCCATTAAAGCGCATTTGCCATTTAGCAGCCCAAGCTTCTAGTTTACATAAATCCACCTGTAATATAAAATTGTCCTCCTCTGTATTGATTACCCTGCAGAGTTTAGTGTCATCTGCAAATATTGAGATTCTACTCTGTATGCCCCCTACAAGGTCATTAATAAATATATTAAATAGAAGCGGGCCCAACACTGACCCCTGTGGTACCCCACTGTTAACTGTGACCCATTCTGAGTGTGTTCCATTAATAACCACCCTTTGTTTCCTATCACTAAGCCAGTTCTTAACCCACTTACACATATTTTCCCCTATCCCCATTGCCCTCATTTTATGTATCAACCTTTTGTGTGGCACCGTATCAAAAGCTTTTGAAAAGTCCATATACACCACATCCACTGCATTTCCTTGGTCCAGTCCAGAACTTACTTCTTCATAGAAGCTTATTAGATTAGTTTGACAGGAACGGTCCCTCGTAAAACCATGTTGATAATGGGTCTTGAGGTTATTTTTCTTCAGATACTCCAGTATAGCATCTCTTAGAAAACCCTCTAGGATTTTACCCACAGTAGAGGTTAAGCTTACTGGCCTATAATTTCCAAGTTCAGTTTTTGTCCCCTTTTTGAATATTGGCACCACATTTGCTATACGCCAGTCCTGTGGTACAGACCCTGTTATTATGGAATCTTTAAATATTAAAAATAATGGTCTATCTATGACAGTACTTAATTCCTGCAGCACTCTGGGGTGTATCCCATCTGGGCCCGGGGATTTGTCAATTTTAGTGATTTTTAGACGATGCCGTACTTCCTCTTGGGTTAAGCAGGTGACGTTTAATTGAGAATTTTTGTTATCACTTATCATATTGTCTGTCATGGGATTTTCTTGTGTAAATACTGTTGAAAAAAAGTCATTTAGCATATTTGCTTTTTCCTCATCCTCATTCACCATTTCACCCAGACTATTTTTAAAGGGGCCAACACCATCATGTTTTAGTTTCTTACTATTTATGTAGTTAAAAAATATTTTGGGATTCTTTTTACTTTCTCTGGCAATGAGTCTCTCTGTCTCAATCTTTGCTGCCTTGATTTGCTTTTTACAAATGTTATTTAATTTCTGTATTTATTTAATGCTTCATCACTACCTACTTGCTTTAATTCCCTAAATGCTTTCTTTTTGTCACATATTGCACTTCTTACCGCTTTATTTAGCCATAGTGGTTTCCTCCTATTTCTAGCATGCTTATTCCCATAGGGTATATATTGTGCACAGGTCCTATTTAGGATGCTAATAAACATCTCCCATTTGTGTTGTGTACTTTTATGTCTCAGGACATCGTCCCAGTTTATTGCACTAAGATCATCTCTCAACCGTTGGAAATTTGCCTTCCTGAAGTTTAGTGTCCTTGTGGCCCCTCTACTACACGTCTTAGTAAAGGATACTTGAAAGCTTATTAAGTTATGATCACTATTACCCAAGTGACCTCCAACCCGTATATTTGATATGCGGTCTGGCCTGTTGGTTAATATTAGGTCCAGCAGTGCCCCCCTTCTTGTTGGGTCCTGAACCAGTTGTGAAAGGTAATTGTCTCTTATAGTTTTCAAAAACTTATTACCTTTGCTGGAACTGCAGGTTTCTGATCCCCAATGTATTTCAGGGTAGTTGAAGTCCCCCATAATAATGACTTCTCCTGAGTCGCTGCTTCATCTATTTGCTTTATGAGGATATTCTCCTCCACTTCCATTATTGTTGGGGACTTATAACAAACCCCTATCAGTAATTTATTATTTTTTCCCCCTCCCCTTATCTCCACCCACAGAGACTCTACATTTCCATTAGATTCACCTATATTATCACGCAGGATGGGTTTTAAGAATGATTTTACGTATAAACATACACCTCCTCCTCGCCTATTTGTACGGTCATTTCTGAACAGACAATAGCCCTGTAAATTAACAGCCCAGTCATGGCTCTCATCCAGCCAAGTCTCCGAAATCCCCACCATGTCATAATTATTTTCCAACAAAATCAATTCTAATTCCTCCATTTTGTTGGTGAGGCTTCTGGCATTAGTGAACATGCACTTTATGCATCTCTCTTTACCTCTATTCCTTCCTACTAGATTGACTGTTCTAACCCCACCCCCATGCCACCCCCAATTTTATTACTTGTGCCCAGGTTACTGTTTACACTATCTTCCCCTCCTATACAATGAATACCCTCCCCCCCAATCCCTAGTTTAAACACTCCTCCAACCTTCTAGCCATTTTCTCCCCCAGCACAGCTGCACCCTCCCTATTGAGGTGCAGCCCGTCCCTAGCATAGAACCTGTAGCCAACAGAGAAGTCGGCCCAGTTCTCCAGGAACCCAAACTCCTCCTTCCTACACCAATTCCTGAGCCACTTATTTATCTCCCTAATCTCCCGTTGCCTCTCTGGTGTGGCACGTGGTACAGGCAGTATTTCAGAGAATACTACCTTGGAGGTCCTTGCCTTAAGCTTGCAGCCTAATTCCCTGAAATCATCTTTAAGGACCTTCCACCTACCTCTAACTTTGTCATTTGTGCCAATGTGCACTATGACCGCTGGGTCCTCACCAGCCCCTCCCAGTAATCTGTCAACCCGATCAGCGATGTGCCGGACTCGAGCGCCAGGTAGGCAGCACACTGTTCGACGATCCCTGTCTTTGTGACAGATTGCCCTATCTATTCCCCTAATAATTGAGTCCCCCACTACCAGCACCTGTCTGGCCTGCCCTACTCTCCTGTTTTCCCCCTTACTGGAGCAGACACTCCTCTGGCTTTCAGAGGTCATGCCCTGCTGCAGCAGTGCTATCCCTGAACTCACACCCCCCTCATCTGCCAACATAGCAAATTTATTGGGGTGTGCCAGATCAGGGCTAGCCTCCCTGGCACCCTTCCCTCTACCCGCCTTCTAACTGTCACCCAGCTAGCTACCTCATGGTCCTGAGGCTCCATAGTACCATCCTCCCCCACATCTATCCCATTGAGCAGCTGTTCAGTGAGCAGCAGACTTCTTTCCATATTGTCTATGGATCTCAGCGTTGTCAGTCGTTCATTTAGATCCAGTATCTGGGCTTCCAAATGCACAACGTACTCACATCTCACACAGCAGTATGCACCCTCGGCCGGCTGGTCAAGGAATGCATACATGTGGCAAGATGTACACTGGATGGCATTGCCAATCATGGAGCTCATTTCCTAATGGGGATTGCACCAGACAGAAATGATAAGTAAAAAGAAATGCAAAGTATTAATAAAATACAACCAGCAATTCAGTAAGTCCTCCCTTCCAAACTCCCTTAATCCAAAGTCACTGAATCACAAGTCACACACTTACTTCTGTCGCACTTGCTCTGTCACACAAAGCTCGCGGTCACACTCGCTAGAGAATCAGATATAAAGAGTCTTTTTTTTTTTTTTTTCTTTTTTTCCCTTAGCAGCAAATCAGCCTGTATCTCAGTGCACTTCCACCTGTATCACTAATGGCACGAGGCAGGAATGCCCGCTGTCATCATCACTAATGGAACGAGGCAGGAGTGCCTGCTCTCATGATCACTAATGGCACGAGGCAGGAGTGCCCGCTGTCATCATCACTAATGGCACGAGGCAGGAGTGCCCGCTGTCATCATCACTAATGACACGAGGCAGGAGTGCCCGCTGTCATCATCACTAATGGAACGAGGCAGGAGTGCCTGCTCTCATCATCACTAATGGCACGAGGCAGGAGTGCCTGCTCTCACCACCACTAATGGCACGAGGCAGGAGGGCCCACTCTCATCATCACTAATGGCACAAGGCGGGAGTGCCCGCTCTCACCACCACTAATGGCACGAGGCAGGAGTGCCCGCTGTCATCATCACTAATGGCACGAGGCAGGAGTGCCCGCTCTCATCATCACTAATGGCACGAGGCAGGAGTGCCCGTTCTCATCATCACTAATGGCACGAGGCAGGAGTGCCCGCTCTCACCACCACTAATGGCACGAGACAGGAGTGCCTGCTCTCATCATCACTAATGGCACGAGGCAGGAGCGCCTGCTCTCATCATCACTAATGGCACGAGGCAGGAGTGCCCGCTCTCATCATCACTAATGGCACGAGGCAGAAGTGCCCGCTCTCATCATCACTAACAGCACGAGGCAGGAGCGCCTGCTCTCATCATCACTAATGGCACGAGGCAAGAGTGCCCGCGGTCATCATCACTAATGGCACGAGGCAGGAGCGCCTGCTCTCATCATCACTAATGGCACGAGGCAGGAGTGCCCGCTCTCACCACTAATGGCACGAGGCAGGAGTGCCCGTTCTCATCATCACTAATGGCACGAGGCAGGAGTGCCCGCTGTCATCATCACTAATGGCACGAGGCAGGAGTGCCGCTCTCATCATCACTAATGGCACGAGGCAGGAGTGCCCGCTGTCATCATCACTAATGGCACGAGGCAGGAGTGCCCGCTCTCATCATCACTAATGGCACGAGGCAGGAGTGCCCGCTGTCATCATCACTAATGGCACGAGGCAGGAGTGCCCGCTCTCATCATCACTAATGGCACGAGGCAGGAGTGCCCGCTCTCACCACCACTAATGGCACGAGACAGGAGTGCCTGCTCTCATCATCACTAATGGCACGAGGCAGGAGCGCCTGCTCTCATCATCACTAATGGCACGAGGCAGGAGTGCCCGCTCTCATCATCACTAATGGCACGAGGCAGAAGTGCCCGCTCTCATCATCACTAACAGCACGAGGCAGGAGCGCCTGCTCTCATCATCACTAATGGCACGAGGCAAGAGTGCCCGCGGTCATCATCACTAATGGCACGAGGCAGGAGCGCCTGCTCTCATCATCACTAATGGCACGAGGCAGGAGTGCCCGCTCTCACCACCACTAATGGCACGAGGCAGAAGTGCCCGCTCTCATCATCACTAATGGCACAAGGCAGGAGTGCCCGCTCTCATCATCACTAATGGCACGAGGCAGGAGTGCCCACTGTCATCATCACTAATGTCACGAGGCAGGAGTGGCCGCTCTCACCACCACTAATGGCACGAGGCAGAAGTGCCCGCTCTCATCATCACTAATGGCACAAGGCAGGAGTGCCCGCTCTCATCATCACTAATGGCACGAGGCAGGAGTGCCCGCTCTCATCATCACTAATGGCACAAGGCAGGAGTGCCTGCTCTCATCATCACTAATGGCACAAGGCAGGAGTGCCCGCTCTCACCACCACTAATGGCACGAGGCAGGAGTGCCCGCTGTCATCATCACTAATGGAATGAGGCAGGAGTGCCCGCTGTCATCATCACTAATGGCACGAGGCAGGAGTGCCCGCTCTCACCACCACTAATGGCACGAGGCAGAAGTGCTTGCTCTCATCATCACTAATGGCAGAAGGCAGGAGTGCCCGCTCTCACCACCACTAATGGCACAAGGCAGGAGTGCCAGCTCTCATCATCAGTAATGGCACGAGGCAGGAGTGCCCGCTCTCATCATCACTAATGGCACGAGGCAGGAGTGCCCACTCTCAGCACCCCTAACGGCACGAGGCAGAAGTGTCCACTCTGACCACCCCTAACGGCACGAGGCAGAAGTGTCCACTCTCACCACCCCTAACGGCACGAGGCAGGGGTGCCCACTCTCACCATCACTAACGGCACGAGGCAATGGGTGCCCACTCTCACCATCACTAACGGCACGAGGCAGGGGTGCCCACTCTCACCACTACTAACGGCACGAGGCAGCGGTGCCCACTATCACCACCACTAACGGCACAGGGCAGGGGTGTCCACTCTCACCAACACTAACGGCACGAGTCAGGGGTGCCCACTCTCACCACCACTAACGGCACGAGGCAAGGGTGCCCACTCTCACCTTCACTAACGCCACGAAGGCAAGGGTGCCCACTCTCATCATCACTAACGGCACGAGACAAGGGTGCCCGCTCTCACCATTGATATTTGCGCCAAGTATCAAACAACTTGCAAAAAAAAATCGGATCACATTCCGGAATAACGATGATAAAAATGGGATACTCAGAACACAAAATCAGATTGTTCAGTGATGACATTTTATCTCTCACTAACCCCACAGAATGTATAACTAAAGTCATGGAATTAATACATTTATTCACCCAGGTATCATATCAAAAACTAAAAATCTCCAAATGTCACATTTTATATTTATTACCCTCCATACCAGTTTTGTCCGGACTCCCTGGACACAAACTGACAGGACAGAATGTGTCCGAAGGTGTTAAAGAGGACCTGTCACCAAACCAGGCATGGTGATCTAATTACAGCACTGGATGCAGCATGTCTGCAGCATGCAGACAAGGGGTCCCCCAGCACTGGAGCAGCCCTGTACCCCGAGATAATACACTTAGAAAACTTACATGCTACAGCCACTAAGGAGGTGGCTAGGGGCTGCAGCCAAGGGCAGATTCACACCCCCTGCATGTGTAATCTGCCCACCGCTGCCAATCATTCTCTCCCTGTCTGCAGCATTTAAACAGAGTTTTTTTTTTTCCCCAGAAAGTCCGTTTAGCCCCGCCCCCTGAGGGGAGGGGCTAAACGGAGAGAAAAAAAAAAACCTCTGTTTAAATGCTGCAGACAGGGAGAGGATGATTGGCAGCGGTGGGCAGATTACACATGCAGGGGGTGTGAATCTGCCCTTGGCTGCAGCCCCTAGCCACCTCCTTAGTGGCTGGAGCATGTAAGTTTTCTAGCTGTATTATCTCGGGGTACAGGGCTGCACAAGTGCTGGGGGACCCCTTGTCTGCATGCTGCAGACATGCTGCATCCAGTGCTGTAATTAGATCACCATGCCTGGTTTGGTGACAGGTCCTCTTTAATTAATTATTCAGTTAAAAGCCGGCACAATATCAGCACTTCTGTGCTGAGCAGAAATCACTGCCGGCCGGAGTTCAGGACTCGGGAGCTCTCCAGGGTCCTGAACATTAAAGCTGGGTCCTGACCGTGGTGCTGAAGCTCCACAGCAAGCAATCTGAACAGCTTCAGCACCCAGCTTTAACGATCAGGACCCTGGAGAGCTCCTGAGTCCTAAACTCCGGCCGCCAGTGATTTCTGCACAGCACAGAAGTGCTGAAATTGCCAACTGTTAACTAAATAAATAATTAACACCTTTGAACACATTCTGTCCTGTCAGTTTGCGTCCAGGGAGTCTGGACAAAACGGGACACAACCTGGCAGGACAGAAGCATGGGGTTAAGCCGACATAACCAGCTTATTAACCGCATCAGCAGGCTCCCAGCTGACATGCAGCACATAAGCTGCAGATGGGGTTAATATGCCGGTTATCCCTGGGAAATTCAAGAAATGCTGCTGTCTAAGCAGCAGAAAGCCCGACATAGCTATTATATCTACAGATCTTTATCTGTAGACATATACGGTAGCAATTGGGCTTTCCTGTGTCAGGAGAATAGCATACGCGCGAGTGACTTGCACAGTGTGCTATCTGGCTGCGAGGTTTCCTCAGAACCATAGACTTTTATTAGCCACTCGCACGTCAAACACAGTCGCAGCATGCTGTGAGTGAACTCGCTTTTGACTTGCAGTGCGACTTCAGCGTAGGGGAATCGCACCAGTGTGCCCTGCCTGATAGGGAAACACTGGTCCGAATGTAATGAGAGTTTTCCTCGCATTGCACTCGCGCAGTGTGCCTTCAGCCTTAAAGATTAACACTGATCTGCTGCGCATGAAATATCATGACATGTCCTGGTTGGGAAGAATCGCATCTATCATACAGTTCATACTCCCCTTCCGCCCATGTATTATATGTATTTCACATTCTACCTATTATATTCCCTATAAAAATACTCAAAGTAATACAATCCAGTATAATGAAGAATATGTGGCAAGGAAAACAAACACAAGAGTCAGAGCAAGATTTCTATACATCCCAATGAAGAAAAAGAGAATTTTGTTTACGTACCGTAAATTCTTTTTTCTTTAGTCATCAATGGGAGACCCAGACAATGGGGTTTAGGGCTCTGCCCTCCGGAGGTCACACTAGGTACTACAAGTTTGTAGACACCGCCTCCTCCGCTTATAAACCCCCACCGTAGGAGACATCCTCAGTTTAGTCCATAAGCTGCGAGGAGAAATTAAACCACACCCGAAACATCGGGAAGAATGCCGTGCACAGACGGTTCAACAACCCGGTAAACACTGTCTCAACAGAGAACAGAACAAGTGCAAAATATGCAACGGAACAACTGGGTGGGTGCTGGGTCTCCCATTGATGACTAAAGAAAAAAGAATTTACGGTACGTAAACAAAATTCTCTTTTTTCTGGTCGTCATAATGGGAGACCCAGACAATGGGGATGTCCTAAAGCAATACCCCAGGGCGGGAAGAGTTCCTCAACAAGACGGATAACACATGGTTCCCTCTAAAGGTGGGCAACCGCCGCCTGGAGAACCCGCCTGCCCAAACTCGCATCCGCAGAGGCATGGGCATGCACCATATAGTGCTTAGAGAAAGTGTGCAGGCTGGACCAAGTGGCCGCCTGACACACCTGTAGAGCAGAAGCTCGATGTCGCAAGGCCCAGGAGGCACCTACAGCTCTCGTAGAGTGTGCCTTCAAACCCACCGGGAGAGGCAAACCAGAAGACCGGTACGCCTCCTGAATGGGAGCCTTGATCCATCTGGCCAAGGTCGACTTCGAAGCCGCGGCCCCCCTTACAGCGACCCATCGTGAGGACAAATAAGGAATCCGAACTCCTAAAGGAGGCGGTCCTGGACACATAAATGCGTACAGCTCTCACGAGATCCAGAGTATGGAGGTCGCGCTCAACCTGATGAACGGGAGCGGGGCAAAATGATGGGAGAACAATCTCCTGGTTTAGGTGAAACGTTGAAACCACCTTCGGCAGAAATTCAGGCCGTGGGCGCAACACCACCTTGTCTTGGTGAACCACCAGAAAGGGAGACTTGCACGAAAGTGCAGCCAATTCTGAGACCCGTCTCAGAGACGTAATCGCCACCAGAAAGACCACCTTCTGGGACAGACGAGAGAGAGAGACGTCTCTCAGTGGCTCAAACGGCGGTTTCTGCAGTGTCGCCAGGACCATGTTTAGGTCCCAAGGGTCCAGAGGTCGTCTATAGGGCGGGACCACCCGAGACACCCCCTGCAGAAATTGACGTACCTTCGGGAGGAGCGCCAAGCGCCTGTCAAACAACACTGAAAGTGCTGATACTTGACCTTTCAGAGAGCCAAGGGATAATCCCAACTCCAACCCCGACTGTAGGAAAGCCAACAATGTCGGGATGGACAATGGCCACGGTGAGCGGCCACCAGAGGCACACCAGGTAAAAAAGATTTTCCACGTTCTGTGGTATATCTTCCTGGAAACAGGTTTCCTTGCCCGATTCATAGTGGCAACCACTGTAGGAGAGAAACCTCTGGATGTCAGCAGCCAGGCCTCAAGAGCCATGCAGTCAATCTGAGGGCCCTGGAATTGAGGTGGAAGAATGGGCCTTGCGCGAGTAGATCTGCGCGTTCTGGAAGAGCCCACCTGTGTCCGCCTGACAGTTGCCACAGGTCCGGGTACCAAGACCTCCTGGGCCAATCTGGAGCCACTAGAATGGCCACTCTGCATTCTGTCCTGATCTTCCACAGGACCCTGGGAATCAGAGCCAGAGGCGGAAACACATATGGCAGCTGAAAGCTGGACCAGCTCAGGATCAGGGCGTCCGCCCCCAGAGACTGGGGATCCCAAGATCTCGCCATGTATTGGGGCACCTGATGATTCAGCCGTGAGGCCATCAGATCCACGTCCGGAGTGCCCCACCTGCCGCAGATGTCCCGGAAGACGTCTGGATGTATGGACCACTCTCCGGCGTCCATCCCCTGTCGGCTCAGATAGTCGGCCTCCCAGTTCTCGACCCCTGGGATGTGAACTGCGGAGATCAGGCAGCCGTTTTCCTCCACCCAGAGTAGAATGCGGTGGACTTCGGCGAGGGCCTGAGCACTTCTGGTCCCTCCCTGATGATTTATGTAGGCGACGGCCGTCGCATTGTCGGACTGTACCCGAATGGGCTGTCCTGACAGAAATTTCTGAAACGCCAGTAGCGCCAGAAAGACCGCCTTGATCTCCAGCACGTTGATCTGCAACGCCGACTCCTACTGAGTCCAGAGGCCTTGAGCCCTGTGGTGCAAGAACACCGCCCCCCAGCCCTTCAGACTGGCGTCGGTGGTCACCACTAACCATGACGGTTTTAGGAAGGACCGGCCCCGTGACAGGTGATGTGGCTGGAGCCACCACTGTAGAGAGTCCCTGGTTGGTTGTGACAGTGTCACCAGCCGATTCAGAGAGATCGTCCTCTTGTCCCATCTGCGAAGAATCTCCAGCTGGAGAGGACGGAGGCGAAACTGTGCGAACGGCACCGCCTCTATCGCCGCTACCATGTGACCCACCAGTCTCATCAATACCCGTAGGGATGACTGTGGAGACAGGAGGACATTCTGCACTCCTGATTGGATCGCAAGCTGCTTGGCTTGAGGTAGGGACACCAGGGCCGAGTCCGTGTGGAAGTCCATGCCCAGATATGTCAATGACTGGGTCGGAACCAGGGTCGACTTTTGAATGTTGATAAGCCACCCGAACTGTTCCAGGGACTTCATGGTCACCTCCAGGCTCACCCGACAAAGGTCTTCCGATGGCGCCCTGACCAATAGGTCGTCCAAATAGGGTATGACGGCGTGTCCCTGCGCATGCAGGAGAGCCATCATGGAGGCCATCACCTTTGTGAACACCCGTGGTGCTGAGGCTAGCCCGAAAGGCAGTGCCACAAATTGGAAGTGCTCTTCCCCCACAGCGAATCTCAACCAGCGCTGATGAGCTGGTGCAATGGGGACGTGAAGGTAAGCGTCCCTGATATCGATGGACGCTAGGAAGTCTCCCTGTGACACAGCCGCGATCACTGAGCGCAGGGATTCCATGCGGAACTTCCGAACCAACACGTGACGGTTGAACAACTTGAGGTCCAAAACCGGGCGAAAAGAGCCGTCCTTCTTTGGGACAATAAAGAGGTTGGAGTAAAAACCCCTGAACCTCTCTTCCGTGGGCACAGGGACCACCACTCCGTCTCTGCGGAGTCCCTCCAACACCAGGTGAAAAGCCTGAGCCTTTTCTGGAGATGGAACCGACCGATGGAATCGGGGTATTGGTTGTGACGTCAGCTCTATCCTGTAACCTCTTGAGACTACGTCTCGAACCCACTGATCTTGAATGTGAAGAAGCCACTTGTCCTGAAAGCGAGACAGGCGGCCCCCCACCTGTGGGGAGGCAGGATGAGAGAGCGAGTCATGTCGAGGCGGGCTTGGGGGTGGCAGCCGCTGCCCCCGCCGGCTTCTTCTGACGACTCTTGGAACGCCACTGAGTAGCAGGCTTGCCCCCTCGGTCTGAGCGAGTGGACGCCGTTGATGACTGTGAACCGGAGCGAAAGGACCACTGCTTAGGGTTCCTTTTCACGGTGTACCGTGGCTTAGGCTTATTCTGCGGGATCTTAGACTCAGCAGAATCCTTTATCAATTTGTCCAGTTCGGTGCCATAAAGCCTGTCACCAGCGAACGGAAGATTTTGTAAAATCTTCTTAGATGTGGCATCTGAGTCCCAAAGACGCAGCCACAACAGCCTGCGGATCGCAATTGCATTGGCCGAGGCCACAGCAGAGCGAGTGGCAGTTTCCAAAGATGCCGTCCTGGCATAGTCCGCATAGGCCCTTGCTCTCTCAGTGAGAGCCAGGACCTCTGGACTGGACCTAGCTAGATCAGTGATACCATCCAAACAGATAGTAATCGCTTGTAGGGTCCAGACCGCGGCAAAATTAGGGGCAAACGAAGACCCCACAGCCTCATAGGAAGACTTGGCGAGTTGCTCGACCTGTCTATCAGTAGCATCCTTCAATGAGGAGCTATCAGAGGCAGAAAACAAGGAGCGCGCAGCAATCCTAGTCATGGAAGCATCCACCTTGGGAGACTGCGACCATTCCTGGAGCGCCTCCTGGGGAAAGGGAAAGCGATTGTCCTTAGTTTTACGGACATAACGCCGCCCAGGATGTAACCTGGGAGCTTTAATCACCCTTCCGAAATTAGTGTGGTCCATGAAGGAGCCACTTGGTCTAGCCTCTGGCCGCAGCCATTGATAGATCTCCTTGGGGTGTACAGTCACCTCCTCAGGAGGAGTGACAAGACGCAATGTCTCATTGATGGAGGACACCAGATCCTCCACCCCATCTGGAGGTTCAGACATAGACCCAAGAGTAGAACCCCCATCATCTTCCTCACCATCAGAGGAACGCTCCTCCTCAGAGAGAGTCTGGAGCTCAGGAGAAGCCTCACGGGCTCGCTTAGGGGGTCTTACAGCAGAAGTAAGAGACACCCGGGGGTAACTAGGAGGAGTAGCTGGGTTTTCCAGTCTCCTATGCAGTGCCTCCAGGGTTTGCGACATGGAGGACATCTGGGACAGCAGAGATTCATTGATCTTATTCTGCGTTTCCCATGGCCCTGGGATCACCTGAACCTCAGGGTATAATCCCGGATTTGCAGACTCAGTAGTAGCAGACCGGGCCTCTGGGCGTCCGCAGTTATTGCAGGACCCCTCCACCAGTGTCCCGTTGCATGTAACACAGGCAATGGAGACCACCGCCGCCTTAGCAGCATGCTTCCCAACTGAGGACATCTCCACAGTGAGGGGAATATAAGCCAAAGTTCACAAACAAACCGGGAATCCCGGTGGCTTACCGACCGCAATAAAGCGGTAGGAGGAAGCGGTGTGTGTGTGTGACCTCCGCGAGTTCCGGTCTCCCTTGTAAGTGCAGACACGCGCTGCAGCCAGATCCCAGCCGGGAAGTGAGGGAGAAGATGGCCGCCGACAGTGAAGATGTGGGCGGAGCCAGGAACACGCGGGAAGAACACACAACACGCCCAGCGGTGATGTCACCATAAGGGCTGCCTCCTCCTCCTCCAGACTGCCTCAGCAATGGAGGTGCCGGAGCCCGCAGCGCGGGAAAAGAATGTGAATATCACCACACACACTCTCAGACTGCATGTACACATAAAACACCCGCAGTCTACAGCCTCAGCCCCTGTGATACACAGGGCGGTCAGCCAGGGTGACCCCAGCACAGGGTCACCGCCAGAACCGCGGACCCGAGGGTAACCGCGCGGTCTGAGTGTCATGACACAAAATGCCAGACACTACCCCCAGGCACAGCAGGAGACACACCAGGTGCCTCAGTGCCGGTCCGGTCTGTAAGCACCTTTAGGGAGGCCTCGGACGGGGGTACAGCACCAGTCCGGAGTGTAAGCACCATTTAGGGAGGCCTCGGACTGGGCTGGCTCCGTCCGGTCTGTAAGCACCATTTAGGGAGGCCTCGGACGGAGCGGAGCTGTGCAAGGCTCCAGGCTCCCCCTTACCAGAGCCTCCATGGAGGGATGGAAAGGAAGGGAGCGCGACAGCGTACCGGGAGAACACTGAAGTGTCCAGGCTAAAAGCCCTCCGGTACCTCCACCAGCGTGTTCCGCAGAGGGTGAGCGGGGAGGCTGTCGGGGGTCCCGAGCGGGACCATTTTACCTTGTCTTCATACGCCATCACGTAAGCTGTGAGAATGCAGTGAAGTGCAAGCAAAGCGTGATCCTCCGAGCACACTAAGTTTAAAACTGAGGATGTCTCCTACGGTGGGGGTTTATAAGCGGAGGAGGCGGTGTCTACAAACTTGTAGTACCTAGTGTGACCTCCGGAGGGCAGAGCCCTAAACCCCATTGTCTGGGTCTCCCATTATGACGACCAGAAAATGAGGATTAGGGCGCCCCTCAGTGGTGAGATACTATAGAGCAGTCCTAATCAAAAAATGAGGTTTATGTGGAATAACAATGACGACAGACACTGGATAGCAATAGAAAAATATCTAACCGGAACCTCAAATATGGCATCTTTCTTTTATTCATCTATTATTACCAACCCTAATAACAAATGGTGTATTTCACCGAGAGTGGATGCCGCTTTGGAGGTGTGGATTGCACTCATTGATAAAACTAGAATCTATAAAGATGGCGCTCTCTGAGGCTCCTATAGACTTTGGAGCGGTGTGATCTAAACCTCCAACTCCAGAAGTGGAAATCCCTGGGTGTCACAACAATTGTATGAAGACACAATGTCGTCATTCTCTGAACTTATAAGAAATACAACATTCCAGATAAAGATGTAAACCAGGCAGCCCTGGACCGGTTTTTGGCCCCATAGTAGCCTATGAGGCCGGATGGAGCCGGATTGCAGCTCTTTGCTATCCGGATTCCATCTCTCCGGATGGATCTGGGAGAATTCGGATTATTCTCACCGGACAGAGTAATGTTGCTTGCTTTTAACAGATTTTACAGTTTGCTCATTCCTGCAGCAGCAGAGATGAGCAAACTGTATGGTAACCGCATTGCTCCGGATTACACATCCCGATTACACATCCGGAGCAATACGGTTAAAGGATTGTGGCTTCAGCAACACATTTTTCATGAAAACTGTGTGTGAAGCTAATTGTGTTCTCCGGATCTGGGTGCGGTGAACGCAATTCTCTAAAAGTGTGACCCGAGCCTAACTATCCCTTTCTGTGCTAAATGTGAGCTGTGAGTGTTTAATAAAATGTTAAAACTTACTGTTAATGAAGCGGGGGGGGGCTACAATTACTAGACCTCATGGGCGTCCTCTTCTGGTCCCTCTCACCGCCTCCTGGTGGCTCCATCGCTTCCTTGATGATCTGTGAGATATTTACTCACAGTGATGAGGGTTACAAGATGGAGGTCACTGCAGAACTCTCCTCAGTCCTGATGCCAAGATGGTGCCAAGCCAAGAAGAAGAGCTGTGGGGAGACAAGATGGGACGAGTTAGAGAGAGGCATGCTGGGAAATCATAGCTACAAATATATGAACAGCAGATTATAACAGTGGCCAGTAGATGGCAGCAGAGTGTAACAGGGCAGATACAGCACATGAACACATCTATAGTGTATACGTGTATGACCAGGCTGACTGTCCCATCTGTTCCCTGCTCCATGAGTAATGTATATATCATGACCTCCCCCCCCCCACCCCCTACTGGGCAAAAGTGTCAGAGAAAGGTAGAAGATCCTAAATTCACACACACACTATAGTCAATACAATAATAATTTATTCATTTATATATATATAACAGTATATATATGTATATTAATTCTCTACACACAGTATGATGGTCAGGCTCCTTACTTGGTAGATCTATATACAGTATATACACAGTATGGTGGGCAGGCTCCTTACTTGGTAGATCTATATACAGTATATACACAGTATATATACACAGTATGGTGGGCAGGCTCCTTACTTGGTAGATCTATATACAGTATATACACAGTATATATACACAGTATGGTGGACAGGCTCCTTACTTGGTAGATCTATATACAGTATATACACACAGTATATACACACAGTATGATGGGCAGGCTCCTTACTTGGTAGATCTATATACAGTATATATACACAGTATATACACACAGTATATATACACAGTATGGTGGGCAGGCTCCTTACTTGGTAGATCTATATACAGTATATATACACAGTGTATACACACAGTATATACACACAGTATGGTGGGCAGGCTCCTTACTTGGTGGATCTATATACAGTATATATACACATGTTTAGAAACCTTCATAGTATAGGTACCTATCTATAACCCCGTAACTGTAGGGAGTACCATTTCATAGACAAAGACTAAGTCGTATGTAAGTAATACCATTAGATATAAAAGATACGACCAAACTGTCTTATTTAATGCAAAAGTGAACAAAATTTACCGTATATACTCGTGTATAAGCCGACTTTTTCAGCCCAAAAATTGGGCTGAAAAGTCCCCCCCTCGGCTTATACACGAGTCATATACGTGGGGGCTGTGTCCGGGAGCAGGAGGAGGCAGGAGGAGGCTGGAGGAGGTGGGGGGAAGGCTGCAGTATGAGCGGCTCGTGACGTGGAGCCGCTCATAACTTATTCATGATATGCACTGCATCCCCCGCCCATCCGCGGGGGGAGCAGTGCATATCGCCTTACAGCCCCCCCATACAGCCCCCCCCCGTGGTATCCAGGGCCCCCCCGTATATACAGCCCCCCCGTGGTAACCAGGGCCCCCCCGTATATACAGCCCCCCCGTGGTAACCAGGGCCCCCCGTATATACAGCCCCCCCCGTGGTAACCAGGGCCCCCCCGTATATACAGCCCCCCCGTGGTAACCAGGGCCCCCCGTATATACAGCCCCCCCCCGTGGTAACCAGGGCCCCCCTTGCTGCACCTGTAAAGGAAGAAGTCAGTATACTTATCGCTGCTGCTGCCGCCGCCGCCGTCGCCGCTCCGCTTCTCGGTCACCGCGCTGCTCCGGGTCTTCACGCTTCCTGTTCCTTCTCCGGCGCTCAGGAAATGACGTCATTGTTCGAGCGCCGGAGAAGGAACAGGAAGCGTGAAGACCCGGAGCAGCGCGGTGACCGAGAAGCGGAGCGGCGGCGGCGGCAGCAGCGATAAGTATACTGACTTCTTCCTTTACAGGTGCAGCAAGGGGGGCCCTGGTTACCACGGGGGGGGGCTGTATACAGCTGGGGCTGCTGTATACAGCTGGGGCCCCTGTATACTCCCTATGGGGGGGGTCTGTATACCTCTGGAGCTGCTGCTGTATATACCCCCTAGGGCTGCTGCTGTATATACCCCCTGGGGCTGCTGCTGTATATACCCCCTGGGGCTGCTGTATACTACTACTGGGGCTTCTGTATACTACTACTGGGGCTGCCGTATACTACCACTGGGGCTTCTGTATACTACTACTGGGGCTGCTGTGTATATACCCCCTGGGGCTGCTGTATACTACCACTGGGGCTTCTGTATACTACTACTGGGGCTGCTGTATACTACCACTGGGGCTTCTGTATACTACTACTGGGGCTGCTGTATACTACCACTGGGGCTTCTGTATACTACTACTGGGGCTGCTGTGTATATACCCCCTGGGGCTGCTGTATACTACCACTGGGGCTTCTGTATACTACTACTGGGGCTGCTGTATACTACCACTGGGGCTTCTGTATACTACTACTGGGGCTGCCGTATACTACCACTGGGGCTTCTGTATACTACTACTGGGGCTGCTGTGTATATACCCCCTGGGGCTGCTGTATACTACCACTGGGGCTTCTGTATACTACTACTGGGGCTGCTGTATACTACCACTGGGGCTTCTGTATACTACTACTGGGGCTGCTGTGTATATACCCCCTGGGGCTGCTGTATACTACCACTGGGGCTTCTGTATACTACTACTGGGGCTGCTGTATACTACTACTGGGGCTGCTGTATACTACTACTGGGGCTGCTGTATACTACTACTGGGGCTGCTGTATACTACTACTGGGGCTTCTGTATACTACTACTGGGGCTGCTGCTGTATATACCACTGAGGCTGCTGTATACTACTATTGGGGCTGCTGTATACTACCTCTGGGGCTTCTGTATACTACCACTGGGGCTGCTGTATATACCTCTGGGGCTGCTGTATACTACCACTGGGGCTGCTGTATATAGCTCTGGGGCTGCTGTATACTACCACTGGGGCTGCTGTATATATCTCTGGGGCTGCTGCTGTATATACCACTGGGGAGGCTGCTGTAACACTGCTGGGGCCTGTATGTACCACTGGGGAGGCTGCTTTATACCACACTTCTGGGGGCTGTATACTACCACTGGGGAGGCCTGTACACCACTGCGGGGGCCTGTATACCACACTGCTGGGGGCTGTATACCTGTGCTGGGGTCCACCCTCGGCTTATACACGAGTCAATAGGTTTTCCCAGATTTTGGAGGCAAAAGTAGGGGGTCGGCTTATACACGGGTCGGCTTATACACGAGTATATACGGTATTTAAAAACAAGGTGGACAGACATACAACAAGGTTCACCAACCAATGGTGAGTGGGTCCCCTCTGGTGGCCCCCTGATGAAGGTCACGAAACGATCGTAGGGGTCCGTGGTCCCCCTCTTTGTGGTGGTGTTGGTAATTATACAACGGGTACATTATTTTTATGCATTAGTTGATGGTTGCTTGCATTGCAATTTGCCTGCTACGCTTTCCTAGCTGCTAATATGTGAATTCACCTATACAAACTACTTTGATATATGGAAAGTGTTGTTGGGCGAATATGCAACAGTTATATGATTTCTGCATGATATGTATACCCATTTTTACATGTACTATCATTGATCCATATCTATAATGAGCAGTACACAATTGTGTGTATGTAAAAATACTGTATTATTTGTAATATATATCTGTACACAGCCCCAACTTTATTGCTTTATGTATTTTCACATGGTACTCTGTACCCAGTGCCACCAGAGGGGACCCACTCACCATTGGTTGGTGAACCTTGTTGTATGTCTGTCCACCTTGTTTTTAAATAAATTTTGTTCACTTTTGCATTAAATAAGACAGTTTGGTCGTATCTTTTATATCTAATAGTATATATACACAGTATATACACACAGCATGGTGGGCAGTCTCCTTACTTGGTGGATCCATATACAGTATATACACACAGTATATACACACAGTATATACACAGTATGGTGGGCAGGCTCCTTACTTGGTGGATCTATATACAGTATATACACACAGTATGGTGGGCAGGGCCCCTTACTTGGTAGATAAAGTATATATACACAGTATATATTTATCCTCAACAACTGCGACCTCACAGGAACAGACAAATATACCTCCCTGGGCCTAGAGATTCACCGGTCACGTAGCTTCAAACAAGCCATAGAGACCCTGAAAGACAAGGCTTGCAAAACCTTCTATGCCATCCGAAGGAAACTCTACCATCTGAAGCCACCAGTGAGGGTCTGGCTAAAAATCTTCGACTCCATCATCGCACCAATCCTCCTGTATGGCAGTGAAGTCTGGGGTCCTCACACCTACCCAGACTGGTCAAGGTGGGACTCCAGCCCAACAGAAATATTCCACCTGGAATTCTGTAAGCCCCTTCTCCAGGTCCACCGGAGACCTCCAACAGTGCCTGTCGGGCCGAGCTGGGCAGATTCCCTCTACACCTAACGGTACTAAAGAGGGCGCTGTCATTCCGGGCTCACCTACATAGGAGCAATCCAAGCTCCCATCACCATAAAGCCCTGATACATGTAGATGAAACAGAAAAACCAGAACCCTCGGAACAGCCCAGCCAAACCCAACACAACCAGAACACCAATCACAACCTGACAAAAGCCGGAATCAGGAAGATGGTAGAGGAGGGCCAGGAGAGGTATGTCAGTGACTGGAAGAACGATATCTTCAGCTCACAGAAACTGACCATGTACCGGAGTCTACAGAGAGACTACAGACTGGCCCCATATCTGGAGAAACTCCCGGATCCAGACCCTACAGACTGGCCCCATATCTGGAGAAACTCCCGGATCCCAGAGACTACAGACTGGCCCCATATCTGGAGAAACTCTCGGACCCCAGAGACTACAGACTGGCCCCATATCTGGAGAAACTCCCGGACCCCAGAGACTACAGACTGGCCCCATATCTGGAGAAACTCCCGGATCCCAGAGACTACAGACTGGCCCCATATCTGGAGAAACTCCCGGACCCCAGAGACTACAGACTGGCCCCATATCTGGAGAAACTCCCGGATCCCAGAGACTACAGACTGGCCCCATATCTGGAGAAACTCCCGGATCCCACAGACTACAGACTGGCCCCATATCTGGAGAAACTCCCGGATCCCAGAGACTACAAACTGGCCCCATATCTGGAGAAACTCCCGGATCCCAGAGACTACAGACTGGCCCCATATCTGGAGAAACTCCCGGATCCCAGAGACTACAGACTGGCCCCATATCTGGAGAAACTCCCGGATCCCAGAGACTACAGACTGGCCCCATATCTGGAGAAACTCCCGGATCCCAGAGACTACAGACTGGCCCCATATCTGGAGAAACTCCCGGATCCCAGAGACTACAGACTGGCCCCATATCTGGAGAAACTCCCGGATCCCAGAGACCGCAAGATCCTGAGCCGATATAGACTCAGTGCCCACAGTCTGGCCATCGAGTCCGGCCGACACAGGCAGAGATACAAGCCCAGGGAGGAAAGACTGTGCCAACACTGTGACCAGGAGGCCCTGGAGGACGAAACCCACTTCCTGCTACACTGTTCCAAATACTCAGCAGTGAGGGACACTCACTTCAGGAGACTCTCATCTCCTCCCAGATTTCATCACCATGAAGGAAGAAGAGAAAACATCTATCCTGCTGGGAGAAGAAGAGAGAGCAGTGGAGATAGCAGTGCAATATGTGAGCGAATGCCATAGACTGCCAGAAAAAGAACTATGATGCCATGGACTATAGCCTCCACATTGGATCTGCCCCCATCCACCTTTCTTAAGGCATGGACTATAGCCCCCACCCTGGACTTGCCCCATCCACCTTCCATAAGCCATGGACTATAGCCCCCACCCTGGACTTGCCCCATCCACCTTCCATAAGCCATGGACTATAGCCCCCACCCTGGACTTGCCCCATCCACCTTCCATAGGCCATGGACTATAGCCCCCACCCTGGACTTGCCCCATCCACCTTCCATAGGCCATGGACTCTATAGCCCCCACCCTGGACTTGCCCCATCCACCTTCCCTATGCCATGGACTATAGCCCCCCATCCTGGATCCGCCCCATCCACCTTCCCTACAGCTCCTACCCAACATCCCCACAGTCCCTATCCCTATTCCCTTTATACAATTGCTTTGGCAAAACTGAGGTGTATTTGGTCCTGCCAATAAAGCTTCTTTGAATCTTTGAATCTTATATACAGTATATACACAAAGTATATACACACAGTATGGTGGGCAGGCTCCTTACTTGGTAGATCTATATACAGTATATATACACAGTATATACACACAGCATGGTGGGCAGGCTCCTTACTTGGTAGATCTATATACAGTATATATACACAGTATATACACACAGTATATATACACAGTATATATACACACAGTATATACACACAGCATGGTGGGCAGGCTCCTTACTTGGTAGATCTATATACAGTATATACACACAGTATATACACACAGTATATATACACAGTATATACACACAGCATGGTGGGCAGGCTCCTTACTTGGTAGATCTATATACAGTATACATACACAGTATTTACACACAGTATATACACACAGTATATATACACAGTATATACACACAGTATGGTGGGCAGGCTCCTTACTTGGTAGATCTATATACAGTATATACACACAGTATATATACACAGTATATACACCGTATGGTGGGCAGGCTCCTTACCTGGTAGATCTATATACAGTGTATACACACAGTATATACACACAGTATGGTGGGCAGGCTCCTTACTTGGTAGATCTATATACAGTATATACACAGTATACACACAGTATGGTGAGAAGGCTCCTTACTTGGTGGATATATATACAGTATACATACAGTATATACACACAGTATATACACACAGTATATACACAGTATGGTGGTCAGGCTCGTTACCTGTACATGACTCTTCCAGATATCAGGCAGCAGCAGAGGAGGATGTGAAGGAATGTGACAGGCAGATCCTAGCTCCTGCCCTCCATGCTGCGCTCCCTCCAGGCTGCGCTCCCTCCAGGCTGCGCTCCCTCCATACTGCGCTCCCTCCATACTGCGCTCCTCCATGCTGCGCTCCCTCCATGCTGCGCTCCCTCCATGCTGTGCTCCCTCCATACTGCGCTCCCTCCAGGCTGCGCTCCCTCCATGCTGCGCTCCCTCCATACTGCGCTCCCTCCTCTCCAGCACTCGGTGTCCCGGCTCCATTCTTCACTCTCAGCCCCGTGCAGGAGGAGACTCATCACATGAGGAGGGAAGGAGTCATTGGCAGCTCCTCTCTCCTCCTCCATGCGCAGCGCTGAGTGCAGTGATGACGCAGTTTAGTGTGAGGCAAAATGGCGCCTTCTCCCTCCTTCTCCCCTCATGGTGCAGCTGCCCACCCTGGCCTCAGCTCTTCAGGTCTCCTCAACCAATCACAGGCCTCATTATTAAGGAGCCAGCCAATCAGAGAGCGGCATCCTGAGAGGTTATTCCTCTACTGTCAACGGTCATGTATAATAACTACCTCAGGCCCCGCTGCGGCCTAGTGATGGCGGTTCCTGCCTCTCCCTCCTGCTTCTCCCCTCTCCCTCCTGCCTCTCCCTCTCTCCTTCCTCTCCCTCCTGCCTCTCCTCTCTCTCCTGCCTCTCCACTCTCTCTCCTGCCTCTCCCTCCTGCCTCTCCTGCCCTCCCTTCCCTACTGCCTCTCCCTCTCTCTCCTGCCTCTCCCCTCTCCCTCCTGCCTCTCCCCTCTCCTCCTGCCTCTCCACTCTCCCTCCTGCCTCTCCACTCTCTCTCTCCTGCCTCTCCCCTCTCCCTCCTGCCTCTCCACTCTCCTGCCTCTCTCCCTCCTGCCTCTCCCCTCTCCCTCTCTCTCCCTCCTGCCTCTCCCTCTCTCTCCTGCCTCTCCCCTCTCCCTCCTGCCTCTCCCCTCTCCCTCCTGTTTCTCCCTCCTGCCTCTCCCCTCTCCCTCCTGCCTCTCCCTCTTCCCTCTCCCTCCTGCCTCTCCCTCTCTCCTCTCCTTCCTGCCTCTCCCCTCTCCCTCCTGCCTCTCCCTTCTGCCTCTCCCCCTCCTTCCTGCCTCTCCCCTCTCCCTCCTGCCTCTCCCCTCTCCCTTCTGCCTCTCCCCTCTGCCTCTCCCTCCTGCCTCTCTCTCCTGCCTCTCTCTTCTGCCTCTCCCCTCTCCCTCCTGCCTCTCCCTCTCTCTCCTGCCTCTGCCTCTTCCCTCTCCCTCCTGCCTCTCCCTCTCTCCTCCTCCCTTCTGCCTCTCCTTCCTGCCTCTCCCCCCTCCCTCCTGCCTCTCCCCTCTCCCTCCTGCCTCTCCCTTCTCCCTCTCCCCTCTCCTTCCTGCCTCTCCCCTCTCCCTTCTGCCTCTCCCCTCTCCTTCCTGCCTCTCCCCTCTCCCTCCTGCCTCTCCCTTCTCCCTCTCCTTCCTGCCTCTCCCCCCTCCCTCCTGCCTCTCCCCTCTCCCTCCTGCCTCTCCCTTCTCCCTCTCCCTCCTGCCTCTCCCTCTTCCCTCTCCCTCCTGCTCTCCCCTCTCCCTCTTGCCTCTCCCTCCTGCCTCTCCTTCCTGCCTCTCCCTTCTGCCTCTCCCCTCTCCTGCCTCTCTCTCCTGCCTCTCCCTCCTGATTCTCCCTCCTGCCTCTCTCTCCTGCCTCTCCCTCCTGCCTCTCCCCTCTCCCTTCTGCCTCTTCCCTCTCCCTCCTGCCTCTCCCCTCCTCCTCTCTCCTCTCCTCTCCATCCCCCTCCTGCCTCTCCCTTCTGCCTCTCCCTTCTCCCCTCTCCCTTCCGCCTCTCCCCTCTCCCTCCTGCCTCTCCCTCCTCCCTCTCTCTCTCTCCTCCCTCTCCCCTCTCCCTCCTGCCTCTCCCTCTCCCTTCTGCCTCTCCCCTCTCCCTTCTGCCTCTCCCTCTCCCCTCTCCCTCCTGCCTCTCCCTCCTCCCTCTCTCTCCCTCTCCTCTCTCCCTCCTGCCTCTCCCTCCTGCCTCTCTCTGGCCTCTCCCTTTGCCTCTCCCCTCTGCCTCTCTTTCCTGCCTCTCCCCTCTCCCTCCTGCCTCTCCCTCTCCCCTCTCCTGCCTCTCCCCTCTCCCTTCTGCCTCTCCCTCTCCCCTCCCTGCCTCTCCCTCCTCCCTCTCTCTCCCTCCTCCCTCTCCTCTCTCCCTCCTGCCTCTCCCTTCTGCCTCTCCCCTCTGCCTCTCCCCTCTGCCTCTCCCTCCTGCCTCTCCCCTCTGCCTCTCTTTCCTGCCTCTCCCCTCTCCCTCCTGCCTCTCCCCTCTCCCTCTCCTGCCTCTCCCTCCTGCCTCTACCTTCTGCCTCTCCCCTCTCCCTCCTGCCTCTCCCTCCTGCCTCCCTCTCTCTCCTGCCTCTCCCCTCTCCCTCCTTGCTCTCCCTCTTCCTCCTGGCAGCCATGACACAGATGGACGGGCCAGAATACTAAGGGTGTATGGCAGCCATGACACAAGTGGACGGTCCACAATAATGAGGGTGTGCAGGAGTGGTGACACAGGTGAACGGGCCACAATAATGCTTGTCTGCAGCCGCCATGACGCAGGTGGAGGGTCCTGCAAGGTTGTGGCTACATTTTAGCATATGTAACTTGGTCAGGATTAATGGGAGTTCCTCAATGCTGACAAATACAGGCAGATACTTCTCCTTAATATAAGGCCTTGTGCACACATCCAGTATTTGCTGAGATTTTTTACCTCAGAATTTGTAAGACAAAACCAGGAGGGTGAGGAACAGTATAATAATAACACGTCAGCACTTCTGTATTTATCACACACTCCTGGTTTTGGCTACAAGTCCTGAGGTAAAAACTTAAGGCTGTGTGCTCACGGTCCGGAGGAGCTGTGTGTTGGACGCAGCTCCTCCGGACCTGAGTGAAGCTGCGGGTGGCTGCAGGGAGACCGCAGCCTCCCTGTACTCCCCATGTGCGGCTGGTGCAAGGCGGCTTTTCCCTGCAGTCACCCGATGGTAGCCGCTTCCGACTCCACAGCATGAAATAAACATGCTGTGGAGGAGCAGAATGGCGGCAACCTGCACCGAAGCTGTCAGATCACTGCAGTCGGGTTAAGTATAGTGAGGATGAGATTTCTTGATATACCATCCACTATGCTTATATTGTACTACGCAGCGTTTTGGACGTGGCAGCAAGACGCTGCATCCGAAACGCTGCATACACTGATCGTGTGCATGCACCCTAACAAATACTCAATATGTGCACGAGGCCTAACTCTTAGGTCATTTGTGTCTCAGGCCACGTGCACATATTGAGTATTTGTTAAGTTTTTACCTCAGGATTGGTAGCCAAAACCAGGAGTGTGTGATAAATACAGAAGGGCTGACATGTCTGTATTAGGGTATGTTCACACAGTTCGTTTTTCATCCATTTTTGCATTAAAAACAGATCACTTCCTGTAATGCCAAGAGAAGTCAATGACTTTAAAAGTCCTGTTCCAATACTGCGTTTTATAGGCCCCTTTCACATAAGCAGTATTGTAATTTTGCGGTAGATCCGGCAGATGTCGCTGCACCTGCCGGATCTACCATGTAACAGCCGACTTGTGGCACCGATCCGGCAAGCCCTATTCATTCTCTATGGTGCTTGCGGTCAGGTGCGGCAAGTGTAGTATTGCTGAAACCGACACCGCAAAAAAACCCGCTGCTAGCAGTGTTTTTTGAGCAGCCGCAAGGGTCGGATTCGGTAAGATGCGGCGACATCTTGCAGATCTACTACAAAATTACAAATAACGCAGATGGGAAAGGGGCCTTACTGGTCCGTTTTTGGGGACAAAAAAACGCATGTAGAAAAAGAATGAACTTGTCAATTAGGGACCGTTTTTCTCCACCATTTTCTCCATTAACACCATTGTAATGAAAAAAAGCAGCAAAAGCGCAATATGTTTTGAGTTGCTTTTTTTGCAAAAACGGATCCAGTTTTGCTGCTGAAAATTCCACAAAAAAACGTGCACATGACCTTATACTTTTCCTCTGATTGTTCCTCTCCTGGTTTTGGTTATAAATACTGAGGTAAAAAGCTCAGTAAATACTCAGTGTGTGCATGAGGCATTACAGATACTGAGGTAATGGTACCGTCACACGCTAGGATATCGCTAGCGATATCATTGAAACGTCACAGATTTTTGATCGTTCAAAAGATATCGTTTGTGCGTCGTTGCGTGTAACCGAAAGATGTTGGAAGAAAAAAATTGTTAGATCGTTCATCAAAAATTTGAGATCCTGATCTCAAATCTATCGATCATCCAATTAACGTTCTGGGAAGGAGCAGCATCGTTCAGTGTGACGCCTTTTTGAACGATGTCGTTCACAATTTCCTGTTCCTGCCGCTGTTTAAAATCGTTCAAACATTTTTCACCAAGTAGCTGGCGTGTTGCCAAAGTTAAGATCGTTAACGATATCCTTGCGTGTGACAACGCACTAATGATGTCGGAAGGATCACGGTCACATGACATAGCTAGCGATATCGTTCACCTATATCCTAGCACAGTGATGGTGAACCCATGGCACGCGTGCCACAGGCGGCACGCAGCGCCCTCACTGGTGGCACGCGGCCATTGCTTTCAATAAGCTCAAAACCGGAGCAGGAACTTATAGTATGTGCCGCTGTCCAGGGTCCTGTAGGCATTTACATTACATCTATGGCAGTGCGTTGCCCATAGATCTAATGTAAATGCCTACAGGACCTCAGACAGCGGCAAATACTATACATACATTACGTACAGTATGTGCGCAGCTGACAGGAGAGCCGCGGCTTCATTAATAAAATTCTACAGAGCCGACAATAGCCGGCTTACTGTAAATCAGTTATTAACCCCTGACATGCCCACAGGAGTGGGCAGCATGTCTCTAGGGGGGTGGCCACCCCCTAGAGACATGTTGCCCACAACTATTATTAATATTTCATCTTTTATCATACAGTTAACAGCAGCAGGGATGAACAAACTGTACGGTAACCGCATTGCTCCGGATTACACATCCGGAGCAATCCGGTTACCAGATTGCGGCTTTTTTCTGGTCATCATAATGGGAGACCCAGACAATGGGGTTAAGGGCACTGCCCTCCGGAGGCCACACTAGGTACTACAAGTTTGTAGACACCGCCCCCTCCGCTTATAAACCCCTACCGCAGGGAATATCCTCAGTTTTTAACTTAGTGTGCTCGGAGGTATCACACGCTTTGCTTGCACTTCACTGCATTCTCACTACTTACGTGATGGCGTCTGAAGACAAGGTAATATGGTCCCGGTCGGGGACCTTCGGCAGTCTCCCTGCTCACCCTTAGGGAACACGCAGGTCGAGGTACCGGAGGGCCTAGAGCCTGGACACTTTGTGTTCTCCCGGTACGCTGTCGCACTCCTTCCCATCCCTGTTTGGGGGCTCTGGAAAGTGGGAGACTGGAGCCTTGCACAGCTCCGCTCCGTCCGAGGCCTCCCTAAATGGTGCTTACAGACCGGACTGGAGCCAGCCCAGTCCGAGGCCTCCCTATATGGTGCTTACAGACCGGACTGGTGCTGCACCCCCGTCCGAGGCCTCCCTAAATGGTGCTTACAGACCGGACCGGCACTGAGGCACCTTGTGTGTCTCCTGTGTGCCTGGGGGTAGTGTCGGCACTATATGTGTTGGGACACTCAGACCGCGCGCAACCCTCGGGTCCGCGGTTCTGGCGGTGGACCCCGTGCTGGGGCCACTCTGGCTGACCGCCCTGTGTCTCACAGGGGCTGCGGCTGTCGGCTCCAGACTTTGTCTGCAGCCTTAGTATTGTGTTTTTGTGTCACGGTACTTTCCCGCGCTGCGGGCCTCGGCGCCTTCATTACTGGGGCTGCCTGAGGAGATGGAAGCAGCCCGGCGGTGACGTCATTAAGGGGCGTGCGTGTGGCTTCCCGCGGGTTTTCGGCTCCGCCCACAGTTGATTTGTCGGCGGCCATCTTCCCCTCACTTCCCGGCTGGGATCTGCTTGACGTGCACGGCTGCACTCATTACAGGGGAGACCGGAAGACTCGCGGAGGCCACACACGCACACACCGCTTCCTCCGCCGCATTACTGCGGTCGGTAAGCGCCGGGTTTTTGTCTTTAAAGATTGGCTTATCCCCCTGCTGTGGGAATGTCCTCAGCTGGGAAGAACGCTGCTAAGGCGGCCAGTAACACCACTACCTGTGCTACATGCAACGGGACACTGGTGGAGGGGTCCTGCAATAACTGCGGACGCCCAGAGGCCCGGGCTGATACTGCTGAGACAGCAGCTTCGGTGCTGTACCCTGTGGTCCATGTGGGCCCAGGGCCATGGGGAGACACAGAACAAGATAAATGAATCTATGTTATCCCAGCTGTCCTCCATGTCGCAATCCCTGGAGGTACTGACCAGGAGACTGGAAAATCCAGCGGCTCCTTCACATTACCCCAGGGTGTCCCCTGCCTCAACTATGAGACCCCTTAAGCGGACTCGACGTGAGGATTCACCCGAGCTCCAGACACTCTCTGAAGAGGAGGGTCTCTCTGAGGGGGATGAGGATGATGGGGGTTCATTACTCGGGTCCGTGTCAGAACCACCAGAGGGGGTGGAGGATCTGGTGTCCTCCATCAACGAGACTCTGCGTCTCGTGACACCCCCTGAGGAGGTGAACGTTCACCCGAAGGAGGTCTACCAATGGCTGCGGCCGGAGGCTAGACCAAGTGGTTCCTTTATGGACCACACTAACTTTGGAAGGGTGGTTAGAGCGCCCAGGATTCATCCTGGACGGCGTTATGTCCGTAAATCCAAGGACAATCGCTTCCCCTTCCCTGAGGAGGTGCTTCAGGAGTGGTCGCAGTCCCCTAAGGTGGACGCTTCCATGACCAGGATTGCTGCACGCTCTCTGTTTTCTGCCTCTGATAGCTCCTCATTGAAGGATGCGACAGATAGACAGGTCGAGCAACTCGCCAAGTCTTCTTATGAGGCTGTGGGGTCTTCATTTGCCCCTAATTTTGCCGCGGTCTGGACTCTGCAGGCGATCACCTCCTGCTTGGATGGTATCGCGGACCTGGCAGGGTCCAGTTCAGAAGTCCTGGCGCTTACTGATAGAGCAAGGGCCTATGCGGATTACGCCAGGACGGCAGTACTGGAAACTGCAAATCGCTCTGCTGTGGCTTCGGCCAACGCTATAGCGATCCGCAGGTTATTGTGGCTGCGTCTTTGGGACTCAGATGCCAGTCTAAGAAGATTTTGCAAAATCTTCCGTTCTCTGGCGACAGGCTTTTTGGTACCGAACTGGACAAGCTGATTAAGGATTCTGCGGAGTCAAAGATTCCACAGAATAAACCTAAGCCACGGTATACCGTGAAGAGGAACCCAAAACAGTGGTCCTTTCGGTCCAGTTCACAGCCATCAGCATTGTCTGCCCGTGCGGACAGAGGGAACAAGCCCTCTACTCAGTGGCGTCCCAAGGGTCGTCAGAAGAAGCCGGCGGGGGCAGCGGCTGCCACCCCCAAACCCACTTCCGCATGACTCGCTCTCTCATCCTGCCTCCCACAGGTGGGGGGCCGCCTGTCTCTTTTTCGGGACAGATGGCTTCTCCAGGTCCAAGATCAGTGGGTACGAGATATAGTCTCCAGAGGCTACAGGATAGAGCTGACGTCTCAGCCGGCACACCGATTCCATCGATCGGTCCCGTCTCCAGAAAAGGCTCAGGCTTTTCATCTGGTGTTGGAGGGTCTCCGCAGAGACGGAGTAGTGGTCCCAGTGCCTTCCGGGGAGAGGTTCCGGGGTTTTTACTCCAACCTCTTTATCGTCCCAAAGAAGGACGGCTCTTTTCGCCCGGTTCTGGACCTCAAGTTGTTCAACCGTCACGTGTTGGTTCGGAAGTTCCGCATGGAATCCCTGCGCTCCGTGATAGCGGCTGTGTCACAGGGGGACTTCCTAGCGTCCATAGATATCCGGGACGCTTACCTTCACGTGCCCATTGCACCAGCTCATCAACGCTGGTTAAGATTCACAGTGGGGGACGAACACTACCAGTTCGTGGCTCTCCCTTTCGGTCTGGCCTCGGCTCCGCGGGTGTTCACAAAAGTGATGGCCTCTATGATGGCTCTCCTGCATGTGCAGGGACATGCCGTCATCCCCTATCTAGACGACCTTCTGGTCAGGGCGCCATCGGAACGCCTGTGTCGGGTGAGCCTGGAGGTGACCATGAAGTCTCTGGAACATTTTGGGTGGCTTCTCAATGTTCAGAAATCGACCCTGGTTCCGACCCAGTCACTGACATATCTGGGCATGGACTTCCACACAGACTCAGCCCTGGTGTCTCTGCCACGAGCCAAACAGTTGGCCATCCATTCCGGAGTACAACAGGTCCTCCTGTCACCACAGTCATCCATACGGGTGTTGATGAAGCTGGTGGGGCGTATGGTGGCAGCAATAGAGGCGGTGCCTTTCGCACAATTTCGCCTCCGTCCTCTCCAGCTGGAGATTCTCCGCAGATGGGACAAGAGGACGATTTCTCTGAATCGGCTGGTGACTCTTTCTCAACCGATCAGGGATTCCCTGCAGTGGTGGCTACTGCCACGTCACTTGTCTCGGGGCCGGTCTTTCATCAAACCATCCTGGTTAGTGGTGACCACCGACGCCAGTCTGACGGGCTGGGGGGCGGTGTTCTTACACCACAGGGCCCAAGGCCTCTGGACTCAGTCGGAGTCGGCGTTGCAGATCAACGTGCTGGAGATCAGGGCGATCTATCTGGCGCTCCTGGCTTTTCAGAGATTCCTCTCAGGACAGCCCATTCGGGTTCAGTCCGACAATGCGACGGCCGTCGCATATATAAATCATCAGGGAGGAACCAGGAGTGCACAGGCTCTGGCCGAAGTCCACCGCATCCTATCCTGGACGGAGGACAACAACTGCCTGATTTCCGCAGTTCACATCCCAGGGGTCGAAAACTGGGAGGCCGACTATCTGAGCCGGCAGGGGATGGACGCCGGAGAGTGGTCTCTTCATCCGGATGTCTTCCGAGACGTCTGCAGCAGATGGGGCACTCCGGATGTGGATCTGATGGCCTCACGGCTGAATCATCAGGTGCCGCAATACATGGCGAGGTCCTGGGATCCTCAGTCTCTGGGAGCGGACGCTCTGATCCTGAGTTGGTCCAGCTTTCATCTGCCGTATGTGTTCCCGCCTCTAGCTCTGATTCCCAAGGTTTTGTGGAAGATCAGGACGGAGTGCAAGGTGGCCATTCTAGTGGCTCCGGATTGGCCCAGGAGGTCCTGGTATCCAGACCTGTGGCAGCTGTCAGGCGGACTCAGGTGGGCTCTTCCAGAACGCGCAGATCTTCTCGCGCAAGGCCCATTCTTCCACCTCAATTCCAGGGCCCTCAGGTTGACTGCATGGCTCTTGAGGCCTGGCTGCTGACGTCCAGGGGTTTCTCCTCTACAGTGGTTGACACTATGAATCGGGCTAGGAAACCTGTTTCGCGGAAGATATACCACAGGACGTGGAAAATCTTTTTCGCCTGGTGTGCTTCTGGTAGACGGTCACCTTGGCCCTTGTCGATTCCGACGCTGTTGGCTTTCCTTCAGTCGGGTTTGGAGCTGGGCTTATCCCTTAGCTCCCTGAAGGGTCAGGTGTCGGCGCTGTCTGTGCTGTTTGACAGACGTTTGGCGCTTCTACCAAAGGTCCGTCAATTCCTACAGGGGGTGTCTCGGGTGGTTCCGCCATATAGACGGCCACTGGACCCTTCGGACCTCAACATGGTCCTGGCGGCTCTTCAGAAGCCGCCGTTTGAACCGCTGAGAGAAGTTCCCCTCTCTCGTCTATCCCAGAAAGTGGTCTTTTTGGTGGCGATTACGTCTCTGAGAAGGGTCTCAGAATTGGCTGCACTTTCGTGCAAGTCACCCTTCCTGGTGGTTCACCAAGACAAGGTGGTCTTACGCCCACGGCCAGAATTCTTGCCTAAGGTGGTGTCCACTTTTCACCTGAACCAAGAGATTGTGCTTCCATCATTTTGTCCCGCTCCCGTTCATCAGGTTGAGCGCGACCTTCACACTCTGGATCTCGTGAGAGCTGTACGCATTTATGTGTCCAGGACTGCCTCCTTCCGGAGTTTCTGACTCCTTGTTTATCCTTACGGCGGGTCGCTGAAGGGGTCCGCGGCATCAAAATCTACCTTGGCCAGATGGATCAACGTGCCCATTCAGGAGGCCTACCGTTCTTCCGGCCTGCCTCTCCCGGTGGGATTGAAGGCGCACTCGACTAGAGCTGTCGGTGCCTCCTGGGCTTTGCGACATCGAGCTTCTGCTCTACAGGTGTGTCAGGCAGCCACATGGTCAAGCCTGCATACTTTTTCTAAGCACTATATGGTGCATGCCCATGCCTCTGCGGATGCAAGTCTGGGCAGGCGGGTCCTCCAGGCGGCGGTTGCCCACCTTTAAAAAGGGGGACCATGTGTTATCCGTCTTTTGAGGAACTCTTCCCGCCCTGGGGTATTGCTTTAGGACATCCCCATTGTCTGGGTCTCCCATTATGATGACCAGAAAAAAGAGAATTTTGTTTACTTACCGTAAATTCTTTTTTCTTTAATCATCAATGGGAGACCCAGCACCCACCCAGTGTTCCGTTGGTTGTTGTCACATTTGACTTGTTCCCAGTTGGAACAGTTTATTCCGGGTTGTTGGACCGTTTGTTCACGTTTTTTTCTCCCGAGGTTTCGGGTGTGGTTATTTTTTTGTCTCCTCGCAGCTTATGGACCAAACTGAGGATATTCCCTGCGGTAGGGGTTTATAAGCGGAGGGGGCGGTGTCTACAAACTTGTAGTACCTAGTGTGGCCTCCGGAGGGCAGTGCCCTTAACCCCATTGTCTGGGTCTCCCATTGATGATTAAAGAAAAAAGAATTTACGGTAAGTAAACAAAATTCTCTTTATCCACACATTTTTCATTATTATTATTTATTATTATTATTATTATTTATTTATTATATAGCGCCATTATATTCCATGGCGCTTTACATGCTAAAAAGGGCAGACTAGGACAAGTAACATAGTAACAATACAAGTAACAATAAATGTTGACAATTCGGTTGTACAGATACAAGAGGGGAGAAATCCTGTCCACAAAGGCTCACAGTCTACGAGGGGCGGGTGGGGATACAGTGGGAGGGGGAGGTGTTGGTCGTGAGGCGGTGTGGTGGACCGGGTCTTATTGCAGGTGGTAGGCTTGGAGGAACAGGTGGGTCTTCAGGCTTCTTTTGAAGGTTCCCAGGGTAGGAGAATGTCTGATGTGTTGGGGCAGTGAGTTCCAGAGTCTGGGTGAAGCACGGGAGAAATCCTGTTGCGGTTGTGCGAAGAGGAGATGAGGGGGGAGTAGAGGAGAAGCTCTTGGGAGGATCGCAGGTTGCGTGAGGGTAGGTATCGGGAGACCATGTCAGAGATGTATGGAGGGGACCGGTTGTGAATGGCTTTGTATGTCATGGTTAATGTTTTAAACCGGGATCTCTGAGAAGTAGGGAGCCAGTGAAGGGCTTGGCAGAGGGGGGAGACAGGGGAGTAGCAGGGAGACTATGGATTAGGCGGGCAGTGGAGTTCAGGATAGATTGGAGAGGGGCAGAGGTATTGGGGAAGCCGGTGAGCAGGAGGTTGCAGTAATCGAGGCGGGAGATGATGAGAGCGTGAATAAGGGTTTTAGCAGTGTCGTGGTCAAGGAAAGTGCGAATCCTATAGATGTTTTTGAGCTGGAGTCGGCAGGAAGTGGCGAGGGCCTGGATGTGGGGCTTGAAGGAGAGGGAGGAGTCAAGGATAACCCCGAGGCACTTGGCATGGGGGACTGGAGAGAGAGAGCAGTCGTTGACGACGATGGATAGGTCAGGTAGTGAGGGGGAGCGGCTTGGGGGGAAGACTATGAACTCAGTTTTGTCCATGTTCAGCTTAAGGAAGCGAGCAGACAAGGATGAGATGGCGGACAGGCAGTGTGGAATTTTGGATAGAAGGGAGGCGATGTCAGGACCAGACAGGTAGATTTGGGTGTCATCGGCGTAGAGGTGATATTGGAGGCCATGGGACTCAATGAGTTGCCCTAGGCCGAGAGTTTAGATTGAGAACAGTAATGGTCCAAGAACCGAGCCCTGGGGGACACATTAAAAATGTGTATGAAGCTAATTGCGTTCACCGCATCCGGATCTGGATGTGGTGAACGCAATTGGCTTTAAAAGTGTGACCCTAGCCTATGGGTCAGGTACCTGATCAGGTTTTCAGGATGAAAAACTGGATCCAGTAACTGGTTTGCAAACACAAGTGTGACCCTAGCCTAAGACACAATTCACCTAGGAGTTAGGCTACGTTCACATGGTGCGCTATTGCACCGTTTGAGTCTGCTTTGTATGGATCCACTATTTGCAGTGGAATGCAGTGAAACACATTGACGTTGGCCGGAGTCACACATGCCAATCCGCTTTTTTAAGTCCTTAGAAAAACGGATTTGTTTTTGTAAGGGTGCCAATAGTGTCCCCTGTGGTCCGGGACGTTTTGTGGAATTTTTGGGAATTTTCCCAAAAAACGCATTTGATGTCTCATGGAATATAGTAGCGCAGTTTTTAACCCTTCATCCCCCCTACTTTAATTTTCTGAGATAATGACCTTTGGGTTTTCATTGGCTGTAAGCCATAATCATCAACATTGACATAAATAAACACATGAAATAGATCACTCTGTGTGTAATGACTCTATATAATATATGTGTGTCACTTTATGGATTGAATTACTGAAATAAATGATCTTTTGGCTGATATTCTAATTCATTGAGATGCTCCTGCATGTATATCACATATTTTGTTACAGATGTTTTGCTGCAATGATGATAAAAATACCATATGCCCCCATTCTACTACATACCCTGTTTCCCCGAATATATGACACTGTCTTACATTAATTTTTCTCCCAAAGATGCACCGTCTTGTTTTCAGGGGGTGTCTTATCTCCATGAAGAAGAATTCACATTTATTGATGAACAAAAACAATGAACATTTATTATATACTGTACAGCAGTTGTCATCACAAACCAGCACAACCAAACTGTGTCATTCATCATCCATCTGCAGCCCCCCATCGTCCCCCAATATTCCCATCATTCATCTGCAGCGTCCATCATCCATCAGCAGCCCCCATCACCCCCCAATATCCCGCTGTAGCCCGATCATCCCCCAATATCCCTCTGCATCCCCCAATATCCCTCTGCATCCCCCAATATCCCTTTGTAGCCCCCAATATCGCTCTGTAGCCCCCAATATCCCTTTGTAGCCCCAATATCGCTCTGTAGCCCCTATCACACATCTGCAGCCACACACACACAGTACCATTATTGCTGGAGCCTACATCCACCACTGCCGCATCATTCCTCCACAGTCCTCCTGTGTGTACATATCCGGGCGCCGCTCAATGAAGATGCACAATAGTAAGCCCCCAGCCAATCAGGCGGTGGCTGCTGGTGTCTTATTGGACGCCGAATAACCGTACATCTACGCTGAGCGACACCGGATGACATCCATACAGGAGATGTACGGTAATGCCGCGGCCAATCAGACGCCAGCAGCCGCCGCCTGATTGGCTGGCCTCTTACTACCGTACATCTACTTTGCGCAGCACCTGGTGCATACAGGAGAACATGGATGTACAAATAAAGCGGCAGTGGCAAGCGGCAGAGTCAGTCAGGCTCCAGCAATAGTGACACTGTGAGGTGAGGATCAAGTTTTCATTTTTCTGCTACGTCTTATATTTGGGGGGTGCCTTATATTTAGCAGCCTGGCCAAACCCCCCACTACGTCTTAATTTCGGAGAAACACAGTAGGTTCCTGATATTGAATGAAAAAATAAACAAATAAATAAACATTATACTTGCCTATTCCAGGATCTAGATGGGTCCAGTGCAGCTGGATCACCGTGCTGCCATCGCATGCACAGGACATCAGAGTCCAGGCGCGGCACGATGACATCAGCACCCCGGGACTCTGACGTCCTGCACATGCGCCATCATCCTCCTGTTCTGGAGACCTCAGGCTTAAAGAGCCATAGAAAACAAATTTAAGGAAAATAAAAAACAATATAAACCTGCCATAACCTGAACAAACTGAACCTCCCATGAAACAATAGTGGAACTGCTGTGTTTTATTTTTTGCTTGTTTGTTTTATTTCATCCCACAAAGCACGACGTTTCCTTTTTTCTTTATATTCTCTATTAAGTAACACAACACAATTCATTCTGCAAAAAAAATAAATAAAAATACCATAAAAAGAGTTGTGGCTCTAAAATGTGGGGATGGAAAAAAAGAAAAGCAAATAAATGGCTGCACAGAGGCCAATAAATGTTCATGACACAGTATTAGGAGAGGTGATGTTAGGAGGCTTCACATTTGCGTTCTTGACGCAGCGTCTCTGAACACAGCCAAGCATATGCGTACTGTGTTCCTATGTATAACATGGAGACGCATTGTGTCTGCGTTTGGCTGTGTTTGCCTTCGGATGCATTTTTTGTAAGCGCCCTCCAAACGTAAAATGTTGCACTTTTTGTGCATCTGAGGGCGCTCGCTTCCTATGCAAGAGTCCTCTAGCGCACAAAAACTGAATGAATCTCAATGGATCCACAGTGTCCTCCGCATGACAGCGCAGGAGAACGTGTGGATCACATACAAATCTCCACAGAGTCTTTCTCTTTTTCCCTCTCTCCCTCTTTCTCTCTCTCTCTCACTATCCCTCTCTCTCCCTCCTTCTCTCTCTTTCTCCCTCATCTCTTGGCTGCCGACGCCGCTCATGTCTTGGCAGCCGCCGCTGGTCTCCTGGCGGCAGTCGCCACTGATCTCCCTGCAAGACCACGGATTGGCTGGCGGGCACCATACTATGTGAACACATGCGGAGAATCACCGCTGCGTTCATATCAGTATAGCAGCGTTAGGCACTGTGTTTGTGTCTCCATGTCAGATGCATGCATTAGCCTTAGTGAGTGCCCAATGTATAGTGGAAGATTAGGTTGAAAATGTTTGTACCGTGTTAACCAGTAGATAGAAAAAGATATTAGAATCTTCCAGTCCTCAGGGTTGATACCTTTTAATGGCGAAGTGAAAGGATGGTAAATAATCGCAACTCTGGGGACAGCTCAGGTCTGGAAAGCTGCTATTATTTACCATCTTATCAGTTCGCCATTAAAAGGTATCAGCCACTAAGGACTCTCAGATTCCAATATATTTTTCTATTGGAAGATTAGCCGCTGCTGAACCCTCTGCAGATCACTAGCAGCTCCACTAGGTGTCACAATAGGCTAACGTTAAAAAGCAGAGACCGCGGTGCAGCGCGTTTCGCTCTAAAGACAATACCTTGCAACAAACCAATGACTTTTTATGGTAAAAGGTGTACATACTAAAGTCAGAAATTCTGCATTTCCATATACTTTCTACTTTACTGAGATGTAAGCAATGATTGTTAATGTAATGCATTTGAAAGAGCAACGTTGCGAAATAAATGATGCACACCATGATGTCGGGTACAATGTTTGTATTGGGGAATCTGGATGAGGTCAAGAGAGGATAAAGATGATACTTTAGCCTGGACTCAGGGGCGTAACTACAACAGGTTAAGGAGTTGGTAACTGCACCCGGCACTGGAGCCTAGAGGGCCCCCAAAGCCCATTTTACTTATAGAAAAAGGCTATTGCTATTAAAGTTTTGCAATAATAGGGGCCCCATTGGAGCTTTCATATCAGGGCCCATGAGCTTCAAGTTACATCTCTGCCTGTATTAACACATAGTTGGGATTCAGGCTCTCAGGTCAGCATAAGTATCATTCACACAGGCAATGTGGTTTGGTCTGAACATGTGCAGTTTTATCGATTTCAATGAAACTCCAAGGGGTTCAACAACCAAAACACAAATGTAATAACAGCAAATAAACAATTCATACAAAAGCACACATATGTCAGTGCGGCTCACCTGAACAGATTACTGTCAGACTTCCTGGAGCAAACGTTCCGCACACAGGGGGTACGGTCTGACCAGACTTGGTGCCCCCTTCAGCCTGAGCACCATCAGTTTCCAGCACCAATGATGTGCACAGCGTACACTACGGTCTATTTCACACATCCGTACCTCTAGCACGTATGCGGTCCGTGCTGACGCATGCTGGAGGCATGGACATACTGTCACAAATGTTCCTCTATGGCCCCCATTCACATGTCCATGATACCGCACTGTAGTGAAATATGAATCTGAGGGGAATGGACGCTAAGGGTTAAATTCTACAACACTACACAAAGGTCACAACCTATGTTATCCAGCTAGCTGAGACTCTAGTCTCACCAGGGGGCACCCTGCCAGCACGGCAATAAAACAACCATTCACACCTATATTGAGCTTCAAAGAGACCTAACACAGCCTGACAGTTTGTATTTACTGTTGGGAAAGAGAAGGAATTAAGACAAAGACCATTTTAAAAAATAATGTATGCATGGCTAAATTAGTGAGGGCTCTAATCGTAGTCCAGAATTAGAATATTGAGATCCAGGGTTGTGCCAGAAATCCGACCTCACTAAAACACTATAAGAACCCAGGCAAGCCAGGAGTTCTTGGTTCACAGATTTTGGGACAGCTGAAACACTGCTGTGATCCACATTCATTTTCATCCCCATTGGGCTACAGAATTCAAGCTGCAAAGTTTAGGTTTTCTGTAAGTTTCTCCCTTCTTATTTTATACCTTTCTTGTATATTTGTATGTCACTTTTTATTTATATTTTTTAAATATTTTTATTGTAAGCACTGTACCTTTTATATTAAAGATTAAAACTTTAATAAGTTTGAACCTTATAGTCTCAAAACCCTTAGGTGCGATCTTGTTGATTGTCTGATAGTCTTAGTTTAGGGGACTCATCGCCCCAACTCTGGTGAGTGGTGACAGCGTGTGTGTGAAGCGGGGTGCATGGTCTGAGTCGGGGTGTGATTGATGCTCCCTTTCAGCATAGAGCAGAGGTCGAGTGCTGGATTGAGTGAGAGGAGATAGATTAACCCTTGCAGGCGCAACCCCAAGTCACTTCCTGAGTAGTGGGTACATGTGGAGCAGATGCGTGTCCGTGTGCTCCACATGGCGACATGTCCACTTTTTGCCGGCAGCACGGACCGCTTTTGGCCAAAAAAGTCCTGAACACAGATGTCCACCTTGTGTCATCCATGAGCACAGACCAGAGCCAGAATTTGAAAGCTTAAAAATAAAAAATTTCATACTCCTCTCCCTCCAGCGCTGCCTGTTCCTCTCACTTCTGGGGCCGCTCATTAGGCTCATCTAATATCCACTGCACTGAGCCCAACAGTGGATCAGAAGTGAGAGGGACAGGCAGTGCTGGAAGGGAGCAAACTTGTGCGGATGGACAGGCTGTGCTGTGTGCTATACGGATGTTACCCAGAGAGCACACGGACATCACACAAATGTGTCACATGTGTGACACACAGGTACACGCCCCCCTCAAAAGGCCTGTCTCACATATCCATGTTTTGCGAGCGCTGCTAAACTTCAGCACCAGGAGCTGTCCCCTGTGCTGATTTCAGGACCACGGCTAGCTCCCTGCGATCGTAAAATCTCTGCAGCTGCGGCTGCAATCACAGGCATCCGGCTGCAAACTGCCCTCCGGTTCTGTTTGCAAATCCAGTCTGGATTAACTTTGGGCAGCCCCGGACCAGATCACACCGCAGTGTGAAGCTGCCCTTACTCAAAACTAGCCAGGTGCATGTAATCAAGACCTGCTGCGATCCCCAGCTGTAATGTCTGTATAATCTTTCCCCCGCCCCTGCTCAGGAGTTGTGGTATATACCTGTTTCTGCATGGTCGGATTCATCCGTTAGACCTTTTTCACACATTTGTTGCATGCGTGAAGGGCCATTTTTTACTCCCGTGTGTCCGTATGTCCGGCATCATGTGGCTGTCCGTATGCTATGACTGTGATATCCGGAGAGCATAAAGACAGCATGACTTTGTAAACTTACCTGTCTCTGCTGTCCCTCTTGCTTCCGGGTCCACTCCAGCACAAAGTGCAGTGAATATTCATGAATAATATAATGAATAAAAATAACATATCAATATAATAAAATGTGTTAATATTCATGAGTGGCCCCGGAAAGCAGTGTCAGAGACAGGTAAGTCTAAAAATCCATTTATTTTAAGTAAAAATTGTTTGCTTCGGGCCCTGCACACAGATGTCATATGGATGACATCCATGTGCAGGACGTTTTTGGCATGCATTCAATGACCTGAATGGGTCCGTGTGTCCGTGCTGCCACCCAAAAACGGACATGTCTCCGTCTGATCCACATGGACATGTGAAAATACCTATTCACTAACAGTGTGCACGTACTAAAGACACAAACACGTGAAAAGGGCCTACCACAGGGGCACATTTATAAGAATATCTCGGGACAACAACAAATCTTTAAGAGATGGTCTCAAATCAGAAGTCTGTCAGTTTTGCATCCATGTCTCGTAAATCCCCATAGATCAGAATGGCCGAGTCTGAGCTGCAAATCTGATGAGAATAGGACGTACTCTGCGTCTCATCGATCACACTCTTGGATCCATGATTTTAATGGATCAGTGAATACATCCATTTTTCTTATAAATTACATTACTTGTGTGGCGCCCCTGCGGCTCGGTCACTACAGTGGCACTGCACCTGTCCAACAGTGTAGCATCATGCTCACAGGTAACATGGGAAAGCTTTGCTGAGATACACCAACAATATTCAAACTCCAGGCCAGGGAGATGCTGGGTGGAAGAGGCTCGTTTATAGAGCAGTCCCCATCTGCTGGCTGGAAGGAGGGGTGAGTTGAGGGGATAGGAGTTAGTTAGTCAGAGTTAGAGAGAACAACGAGGCAAGATGGAGGGGTTCTAGGGAAGTCATGCAGGAGGGTCGGCTGCGGATCCCCAGGCCCGAGAACCTAAATCTGCAGCCGACTAGATGACCAGAGAGAGGAACTAGCTGCACAGGGGTACCAACCCCAACTTGGTCTGGATATCTTCCGGAACAGCCATAAAACCGAAGGCCACTGGGCTGCACATTGTGGCCACCTCTGTGGACTCTCCCAGGGCAAAGGAACAACAGAGGATCAAGAGGACTTGCAAGGCAGTCGCTCAGAAGGACTCGCAGTCACCTGCCTTTGGGACTTGTAACCATGAGGACACTAGGAAGGAAAGGAGTAGCAGAGTGTCAGACAGAAATTGGCAGCCAAAGAGGAAGGCCATATTCCCTTTGCCTCAGCAGAGAGGACCTGGCCTACTTGTGAGCTGGCCAAGCTGCAATCTTGATGAACACGGTTGTGTTTGCAACGGACTGTAAGTAAAAGAGACTGGTAAGAACTGCAGAACCTGTGTCTGTCTACTCCTTCCCGTGCCTCCCTGCACCTCCAGCTACTACAACCACCATTATCATTACTTCACCTTCATTACACCCGCAGGGGCCCGCTCTGTCTAAGGGGAGTGCAAGCAGCGCTGGTCATCCCTGACCAGAAACCTCAGATGTTGTCAAGACAAACTCTCTTATCCCCTTCTCTTTGCCACGACTTCCAGGGAGATCCACCGTGATATCCCCCAAACTGTTGAGCCCTGGAAAGTCGAGTAACCCTGGCCCCATGACTGCTGCACTTGTGGGGTTTTTTTTCAGATTTTATCACGTTTTTTTTCCTAATTTTGGTTTCTTATGCTTTAAATAAAGCTACTTTGATTTGGAAATTTCCTGTTTTTTTACCTTTGATTCAACTTTATTGATGACATTCAGTGCAGATTACATGATTTAGTACATTTATGTTCTGGAACAAACAAAATGCCAAGGCCACAAGCACGCAATGAATATTTGATGAGGTTTTTACCTTATAAAATAGTAAGCCAAACATGTGCACGTGTCCTATGTGGTTTTTATCTGCAGGTTTTTCTCATCTCTATTTGTAAAACCCACAAATATTGTGCAGATTTATCACAAGAGCAATTGACATGTTCCAGATATAAAAATTGCACCTCAGGTCAGTCTATGCAAAAAAAAAATAAAGAACAGTGAACATGAGATTTCTATAAATCCCATAAAACCAAAAACTCACTATTTCATATGCACTTGTGCTCACACCCCCTTTAATTGGGGATTCTGTGCATCTTTTCTTAGTCACTTGAGCACACACATTCCCTTTAATGGGGACTCGATTCTTGTACACAATACCCCATTTCATTCAAGTTCATTACTGGGAGTTGGGAGTCATCTTTTGACATGGACAGGTATACACATTGTGCGTATCTCTATGTGGAGACACAGGGGTCAGTGGCTGCTCTCTGTGGAGACACGGGGGTCAGTGGATGTTCTCCTCTGTGGAGACACGGGGGTCAGTGGGTGCTCTCCTCTGTGGAGACACGGGGGTCAGTGGGTGCTCTCCTCTGTGGAGACACTGGGGTCAGTGGGTGCTCTCCTCTGTGAAGACACGGGGGTCAGTGGGTGCTCTCCTCTGTGGAGACACGGGGGTCAGTGGGTGCTCTCCTCTGTGGAGACACGGGGGTCAGTGGATGTTCTCCTCTGTGGAGACACGGGGGTCAGTGGGTGCTCTCCTCTGTGGAGACACGGGGGTCAGTGGGTGCTCTCCTCTGTGGAGACACGGGGGTCAGTGGGTGCTCTTGTGGCGCCCCTGCGTCCAGGTGGCCACAGAAGGGTACTGCAGCCAGGCAGTTAGGACATGGTAAACACTACACCCTCACAGCCCACATCCCCACGCATAGAAAGGGTTCACATCCAGCTCTGAGGTCGGAGACTATATGAGACCAGAGGAGTGGTGGATGAGGAGTGGGTTGGGCACACCAGAAGGTCAGGTGACTGACAGTATATAGAGAGGGGGAGGAGTGGAGGAAGCTAGTAAGCCATGGTGCTGAGATGAAAAGGTTGAAAGAGATTACACGTCCTGGAAGAGCCTAAGCTGAGGAGCGCAGACCCGTACTGAGCCAATGCGAGCCAGATGGGGGGGAAAGCCCGTCCAAGATGCTGAAACCACCAGGAGTGTGACAGACAGAGAAGGGACGGTGCAACCCGTGCCCTAGACAGCAGCCGAAGCTACTGACGGCAGGTGGAGAAGCCCTCCTAGATACCGAAGGAAACAGAGGAAGGAGCCTGGCAGAGCCTCATGCTGGAGGACTGTTGCAGGCTGGGCTAGAGCAGAGTGTCGGCTCTGAAGGGGACCGACGATTCACCCGGTATCCCCAGATTCACCGACGGGAGCTTTAGTTTCAAGCTGAAGTTCCTAACCCAAAGAACAGGCAGCTCAGTGACACACTAGGACTCACAGAAGCCCGAGTCACCGCCATACTGTTCAGCGTCCGCATACACCCGTGTAAGACGGAGAGAGAGAGGTAATAGCCCGGAAAGGCACACTTAAAGACTGTGTGAGGGGTCACAAGGAGAGAGGAGCCTGGCTGCAGGAGGAAAGGGAACCCGGAGAGGGGGAATGTGCCGTGTACTTGAACTGTGTAACAACTAACTTGTAAGCTGACTGAAGGAACTAAGTAAAGCTTTGGAAACCCTGCATTGTCTCCTGCCTGCTTCCATCTGCAGACCCTCTCTCCCATACAGGCTTGCACTGAGAAGACCTCAACCTGCAGAGCCACAGCCTGTCAGCACCAACGCTGAGGAGAGATCCCTGCAGCTGCAAAGTAAGTGTGCTCCAACAGCCTCCCACACCATAGACTTTAACTCCTTACTGCCCCGGGGGATACAGTTCCCCCCACTGGAACTATACCATCCCCGCTGCCATTCCATCACCCCCGGAGGTTCTGCAGCAGCGGCGGCCCCCATTACTGGCCGCATCAAGTGGGTGGCGTCACCCGTGACAATCCCTTGTAAATATTCCCCTTTTATTGTGCTGAGCCAGGGACACGGTCCGGACCAGGCCACCAGTGACATCCCCAGCAGCAGACAGGTCCGGCACCGAGTACCCCACGTCCCTTGGGGCTCCACAACCTGGCGTCACGAACAGGATCTACCCGGTCCAAAAGAATTGGACCTCGTGCGCCTAAACGGCGAGTTCTGGACTTTTCCCGCCAAATCTGACCCTAATGGCGGCCACAAGGGACTAGCGCCATGTGCAGGGGAGGCGTTCCTAAGACTTCCATCGTGGGCCGGTCCGGTCCAAGGCGCGAAAAGAAGGTCCCGCCCTGGCTCTCCTTAACTCCGGGAGAGCCAGCTGTCACTCTCAAAGAAGAGCCGCCGCCCCTAGACCCCCCTACCAAGAAGCTGGCGCGAACGAAGAAGGAAATCGTCATCAGGAGGGGGCGGAGCAGGCAACCGGAAAAGAAGGAATCGCGATTCAGAGACACGAGGACGGAAGCGGAGGACGCAGCAACCAGCACTCCACCCCGAAGACCACGCGTGATCCCGGAGGGCCCACAGAAAGATTTAGTGGAGGAACCCAGCCGAGGAGAGACCCCGTGTGACCGAGGAGAGATGGCTGAAGGAGGAGAAGAACGTCCTCACGTCCTAGACACCTGGAGGGGTGTACGGCGGCTGCCCCCAAGGATGACACGGGTTCAAGAAGCAAATCGGACCCGGATCCAGATAGACATTGACCGCAGCCCGAACTATGAAGTCCAGCTGCAGCGACCCGGCCCGGGTCGAGGAGCACGGACGTGCAGAAAGCGAGGCCGAAGGCCGTACGGCCATACTGGTGGACGTGACTACCCCGCCAGCTGTGGTGCATAAGACCTGGAGAGACGTTGACCCGCTCGGAGCTTTACCGGAAGGGTTTCTGAAGCTGCCGTGGAAGGCCAAGGTAGAGGAAAAGAAGGAGTGAACACGGGTCCTTAAAGTACAGATGAAGCAAGAAGACTTGTAAGTGTGAATGTACATTGTTCCTTATTGATCCCCCAACCTTACCTGAATGAATGCTAGCTACCCCCTGTCTGTCTTATGTGTTTTACCTGAACATTTGCATCATGAACAATGACTTGATACGAACTTTCTTTGTAAATAGTTGAGCATACTTGTGTGCTCCCCTTTGGTTTTAAGACCAGATGCACCTGAGAATTAATGCACGAACTCTGCATTTTGAACTTTGAAGCTGCTTTTTGAGCATTTTTGCACTTTTTGAGAATTTTTGAAAGTTTTAGCACTTTTTGAAAAGAAGAGAGAATTTTATACTTTTATACGAAGCAATGTCTTATAATGTCTTTTATAGAGAAAAGAGGGTAATGATGAGTATAAATACCCATGCTTATGTTTATAGTTCATGCAACGTTCCAAGAATCGTGCCTCCCGGACGGGAAGAAATCAAGAATCCATAATGTTTATTGTTATATAGTATAAAAATGTTTTCAGGGTAACCAATGTCGAGTCGCGCGCGGACGCGCTGTTTAACTCCGGGAGAATGTGGCGACCCTGCGTCCAGGTGGCCACAGAAGGGTACTGCAGCCAGGCAGTTAGGACATGGTAAACACTACACCCTCACAGCCCACATCCCCACGCATAGAAAGGGTTCACATCCAGCTCTGAGGTCGGAGACTATATGAGACCAGAGGAGTGGTGGATGAGGAGTGGGTTGGGCACACCAGAAGGTCAGGTGACTGACAGTATATAGAGAGGGGGAGGAGTGGAGGAAGCTAGTAAGCCATGGTGCTGAGATGAAAAGGTTGAAAGAGATTACACGTCCTGGAAGAGCCTAAGCTGAGGAGCGCAGACCCGTACTGAGCCAATGCGAGCCAGATGGGGGGGAAAGCCCGTCCAAGATGCTGAAACCACCAGGAGTGTGACAGACAGAGAAGGGACGGTGCAACCCGTGCCCTAGACAGCAGCCGAAGCTACTGACGGCAGGTGGAGAAGCCCTCCTAGATACCGAAGGAAACAGAGGAAGGAGCCTGGCAGAGCCTCATGCTGGAGGACTGTTGCAGGCTGGGCTAGAGCAGAGTGTCGGCTCTGAAGGGGACCGACGATTCACCCGGTACCCCAGATTCACCGACGTGGAGCTTTAGTTTCAAGCTGAAGTTCCTAACCCAAAGAACAGGCAGCTCAGTGACACACTAGGATCACAGAAGCCCGAGTCACCGCCATACTGTTCAGCGTCCGCATACACCCGTGTAAGACGGAGAGAGAGAGTAATAGCCCGGAAAGGCACACTTAAAGACTGTGTGAGGGGTCACAAGGAGAGAGGAGCCTGGCTGCAGGAGGAAAGGGAACCCGGAGAGGGAGAATGTGCCGTGTACTTGTAAGCTGACTGAAGGAACTAAGTAAAGCTTTGGAAACCCTGCATTGTCTCCTGCCTGCTTCCATCTGCAGACCCTCTCTCCCATACAGGCTTGCACTGAGAAGACCTCAACCTGCAGAGCCACAGCCTGTCAGCACCAACGCTGAGGAGAGATCCCTGCAGCTGCAAAGTAAGTGTGCTCCAACAGCCTCCCACACCATAGACTTTAACTCCTTACTGCCCCGGGGGATACAGTTCCCCCCACTGGAACTATACCATCCCCGCTGCCATTCCATCACCCCGGAGGTTCTGCAGCAGCGGCGGCCCCCATTACTGGCCGCATCAAGTGGGTGGCGTCACCCGTGACAATCCCTTGTAAATATTCCCCTTTTATTGTGCTGAGCCAGGGACACGGTCCGGACCAGGCCACCAGTGACATCCCCAGCAGCAGACAGGTCCGGCACCGAGTACCCCACGTCCCTTGGGGCTCCACACTCTCCTCTGTGGAGACACTGGGGTCAGTGGGTGCTCTCCTCTGTGGAGACACGGGGGTCAGTGGGTGCTCTCCTCTGTGGAGATACGGGGGTCAGTGGGTGCTCTCCTCTGTGGAGACACGGGGGTCAGTGGGTGCTCTCCTCTGTGGAGACACGGGGGGTCAGTGGGGGCTCTCCTCTGTGGAGACACGGGGGTCAGTGGGTGATCTCCTCTGTGGAGACACGGGGGTCAGTGGGTGCTCTCTGTGGAGACACGGGGGTCAGTGGGTGCTCTCCTCTGTGGAGACACAGGGGTCAGTGGGTGCTCTTCTCTGTGGAGACACGGGGGTCAGTGGGTGCTCTCCTCTGTGGAGACACGGGGGTCAGTGGGTGCTCTCTGTGGAGACACGGGGGTCAGTGGGTGCTCTCCTTTGTGGAGACACGGGGGTCAGTGGGTGCTCTCCTCTGTGGAGACACGGGGGTCAGTGGGTGCTCTCCTCTGTGGAGACACGGGGGTCAGTGGGTGCTCTCCTCTGTGGAGACACAGGGGTTCAATGGGTGCTCTCCTCTGTGGAGATACGGGGGTCAGTGGGTGCTCTCCTCTGTGGAGACACGGGGGTCAGTGGTTGCTCTGCTCTGTGGAGACACGGGGGTCAGTGGGTGCTCTCTCCTCTGTGGAGACACTGGGGTCAGTGGTTGCTCTCTGTGGAGACACAGGGGTCAGTGGGTGCTCTCCTCTGTGGAGACATGGGGGGTCAATGGGTGCTCTCCTCTGTGGAGACACGGGGGTCAGGGGTGCTCTCCTCTGTGGAGACACGGGGGTCAGTGGGTGCTCTCCTCTGTGGAGACACGGGGGTCAGTGGGTGCTCTCCTCTGTTGAGACACTGGGGTCAGTGGGTGCTCTCTGTGGAGACACAGGGGTCAGTGGGTGCTCTCCTCTGTGGAGACAAGGGGGTCAGTGGGTGCTCTCTGTGGAGACACGGGGGGTCAGCGGGTGCTCTCCTCTGTGGAGACACGGGGGGTCAGCGGGTGCTCTCCTCTGTGGAGACACGGGGGTCAGTGGGTGCTCTCCTCTGTGGAGACACGGGGGTCAGTGGGTGCTCTCCTCTGTGGAGACACTGGGGTCAGTGGTTGCTCTCTGTGGAGACACAGGGGTCAGTGGGTGCTCTCCTCTGTGAAGACATGGGGGGTCAATGGGTGCTCTCCTCTGTGGAGACACGGGGGTCAGTGGGTGCTCTCCTCTGTGGAGACACGGAGGTCAGTGGGTGCTCTCTGTGGAGACACGGAGGGTTAGTGGATGCTCTCTATGGAGACCTGGGGGTCAGTGGGTGTTCTCTATGGAGACACGGGGGTCAGTGGGTGCTCTCTGTGGAGACACAGGGGTCAGTGGGAGCTCTTGTCCGCTGGTCCGGCCACCTTTAGCACCGGACCACATGGACTAGGGCTCATCCCACTGAATGCCCGAACTCTGTAACCGTGGGTGGAACAATACTCGCACAACACAGGGTGAGAGAACCACAATGGTAAGACTTTATTGGATCCCCAACAGTTAAAGTCTCCTTTAAGGCCCCATTACATGGCACGATGTTGGAACGATGTCGGCAATGATTTCATGGGCGTGCGGTCGTTTCAGACATCATTTTGACATTGTTTATAGAACGTTGGTGAGATGTCACACGTCTAGATATTGTGGATGACTCACCAACGTTGTAGTGAGCAGCTATCGTTCACACAACCCAGCGAACGATACCTGCTCATTGCTATGAATGGGCGAAGTTGTAAACGACATTGTTATCGCGGTGTCAAACACAACGATACACCAGGTTGGCTAATCGTTGATCGTGTGGTTTGAGAACATGTTCTCAAACCTGTGATCAGCGATCCATTTATCGTTACAACTTGGCAGAGTCACACACAACGAGGTCGTAACGATGTCGCTGGAACGACTCTAAACCCGTGATGTATCAGCGATGACATTAACAATGTCGTGCCATGTAACGGGGCCTTTAGTCGGACCCAAAGCTCCTAGACTGAGGCCATGCAGAGTATGAAGACATGATGTGTTCCAGGCAGCCGGAACAGAAATTCTTAGGCTGAAGTCCTGTAGCAAATGAAGACACAATATGATCCTCACGTCGGGGCCGAAGTCCCTAGACTCAGGCCACAAAGCATATGAACTCCTAGTAATTGAAGCAGACCCTTTTTACAAATCCTGAGCACTCGTCACAGAGTATTGTGGTCATCCAGGATTGGTGGAATAAGGCTGTACATTTATTGGTTGGCATTTCACTCTGCATAATTTTCTGCTGAGTAAGGCTGGGTTCACATTTGCGGACCCCTCCGCAGCGTTCTGCAGAGGGGATCCGCAATGTGACCGCAGCGGCTGCCAGCTCCTATCATTATAATGGGAGCGCACGGTGCTGCGCTTGACTGCGCATGACCGTGCGCACCCATTCACTCCCATAAGTGATCTGTGCGCAGGCGGATGCCTGTGATCTCTGTGCTGATGATCTGACTTCTTACTTCACTAAGAAAATAGAAAACATCCGCCAGGAGATCAACTCCCAACCTCAAATCGCTGTTGCCCCTACCTCTCCCCATATTTCCTCTGGCTCACTCTCTACATTTGACCCAGTGACACAAGAAGAAGTCTTTAGGCTCCTCTCCTCCTCTCGTCCCACCACATGCACCGCTGACCCCATCCTCTCACACCTACTCCAATCTCTCTCTCCACCACCTAACCAAAATCTTCAATCTCTCCCTCTTTTCTGCCATCTTCCCCTCCTCCTTCAAACACTCTATCATTACTCCACTCTCTATCTGAAACTCAACCTTTCTAAAACTGAACTTCTTCTGCTCCCGCCCTCCACTACCCTCCCTAAATATGACATTTCTCTCTCAATGTGCAGCACCACGATAATGCCTAGGCAGCAGGCTCGCTGTCTGGGTGTTATGTTTAACTCAGATCTTTCCTTCACTTCCTATATACAATCTCTCGCCCGCTCTTGCCGCTTGTACCTGAAGAAGATCTCTACAATTCGCTCATTTCTCACCTTGCAAACCACAAAAACCCTCACTGCGGCCCTGATTCACTCCCGCCTTGACTATTGTAATTCTTTTAATTGGCCTCCCCGCACTAGACTCTCCCCTCTCCAGTCCATCCTTAATGCAGCAGCCAAGATCACATATCTAGCTGTTACTCGGACGCTTCTGCTCTATGCCAGTCATTGCACTGGTTGCCTATACACTATAGGATCCGCTCTGTGCCATTCATTGCACTGGTTGCCTATACACTATAGGATCCGCTCTGTGCCAGTCATTGCACTGGCTGCCCATACACTATAGGATCCAATTCAAGCTGCCTGTTCTCACCCACAAAGCCCTTCACAGTGCAGCACCCCCATACATCTCCTCCCTCATCTCTGTCTATCACCCCACCAGTTCTCTTTGCTCTGGAAGTGACTTTAGACTCACTTCTGCATTAATCTGAACCTCCCACTCCTGGTTCCAAGACTTCTCCCGAGCTGCACCAATTCTCTGGAATGCTCTACCCCAAGAAATTAGGACCATTCACAACTTACATAGTTTCAGGTGATCCCTAAAAACACATCTTTTTAGGGCGACCTATCATGCTCCCTAGTCAAAGTCATCTAGACATAGCCTAACCACTCCACCATTCTTGCGTGCATCACAAATAATGGTTGGTGGCCACTTATACTGCTCCTACCTGTTCCCCATCTCCTCAAGTTGACAATACCATCATTGTAAATAATCCCCTGTACTTTGTGTCACCCCCACCTCATTGTTGGATTGTAAGCTCTTATGAGTAGGGCTGTCATTATTTTGCTTTATTTGTATTATGCTTTGTATTGTATTTTGTATTGCACTGTATTGGTTTTTTTAATTGTATCGTATTATATTTTGTATTGTTCTTTGTATTGCATTGTATTTTCTGATAACTGTTTCTTATGACTGTTTGAATATGAACCTCTGAATTGTGAAGCTGCGGGATATGTTGGTGCGATATAAAGATTATTATTATATCTGAAATGTAATCTTGTCCCCACAAATAGAAGCCTCAGACAAATTCATCAGCAGGATAATAAAATGGAAATAGCTATCAGAATAAAGCCATGTAAAATAAACATTTTGTACTATAAGAAGCACCAGATGACCCAGGTTCTAGAGGTGGAAAGTAAAACTGAAGCCAAAAATGTGCTCATGATGCACTGTTACGGGGGGAATTTGCTGCTGACACTATTATGGGGTAAATTATCCCAATTCTGTACTAATGTCCCCCACCCTGGCCCCTCCAGGTATACATGTCCCCATCCTGGTGTATTTGTCTTCCATAATGGTATATATGTCCCCCATTCTGGGCCCCTTTCAGATTCATATGTCCCATATCTGGTATATATTTCCCCCATCATGGACCCATCCTGGTATATATGTCCTCAATCCTGGTATATTTGTCTCCCATAATGAACCGTCCTGGTATATATGTCTCCCATCCTGGTATATATGTCCCCCATCCTGATATATATGTACCCCATGTATGGACCCATTATCCTGTCTTTATATGTCTCCCATCTGGTATATGTATCTCCCATTATGGACCTGTCCTTGTATATGTCTCCCATATGAATCCACCCTGGTATATATGGTCCCTTCCTGGTATATATGTCTCCCATCCTGGTACATGTATCTCCCAATATGGCCCATCCTGGTATATATGTCTCCCATCCTGGTATATATATCTCCCAATATGGCCCATCCTGGTATATATGTCTCCCATCCTGGTATATATATCTCCCAATATGGCCCATCCTGGTATATATGTCTCCCATCCTGGTATATATATCTCCCAATATGGCCCATCCTGGTATATATGTCTCCCATCCTGGTATATATATCTCCCAATATGGCCCATCCTGGTATATATGTCTCCCATCCTGATATATATATCTCCCATTATGGACCCATCCTTGTATATGTCTCCCATTATGGATCTATCCTGGTATATATGGTCCCCTTCCTGGTATATATGTCTCCCATTATGGACCCATCCTAGTATATATGTCTCCTATTATGTCCCTCATCCTAGTATACATGTTTCTCATCCTGGTATACATGTCCCTCATCCTGGTATACATGTCCCTCATCCTGGTATATATTCCTGGTATATATTCTCTTCCATCACGCCACACACAACAAAAAAATACAAATATTTCACTCACATTCCCTCTTCTCTCCCGGTGAGCGGTGTTCTCTTCTGACAATGGCAACTGACTGAACCTGAAGAAAGAAGAAAAGAAATAATGTCAAAGTGATCCCAAAAAAGCTCATGCTGTAGGACAAATGCTTTCACTGGGCCTTTTTGAATAATAATGATCAAATACAAACATGGTTATTGTCTGTGTGATTTTTCAAATGTGGATATTTACATTTGATAGTAGCAAGGAATTTATTTCCATTACCAACACACAACATAAAATCAGAGCTATGATCAACTGCAATAAAACTCATGTGATCTGTTTGATGACATGTATCCACCTCTGTGAACAACACAACCATTATTAATTCTACTCCCTTAAGAGACACATGCTTTGATGGGCATCTGGAGATTGTGAAGTATTTGGGCAATACATTGCAATACAATGCCTAGGGTCACACATAAATAAGCCTTGGATCCGTTAAAGGCATCCGTTTTTCAACTTTAGAATTCTAAGTCCAAAATGCATAGCTGCACGGGAGGCTCAAAAACAGCCAAAAAAAACAGATTTGTTATTGAAAGCAGTGGAAAAAAACTGATTGGCATGTGTGACCCTAGCCAGTGGCGGCATGCAAAGGTTTGGGCAGCGCTGGCCAAAATCACTGTTATTGTGAACAGTATACAAGTTGAAGATGAAGTGATCTCTAAAGGTACCGTTACACGGCACAACTTTGTTGCGATGTCGGCAACGATCAGTTGCGCGCGCAACATTTCTTGGCAGCTTGTCAAGATTGCTGGTGAGGTGGTGTCACACGTCTAGATATCGCGGACAACTCAACAGCGATGTTGTGAGCAGGTATCATACGCAAACCCCGCAAACGATCCCTGCTTATTGCTGTGAATGGGCGAAGTCGTCCATGGCATCGTTATCGCGGTGTCACACAGAACAATGCAGCAGGTTGCTGGAGTTGAAGTTGGCAGGTTTATCAACATGATTGATAAACCTGTCAACTCCGACTTGACCAACTATCGTTGTTGAATCGTTCGTTTACACGCAACGACGCAATAACGATGTCGTTTCAACATCGTTCCAGGCGTCACTTTTCAACGATGTCGGGAACGATGTTGAGCCGGGTAACGGTACCTTAAAAGGCAGAACGTTGCAGATGACACATTTAGTTAATTTCTGTGCCCATACCATACCTTGCCGTACCCATAACCTGTGCCCATACCCAATAACCTGTGCCCATACCCAATACGTGCCGTACCCAATAACCTGTGCCCTACCGATACCTGGCCAACCATAACCTGTGCCGTACCCATAACCTTGCCAACAATAACCTGTGCCCATACCCAATAACCTGGCCGTACCCAATACTGTGCCCGTACACGATAACCTGTGCCCATACCCAATAACCTGTGCCTGTACACGATAACCTGTGCCGTACCAATACCTGTGCCTACCAATAACCTGTGCCCATACCCAATAACCTGTGCCCGTACCCAATAACCTGTGCCGACCATAACGTCCATACCCAATAACCTGTGCCCATACCCAATAACCTGTGCCCGTACCCAATAACCTGTGCCCGTACCCAATAACCTGTGCCCGTACACGATAACCTGTGCCCATACCCAATAACCTGTGCCCGTACACGATAACCTGTGCCCGTACCCAATAACCTGTGCCCATACCCAATAACCTGTGCCCAGGGGTGGATTAAGGGTAGCCAGGGCCCGGGGCTGTTCAGACTCTGTGGGCCCCCCCCCCCGGGTCATGTGATGGGGGTCATGTGACGGGGTCACGGGGGTCATGTGACGGGGTCACGGGGGTCATGTGACGGGGTCATGTGACGGGGTCGCGGGAGTCATGTGACGGAGGTTATCATATACCTGAAATAGATTATTCCAGAAAAATAGTTGCTGAGTGAAACTCTATCCTGTCAAACATCGATTGATCCAGTCAATTTATCCTTCAGTTAAGAGGAAAAAAAAAACACTTTAAGCCATAGTATTGAGCAGTCCATTAGAAGGAGGCCATTATGCCCTGACTGCCCCTGTACTCAGAATAAATAACTTATAAATATCTCGATCAGTGTGCACCCTGTATGATAATCACCTGTTACCGATCTGATGCACTTGCTTGCAGATCGGTTCTTCCCGCCTCCTCGCGGTCCGACAGCGTCTTCTTCTGAATGATGTAGATAACGCCTCCTGTCACCTGCGTTATCCACGTGACCACGTCCAATTTTCCCATTGCCTATGCTATGCCCATACCTCTCCGGCTTGTGCAGTTGCACTGTGCTCCATCATGGGGTTATCCTACAAGTTTAAAATCTCAGTAATGTCACTATACATTACACGCAGAAGACTGGGAGCCTGGAGCCATGTGCAGAGACCCCTGCGATTCGCGCATGAGTAGATGAGTTTTACATTGTAGCTGCAGTAGGGCAGAGCACGGTGCGTATGCGCAAGCTGGAGAGGCATCTGCACAGATGTGAGATGGGAAAGTGAGACGTGGATAACAAAGGCGTGATCCATATCATTCAGAAGAAGAGGCTGTCAGACGGGAGGAGAGGCTGAATGGACCAATCTGCAAGCAAGAATTTTGGACTGGTAATAGGTTAGAATACAGGGTGCTAGATTTTTATAAGTTATTTATTCTGTGTACAGGGGCATTCAGGGCATAATAGCCTGTTTCTTATAATGCAGCATCAGCGTGTGCACGAGACCTTACAGATACTGAGGGGAAAAAAAATCACCAATATACTCACGCGTGTGCACGTGGGCCTTACAGATACTGAGGTAACAACTCACCAAATACTCAGTGTGTGCACGAGGCCTTACAGATACTGAGGTAACAACTCACCAAATACTCAGCGTGTGCACGAGGCCTTACAGATACTGAGGTAACAACTCACCAAATACTCAGCGTGTGCACGAGGCCTTACAGATACTGAGGTAACAACTCACCAAATACTCAGCGTGTGCATGAGGCCTTACAAATACTGAGGTAACAACTCACCAAATACTCAGCGTGTGCACGAGGCCTTACAGATACTGAGGTAACAACTCACCAAATACTCAGCGTGTGCACGAGGCCTTACATATACTGAGGTAAAACCCACCAAATACTCAGCGTGTGCACGAGGCCTTACAGATACTGAGGTAACAACACGCCAAATACTCAGCGTGTGCACGAGACCTTACAAATACTGAGGTAAAAACTCACCAAATACTCAGCGTGTGCACGAGACCTTACAAATACTGAGGTAAAAACTGACCAAATACTCAGCGTGTGCACGAGGCCTTACATATACTGAGGTAATAACTCACCAAATACTCAGCGTGTGCACGAGGCCTTACAGATACTGAGGTAAAAACTCACCAAATACTCAGCGTGTGCATGAGGCCTTACAGATACTGAGTTAAAAAACACCAACTACTCAGCGTGTGCACGAGGCCTTACAAATACTGAGGTAAAAACTCCCCAAATTCTCAGCGTGTGCACAAGGCCTTACATATACTGAGGTAACAACTCACCAAATACTCAGCGTGTGCACAAGGCCTTACATATACTGAGGTAACAACTCACCAAATACTCAGCGTGTGCACAAGGCCTTACATATACTGAGGTAACAACTCACCAAATACTCAGCGTGTGCAATAGGCTTTACAAATACTGAGGAAAATACTGACCAAATACTCAGCTTGTGCCTGAGGCCTTACAAATACTGAGGTAAAAACTCACAAAATACACAATGTGCGCACCCACTACCCCTCCACCTTGATAGACATGTGAAATACCTGTACATGTTGTATGTGCCCCTCTATGTGGATATTTTTCTTGAATCATGAATGCATGGACTCCATACGTACATGATCCAAGCAAGATAGCCACTTAGAGGGAGGGGCACATGATACACCATGTATAGCCATTTCACATGTTTCTGTATTATTCAAGATGGTGGGGCACACCACTCCAGTGATTAAGGGGCCTTTCACATCAGCGGTTTTGCTGATGTGCGGCCGATTCGGCAGGTGGCGCCGGATCAGCCGCCTAATGGCCGACTTGCGGTCCAGATGCGGCAAGCCCTATGCATTGTCTATGGGGCTTGCGGTCCGGTGCGGCAAGTGCGGTTCTGCCGTGTGCGGCAGATTCGACACTTGCGGCCGCGAAAAAAAAACACCACTTGTAGAGTTTTTTTTTCGAGGCCACAAGTGCCTGATCTGCCGCACTCAGCAGAACCGCACTTGTGATAGACAATGCATGGGGCTTGCCGCATCCGGGCCGCAAGTCGGCTGTTAGGCGGATGATCCGGCACATGCGGCGCCACCTGCTGGAACGGCCCAAACATCAGCTAAACACTGATGTGAAAGCAGCGTTCGTTAGGCCCCTTTCACATCACCGTGTCTTTCAAATTGCGTCAGATCCAGCAGATTTACCACATTTGCTGCCTAACAGCCGTTGCGACGATGGATGACAACGCGCTCAGCGGCGTTTTTTTTTCCACCGCCGCAAATGCCGGACTTGCCGCACCCAGCAGAACCATAAACAATGCATGGGGCTTGCCGCAAGTGTGCCGCAAGTGCGGCCGTTAGTCGGCAAATGCGGTAAATCTGCCGGATCTGCCACAATCTGACAAAAAAAAAAGATGTGAAAGGGGCCTTAGTACACAAATCATTTAATTACTGCTTACATTCTTTCTTTACACTGACTGAGTCCTCCCTGCCATGCAGCAGCCACCAGGTCTGGCTGGCAGTGCACACACAGAGCACAGCCACAGGCAACAGCTGCAGCAGCAGGGCAGGAGTCAGGAGTGGACATATCACTCACCTCTCTGTCACACAGGCACGTCCTCTCTGTGCTCTGTGTCGGCATTAGGTGACGGTCCCTCTCCTCAGACTCCCTCTCTTCATGCAGCCGGCGACCCAGGAGGTGGTGGACGGCGGTCGGCGGGTGAGACACAGACTCAGTCAGGAGGACGGAGGAGTCTGCTCAGCCTCAGTCGAGATCAGCTGCCTGCCTGGGTCTGGGTCCTCCTAGAGTAGGAGGATTCAGCAAAGCCCGGTCAGGCCCGGCAGAATCAGCATAGCAGGGCGGACAGCGGCAGCCGGGACTCGGGAGAACAATGCTGCCAGCAGAGGCCGCTGGGACTATAGGAGTGGGAGCAACATCCGCAGGCAGCTACCACCGGTACGCACACCTTGTAAGCACACAGCTCCACATGCTCCATACATACATGGCTCCGTTCCGTACACCTAGTACACACTCAACTCTGCTCCATACACCTCGTACACATGGCTCAGCTCCGTACACCTCGTACACACTTGGCTTTGCTCTGTACACCTTGTACGCATACGGCTCTGCTCCATACACCTCGTACACACTCGGCTCCGCTCCATACACCTCATACACACTCGGCTTCGCTCCGTACACCTCTTACGCACTCGGCTCTGCTCTGAACACCTCGTACACGCTCGGCTCCATACACATGCGGCTCCGCTCCATACACCTAGTACACACGCGGCTCCGCTCCATACACCTCGTACACACGCGGCTCCGCTCCATACACCTTGTACACATGCGGCTCGGCTCCGTACACCCTGTACACAATCGGCTCAGCTCCATACATCTCGTACACACACGGCTCTGCTCTGTGCACCTCGTACACACACGGCTCCGCTCCATACACCTTGTACACACATGGCTCCGCTCCATACACCTCGTACACATGCGGTTCTGCTCCGTACACACTCGTACACACTCGGCTCTGCTCCGTACACCTCGTACACACTCGGCTCTGCTCTGTGCACCTCGTACACACACAGCTCCACTCCATACACCTCGTACACACACGGCTCCGCTCCATACACCTCGTACACATGTGGCTCCGCTCCATACACCTCATACACACACGGCTCCGCTCCGTACACCTTGTACACGCGGCTCTGCTTCGTACACACTCAGCTCTGCTCCGTACATCTCATACACATGCGGCTCCGCTTCATACACCTAGTTACACAAGCGGCTCTGCTCCATACACCACGTACACACACGGTTCCTCTCCATACACCTCGTACACACTCAGCTCCACTCTATACACCTTGTACACACACGGCTCCGCTCCATACACCTCGTACACACTCAGCTCCACTCTATACACCTCGTACACACACGGCTCCGCTCCATACACCACGTACACACACGGCTCCGCTCCATACACCTAGTACACACTCGGCTCTGCTACATCCACACTGTAAATCTCCTGACCCCTGTGTGGGGGCCTCACAGGACACACAGGGGGCCTCACAGGACACCCAGGGGGCCTCACAGCACACAGGGGTCCACACAGCACACACAGGGGGGCCACACAGCACACACAGGGGGCCACACAAGACAGATAGGGGTCCACACAGCACACACAGGGGGCCTCACAGCACACACACGGGGCCACACAAGACAGACAGGAAGCCACACAGGGGGCCTCACAGGACACACAGGGGGCCTCACAGGACACAGGGCCTCGCAGGACACACAGGGGCCTCGCAGGACACACAGGGGGCCTCGCAGGACAGACAGGAGGCCACATAGCACACACAGGGGGCCATACAGCACACACAGGGGGACACACAGCACACACAGGGGGCCTCACAGGACACACAAGGGGCCTCACAGGACTCACAGGGGGCCACACAGGGGACCACACAGGAGGCCACACAGGACAGACAGGAGGCCACATAGGGGGCCTCGCAGGGCACACAGGGGGCCCGCCGTCATGCTCTGACAGCCCGGAAGCCGCAGGGAGATGAGCACCGCGCGCGGTACTCATTTCCCGCCGGCACAGAGCTGAAGTGCCCCGGGGCCTCACAGGACACACAGGGGCCTCACAGCACACACAGGGGGCCACACAAGACAGATAGGAGGACACACAGGGGACCTCACAGGACACCCAGGGGGCCTCACAGCACACAGGGGGCCACACAGCACACACAGGGGGCCACACAAGACAGATAGGAGGACACACGGGACCTCACAGGACACCCAGGGGGCCTCACAGCACACAGGGGGCCACACAGCACACACAGGGGGCCACACAGCACACACAGGGGGCCACACAGCACACACAGGGGGCCACACAGCACACACAGAGGGTAACACAGCACACACATGTGGGCCACACAGCACACACAGGGGGCCACACAGCACACACAGGTGGGCCACACAGCACACACAGGGGGCCACACAGCACATACAGAGGGTAACACAGCACACACAGGTGGGCCACACATAACTTTCATCTCATCCTCTCCTTCACCTTATCCAGCACCATGACATCCAGCACAGTGGAGGACTGCATAACGAGGAGCTGATCATGTGATCCCTGACTCCTCCCCTCTATGACATCATCACAGGTCCTGTAAGCACAGGTCTTTCATCCTGTGCGGCTCTACAGGTGGGCTCACACTGCTGGGTGGGGGTGTAAGTGTAACGCGGCGGCGGCCGGGACTGTAGGAGAGACCGGCATCAGCAGGGAGTCATAATACCACCGGGCGCCCTGCAGATGCCGCCCCTCAACTAGTAGGGCTCGTCACCTCATGGACGCTGCAGCCCTGCGTGCACAGTGCTGTGTGATGGCGCCGTTTCGGATTATAATGGGGCAATTTATCCCCTGGGCTGCGGGCCCCTAGACACCATTGGGCCCGGGGCAAAAGCCCATATTGACCTCATTATAATCCGCCACTGACCATATTGCTCAGGATGTGTAATCCTGAGCAATGCGGTTACAGTATACTTTGTTCATCCCTGCTACCGCAGGGATGAACAAAGTGTTACATGTGTATTAAAACATTAAATATTAATATTAGCTGTGGGCAACATGTCTCTAGGGGGTGCCCACCCCCCTATAGACATGCTGTCCCCTCCTGTGGGCATGTGAGGGGTTAATAAGCCCTTTACAGTAAGCCGGCTATTGTCGGCTTTGTACAAATATATGAATGAAGCAGCGGCTCCTCACATTAGAGCAGATACTGTACGTAATGTATCTATAGTATCAGCCGCTGTCCAGGTTCCTGTAACCATTAACATTAGGTGTATGGCAGTGCCCTGCCCATAGACCTAATGTTAATGGTTACAGGACCAAGGACAGCGGCTGATACTATACGTACATTTCGTACAGTATCTGCTCTACTGTCAGGATCCGCGGCTTCATTCATATATTTGTACAAAGCCGACAATAGCCGGCTTACTGAAAAGGGCTTATTAACCCCTCACATGCCCACAGGAGGGGACAGCATGTCTATAGGGGGGGTGGGCAAAGTATACGGTAACCGCATTGCTCCGGATTACACATCCGGAGCAATCCGGTTACCGCATTGCGGTTGCCACAACACATTTTTCCTAAAAAATGTGTGTGAAGGCAATTGCAGTTGCTCAATCCGGATCTGGATGCGGTCACCACAATTGCTTTAACAAGTGTGACCCCAGCCTCAGTGTCTTGTTTTTTTTTCTCTGCCCTAAAAATATTGTTAATGGCCAGTTGTCATACTGATGGGAGACATTAGCAATACGGCTTGATATCAGCTGCTAAAAAAAGCTGACATCAACCCTTTTATTACCCAGTTTGCCACCACTACACAGCAGCTGGAAGAGCGAGGTAACTGCCAGTTTTGGCGTCTCTCGTGGAGGCACCAATTCTGGGGCGGCTGCTGGCTGCAATTTTGAGTGTGTGGGCCCAGAATGCTTGGGCCTCACCACTCTGAGAATTACAGCCCCAACCTGCCTGAGTTACCTTGGCTGGCAATAGAAAATACAAAGAAGCTTATGATATATTTTTTTAAAGTTATTTATTTAAATAACTCAAAAATATAGGGCTCCCCTGTATTTTTCATTGCCAATGAAGGTAACACCAAGCAGCGCATGCTGGCGGCCAGTAGCTGCTTGCTTCACCTGTGCTTGCAATAGAAAATACAGTGAAGCCCTACATATTTTTTACCAAGGAATGAAACACTTTATTAATTAAAAACAGAAACAGGTTCTTAAGCAAAAATACATTTATTTATATACATTGGGAGAAAACACAGGGGGGGAGAGACAGCGGACAGGGCAGAGACCACACAGGGGGAGAGACAGCTGCCGCTCCCAACGCCACAGAGTCCACTCCATCATGATGTCACTGTACTCTCCATGCGATAGTGGTCACTGACCGGGGAAGATCAAGATTAAGATCTAAAAATGATGAAACATAAAATGGTTCCTTTAATACACATGATGCCACAATACAAGGTGCCTCTATATATACAGCTGCATCTCAATGAATTAGAATATCGTCAAAAATTAATTTATTTCAGTACATAAAGTGAGATGCATATATTATATAGAGTCATTGCAAACAGAGTGATCTATTTAAAGTGTTTATTTCTGTTAATGTTGATGATTATGGCTTACAGCCAATGAAAACCCAAACATCATTATCTCAGAAAATTAAAGTAGGGAGGATAAAGGGTTAAAAATTGTGCTGCCATATTCCATGAGACATTAAAGGGTGAATATAATATTGATTTATTAGTCAATGCGTTTCAGGAATCCCTGGCCCCTTCCTCAGGACAAATCAATGCCATATTGCCATATTTCAGGGCTTTTCAGGGAGCATTGACTAATAAATCAATTTTATATTCACCCTTTGATGTCTTGTGGAATATGACAGCGCGGTTTGTAACCCTTCATCCTCTTTACTTTAATTTTCTGAGATAATGACCTTTGGATTTTCATTGGCTGCAAGTTATAATCATCAACATTAACAGAAAAAGACACTTGAAATAGATCACTGTGTAATGACTCTATATAATATATGCGCTTCATTTTATGTATTCAATTACTGACAAAAAATTACTTTTTGATGATGTTCGAATTTATTGAGATGCACTTGTATATCTATATATATATACCATTGGGATACAGTGCCAATTCATAAATCATTAGAGGATCCACCCGGCAGGCCGATAGTCGCAGGAATTGATTCTGTGTTCAACAACCTGGGGATTTTCTTAGATAAATTGATGAGCCCCTTTGTGATTAAGGCCAAATGATATATAAGAGATTGTAAAGTAATAGCAGGGGCGGACCTACCGTGGTGCAGCTGATTCAGCTGCACCAGGGCCCCGACCGGGTAGGGGGCCCCTCAAGCCTGCAGGGGGGCCCCCAGCCGATCCCCATGTCCCTGTGTCAGAGGAGAGGGGGTTAAGTGAGGGAAGCTTCCTGCTTCCCTCGGCTGATCCCGCCCCTCCTCTCCTCTCCAGCCCCGGCACCCAGATCTACAATGCGGCGCAGGTAAGAGCCGCACGCTCCCCCCTGCCAGCAGCCCCCCGCTTCTCACCACCAGCACCCGCAGCCCCTCGCTTAACGCTGCCAGCACCCCTCCCCCCCAGTCCTCACCCGCCGCCGCCAGCACCCCCCCATCATCCACCCCCCGGTCCTCGCCCGATGCCGCCAGCCTACCCCCGGTCCTCACCTGAAGCTGCACCAGGGCCCGGCAGGCTGAAGGTCCGCCACTGAGTAAGAGTGCAGGAACATGTCAGACATCCGAAAGCTGTTTACGGTCAGGATGTCGAGAAATTAAAATCCATCTCTCATCATTTCCATGAGATGCACAATTGTAACCCAAGGGGTGTAACAGTCCGCGGCATTGACCGTGTACATAGGGAGTCGTGGTGGGGATGTTCAGAGGAAACTCCTTCATAAAGGAGTGAGATGGATGGTGACTCCTGACATAAGGCCCCAATGAGGCCGTCAGTGTTACGTCCTTTCTGTAAGGCTTTGCGCTGTCTTATTTTTGCTCTTTGTTATTCTGCTGTATATTCCTATATTTTATTATTCACACTGATTTTATTTCCCTTTGTGCAGCCGTCGGCTATGAATCCTAAGTCGTTTGTATGGGTCGGTGGGAGCACCGTATACTGTGAAAAAAACGAAAAATCCTATTTCTGAGACCACTCCGCTGTGAATGGATCTCCCCAATTATGGACTATCACTTATGTTGTGGTAACACTAATCAATACTCCATATATAGACATGAAATCACATACGTTTTGTGACTGTATATTAGTGGGACCACTGTAAGAGAGGTGTATCTGTCATGTAAAGTACTGATCTATAAATGTACTTGATATGTATACTATTTTCCTCTTTGTCTTTCTGGTGGCCCATATTTTAAATCTAATTCATGGGACGTATATGTAAATAACTTGATTAAGATAAGACTAGATCATGTGTGTATTATATATACACAATCAGACTGGTCAGATAAACACCATTTATGGGAGAAATAGAGTCTAAGTATAGAATTTAGACTATACCGATGTTTAGGAAACTGCTAGTTGAGGAGTTCCCCCTTTTGATATCTATAGGGAATTGCCAGTTCAGGAGTTTCCTCCTTTCACAGGCTCAGAGTGGCGTTCCCCACTCTGTGTGAAGAGGCCGGGTCTCTCTGTTGCTATGATGCGGTGAATGTGGCCTTGCCTCCTCCCTCCCATCGGGCACACAGGGCCGTATTTGGCACTAGGCATTGGAGGGCACGTGCCTATGGCACCCCGGCTGATGTGGAAGGCCCCTAACAGGATTGTTCCTGACAGTATTAAAGTGAATGGAATAAAAAACTGGATCCTGAAAGGATCAGCATTTGGCTGAAAAACCTGATTTTGCCTGATTTGAAAAAAAACGCAAGTGTGAAACCAGAGACACTAGATGAGTGCAGCAGCGCGCTCCAAGTGTCAGTGTGGGTGCACACATTGTGCCTGCGACCTGTCTGCTCTCGGCTTACCTTTGAACACCTTCAGTAAAGAGGAGGGGTGTTAAATGAGCAAACAGTGTGTCTCTATATCACTAGGCCTCTATTAACTGAAGGAATGGTTAGGTCACCTATTTTAATCTCTTGATACCTTTGAAAAGCTGAAAGTGTTAAAGAAACGCTCAAAAGACTGAACCTGTGCGCGGCAAGTGCAGACGTTCATTCTTTTAGTGTGTAATTAGCGCTTTTTTAAAGCGTTTTACGGGGTAGATCTGCCTTCAATAGATGTCGTGTGCACAGACTCATCGGGTGACGTCAGTAAGGGGTGCAACCACGAAAAGTGCCTAGGGCCAAACACAGCCCTGCGGGCACAGCGTGACTTCTGGTTCCGGATCAGATGACCGGTGGATCACATGGGGATGCGCGCTCAAGGAGCAAATACAACTTGTGAGGTACTCATATATGAGAAGTGTAATTACCAGTGCGGTGTCATGTGACACGCTTACCATGCGACTTAGCGATTATCCATTTGCTGAACAGCTGTTTTTAATTTCAGAGCTCTTTTTTGGGAGATTAGCATGGATATATAAAGGGTTCTACCATAAGTGAAGCCACGCCTCCTGACAAAGCCTATTATAGACAAAACGTGCGTCAAGGTGCTGGTGGATTGGAGCTACTCCTCCTGAGCCCCCTGTATACTGGTGTTGCCAAAACCCAAGGTAAATTGCATTATGAATTGGTTGTGCAGTGATTTACTAATAAGAGGCAGATGGCAGTTAGGTTACTGTATTATCTGCCTCAGGTAGCTGCTTGCTATTTACCATAATAATTTGGTCCAGTTTACACCTTGCTACACTGGCTAAGCCTGTTCACTCCCTGGGATGAATGTATCACCTTGTTACCTATAACTGATAGGCTATAGTTTATAGCCTCTTCTAGATAGCTGGGGCCGAGTCTGGATATAGCTGCTTTTTCAATTATCTCTCCCATATTGGGGCTAATTTATTGCCACCACAGCACTGGAACAAACCATACATGGACAAGGCAAGAGAATCTGATAAAATGTCACTACAACAGCATAAAAAACAGTTTATTTATAGCAGAGGTAGTTACCCCCCACTGAGCATTCAACTGAGGGTGGGGATGTACCACACCTATCCAATTAGTTTAACTAGATATATAATATAGAATATATATATTTTTTGTTTAGAAGATACTGGTCTGTAAAGGAGACAGACCCCCTACCTATGGCCTTACCTTCATTGGTGTTGGAGATGTGGAACTATTTTGAAAATCTAATATATAAAGCTGAATGTGTGTATGTGTGTATGTATGTCCGGGATTGGCATCTACAACCGTCGCAACTACAGCCACAAAATTTTGCACAGTCACACGTCTGGACCCCGAGAGCGTCATAGGCTATGTTGTGAGGCAAAATTTTAACCCCGCGCGTTCCACTTCACCAAACAATTTTAACCCTATCTACATAATAGAGAGAAAGTGACAGTTACCAGTTGACAGTTGTGAATGAGAGGAGCTTAATGACAGCACCAAAGACTAACAGCATATACCAGCATATAGTCACTAAGGTGGGGCCCTGACATGGAATATTCACCACGCACTGGGGACATGTATACACACCACACGCACACAAAGAGTAACAGCTAAGGTGGAGCCCCAACACTGGATACTCACCACGCACCCGAACACAAACACACACACACACAAATAGACACACACAACACAGAGACACACACCACATAGACACCCCCCCCACACAGGGACACACACACATATACATCCTATAGGGACACATGCACTCACCCCACAGGGATATACACACATGCACACCCCACAGGGACACAGAGATACACACACACATCCCACAGGATCACACAGACCCCATAGGGATGGACACACACCACAGGGACACCCCTCCCCCCAAAAGGACACACACCACAGGGACCCCTCCACAGGGACACACGCACACCACTGGGACACACACACACACCCAGGGACACACACACCACACAGATAGACACAGATGTGCACAAATCACCTCACACAACTCGCCTCATACGTCTGGTATCTTTAATTTCCAAAAATAAACATCTGATTAAAAACAGCCAATGTGCAACACATGTACCATATAGGGAATTAAGGCAGATGTCAGTCACATGAGCTGTCTATTATGTGTATGTGTGAGGTAATATATACTGGGGGAGGGTTTACTATTGGCTGGAGATTTATTAGGCTGCCTATAGCAACCAATCACAGCTCAGCTTCTATTTTCCTACAGGTCATTAATATGACATATTCAAATTCTATTTTATTATAGCTAACAGCAGTTATTTATTAACCCGGGCGTAGCCAGGTAGTACAGCTAGTATATATACATATATATATATATATATATATAAATATATATACACAGACCAAAAGTTTGGACACACCTTCTCATTCTAAGAGTTTTCTGTATTTTCATGACTATGAAAATTGTAGATTCACACTGAAGGCATCAAAACTATGAATTAACACATGTGGAATTATATACTTAACAAAAAAATGTGAAACAACTGAAAATATGTCTTATATTCTAGGTTCTTCAAAGTAGCCACCTTTTGCTTTGATTTCTACTTTGCACACTCTTGCCATTCTCTTGATGAGCTTCAAGAGGTAGTCACCGGAAATGGTTTTCACTTAATAGGTGTGCCCTGTCAGGTTTAATAAGTGGGATTTCTTGCCTTCTAAATGGGGATGGGACCATCAGTTGTGTTGTGCAGAAGTCTGGTGGATACACAGCTGATAGTCCTACTGAATAGACTGTTAGCTGCTTATTTCTTGCCATAATACAAATTCTAAGTAAAGAAAAATAAGTGGCCATCATTACTTTAAGAAATAAAGGTTGGTCAGCCTGAAAAATGGGGAAAACTTTGAAAGTGTCCCCAAGTGCAGGTGCAAAAACCATCAAGCGCTACAAAGAAACTGGCTCACATGAGGACCCCAGGAAAGGAAGACCAAGAGTCACCTCTGCTGCGGAGGATAAGTTCATCCGAGTCACCAGCCTCAGAAATCACAGGTTAACAGCAGCTCAGATTAGAGATCAGGTCAATGCCACACAGAGTTCTAGCAGCAGACACATCTCTACAATAACTGTTAAGAGGAGACTTTGTGCAGCAGGCATTCATGGTAAAATAGCTGCTAGGAAACCACTGCTAAGGACAGGCAACAAGCAGAAGAGACTTGTTTGGGATAAAGAACACAAGGAATGGACATTAGACCAGTGGAAATCTGTGCTTTGGTCTGAGGAGTCCAAATTTGAGATCTTTGGTTCCAACCACCGTGTCTTTGTGTGACGCAGAAAAGGTGAACGGATGGACTCTACATGCCTGGCTCCCACCGTGAAGCATAGAGGAGGAGGTGTGATGGTGTGGGGGTGCTTTGGTGGTGACACTGTTGGGGATTTATTCAAAATTGAAAGCATACTGAACCAGCATGGCTACCACAGCATCTTGCAGCAGCATGCTATTCCACCTGGTTTGCGTTTAGTTGGACCATCATTTATTTTTCAACAGGACAATGACCCCAAACACACCTCCAGGCTGTGTAAGAGCTATTTGTCCAAGAGGGAGAGTGATGGGGTGCTACACCAGATGACCTGGCCTCCACAGTCACCAGACCTGAACCCAATCGAGATGGTTTGGGGTGAGCTGGACCGCAGAGTGAAGGCAAAAGAGCCAACAAGTGCTAAGCATCTCTGGGAACTCCTTCAAGACTGTTGGAAGACCATTTCCGGTGACTACCTCTTGGAGCTCATCAAGAGAATGCCAAGAGTGTGCAAAGCAGTAATCAAAGCAAAAGGTGGCTACTGTGAAGAACCTAGAATATAAGACATATTTTCACTTGTTTCACACTTTTTTGTTCCATATATAATTCCACATGTGTTAATTCATAGTTTTGATGCCTTCAGTGTGAATCTACAATTTTCATAGTCATGAAAATAAAGAAAACACTTTGAATGAGAAGGAGTGTCCAAACTTTAGGTCTGTACTGTTATATATATATATATATTATATATATATAATATATATTGAATGCCCTGTCACTCAACTGGTGAGAAGCCTTCCGGAGGCAGCACTGAATTACAGTATATACTCGCGTATAAGCTGAGTTTTTCAGCCCAAAAATTGGGCTGAAAAGTCCCCCCCTCGGCTTATACGCGAGTCACTGTATACTGTATACACTGTATACAGTATACAGGCCCGCCCCCATCAGTATACAGGCCCCCCCTTGCAGCACAAACCTGTAAAGGAAGAGATTAGTATACTTATCACTGTCCCGCTGCCGCTGTCCCGCCCCTTCATCGCGCTCCTCCATCTTCATCCGTCTTCTTCCGGCTTCCTCCGGTCGGCGCAGGCAATGACGTCATTGTCTGCGCGACCGAGGAGGGAACCGGAAGAAGACGGAGGAGCGCGATGGCGGTGGCAGGACAGCGGCAGCGGGACAGTGATAAGTATACTAATCTCTTCCTTTACAGGATTGTGCACAAGGCGGGGGGGCCTGTATACTGATGGGGGGGCTGTATACTACCTCTGGGGCTGCTGTATACTACCACTGGGGCTGTATATACCACTGGGGCTGCGTGTATACTACCACTGGGGTTGTATATACCACTGGGGCTGCGTGTATACTACCACTGGGACTGTATATACCTTTGGGGCTGCTGTATACTGATGGGGGGGCTGTATACTACCTCTGGGGCTGCTGTATACTACCACTGGGTCTGCTGTATATACCTCTGGGGCTGCTGTATACTAACTACTGGGGCTGCTGCTGTATATACCACTGGGGCTGCTGCTGTATATACCACTGGGGCTGCTGTATATACCTCTGGGGCTGCTGTATACTAACTACTGGGGCTGCTGCTGTATATACCACTGGGGCTGCTGCTGTATATACCACTGGGGCTGCTGCTGTATACTACCACTGGGGCTGCTGTATATACCTCTGGGGCTGCTGTATACTAACTACTGGGGCTGCTGCTGTATATACCACTGGGGCTGCTGCTGTATACTACCACTGGGGCTGCTGTATATACCTCTGGGGCTTCTGTATACTAACTACTGGGGCTGCTGCTGTATATACCACTGGGGCTGCTGCTGTATATACCACTGGGGCTGCTGCTGTATACTACCTCTGGGGCTGCTGTATACCACACTGCTGGGGGCTGTATACCTGTGCTGGGGTCCACCCTCGGCTTATACACGAGTCAATAGGTTTTCCCAGGTTTTGGGGGCAAAAGTAGGGGGGTCAGCTTATACACGGGTCAGCTTATACACGAGTATATACGGTAGTCACATTTCTTCCAATTAATGTTTTGAATCTCTAGAGTCTTTAGTACAGGATCATACATATCTGCAATTGTGCGGCCGGCCTGTGATCAGGCTGCCCATTGAATAGGCAGCATGTAAGGATTGACAGGTTCTCTTTAAGAGGTGGGGATTGGGGGTAGTGTCCCCTCCAAACCCAGTTGGCTTCATCATGACAGCCAGGTGGACCTACTGAAGGCCACAGTGCAGCCATATTTGTGGCTGGGCATTATAGGAGATCAGTAATGTACAACATACTGCAATAGTACAGTCACTGCAGTGTATTCCACCAGCAACAAAGTCACCCAGGGGGACCAAAGAAAATGTTTGTAAAAAAAAAAAAATATAGCATTTTTTTAAATAAAAAGCAATTTTAAGGTATTTTTTCACATTTACCCATAACATAGAAAGTAAATAAATAAAAATGTACATATTTTGTATAGCCGTGCGTGCGTCTGTCTGAATTAATAACATATTATTTAGTGCACATGGTGAATACTGTACATTAATTTTTTTACATTAAAGTGCAGAATTGTAGTTTTTTTTATCATTTTGTGGAATAAAAAGAAATAATAAAGTGGACACCAAAATGTTGATGATAAAGACGACAGAAGAACCAAACCCCGATACAACTCCGAGCGAGGAATAAAGCAGAACTCATGGAAGGTGAGCAGTAAATAGAAAGCGAAGACCAAGGACCTGGATCTGGACACTGTGAGCTTTATGGGATATTTATCATTGATTATTTGGCGTCTTTTCTTTGTTTTAAATAGCCAAATCCTGACCCTAAAGAGTTGTGTGACAGCAACTTATAGGAAAGTCTCACCAATGTCTCTGATCCCTGGATTTGGCTGCAGTATAATTACACGGTGGTGCTACACTGCCACCTAGTGGTCACATTAGATATTACCAACTAGATTCAGATCCCGTCCTTGTGAGATTAATCCAAGCGCAAATTTATTACATTTGGTGATAAAACGGATCTGATAGTAAACTACAGGCACACAGTCATGCCAAGCACGCGTTTTAAAAAACCTGCAATAAACAAGACTAGACGCATGCGCGGTGAGAATGAAGCTGGTCACGGGGCTGTCTGGAGAGTGTACGCATGCGCAGTGTGAATGAGGCCTGTCACGGGGCTGCCAGAGGAGTCTACGCATGCGTAGTGTAAATGAAGCCTGTCAAGGGGCTTGTAGGAGAGTCTACGCATGCGCAGTAAAGGTGACTGAGATCAGGAGCGTCCATATTGGAAGAGGTTACAGGAAGTGTGCTGAGATATACGCTGCAATAATGTCCACTGCTATGAACTTCGGGACTAAAACCTTTAAACCTCGACCTCCGGAGAAGGGCTCCTTCCCTCTGGATCATCTTGGTGAGTCCATGTGAAGTCTGAGTGCCGAAACTGGAGGTCACCCGCCGTGTAGACCTGCAAGCAGCTCCCTCTAGTGGTGAGGCGTGGTGAACTGCAACCTGTTGCTCCTATTGCGAAGCAATAGGGCAGCCAATCAGATTCCACTTTTTATTTTTTAGATGTCATTTGGTAAATGAAAGCAGTGATCTGATTGGATGCTATTGGGGAAATGCTGCTCCTTAATTTTTAGGTTAGGGCTGCTTTCACATTGCGATGTTCTGGGATCTGTGGCTGTCTGTTGTAAAACTGACAGCCACGGATCCGATTTGGCCCCAATGTGTCCCTATGGGCGACGGATCACATCAGATTTGCCCTTAATGGCATCTGATTTGTGTCACATCCGATTGTGTCCGATTTTCTGCTGTGCCCAAAACCGGAGATTGCTCAGATTTTGGGAACAGCGGACAAAATCGGACACAATCAAATCCGACAGGATCCTCACCAGTTAACATGGGGGCCTATGGAGCGCGGGTCCGAGGAAACTGTTGATTACTCCTCGGGCCTGATTTTAGTGTACTGAGCATGCTCAGTACACTAAAACTGCTGTGTGCGTCTAATTTCACTCCCGCAATGGTATCACATACATTGTTGGAAGTGAAATGTTAAAGTAAAGCAAGGGTTTTAAAAATAAAAAAATCTCTATTCTCACGTTTCCAGCGATCCTCCGATGTCGGCATCTATTGCGATGGCTTACAGGACCTGCCGTTGCCTTGGCAACCTGATCAGCTGATCGGCACATGACCGGATACTGCAGTAACTGGTCATGTGACCGATGACGCTGATCGGGTAGCCTTGCCTAGCCAGGTCCTGTAACCATTAGATTACCATCAGTAACCATCAGAGATTTTTTATTTTTAACCCCTGCTTTACTTACATTTCACTTCCGCAATGTATGTATATACATTGCGGAAGTGAAAGTGCCCTGCTCAGCTTTTTATGTGTCCGGACCCGTGAGTATCACGGCCCTGGACACAGAATAGGTCACCTCCTGTGGTGTCCATTCCTGTCCGTGGGATCCTGCAAAAAGTAAGATCCCACGGACAGGAAAAAACACGCTATGTAAACCAGCCTAAGTAACTGTGATCTGAGCATAATATGGAGACATTTCTGCCCCATTCATAAGGCTTTCACATTGTGATTTTTGTCGCATTAAGCCCTCACATTAAAGGGAAGCTGTCACCTCATTCTAGCCTCATGACCTATCACTAGCTGTCCCTACACCTTCCTAGCTGCTTCCTAACCATCCCTTTCTGCTGTAAATCCGCCCTATAAAGATTAAGAAAAATGACTTATAACTTACTGCCGATCGCTCTCTCAGGAGACTGGAAAGGCGACTCCAGGCTCCATTCTCACCTCCTCGCTGCATCACCGCACGCCTCGCTGGGTGTCATTATTGTTTCTTGTTCTTCTCTCTTTGAATCTCATACCCTCTTCTCCTCCTATGATGCATCGGCCGGTACATCACATCCGGCCCAGTGCATTGTGGGGCTGCATCACGTGGTACGGCCCCGGCTTGTGGCACATGCGCAGTGCGCATATTGAAGCCGCCATCTTGTACCACGTGACCATGCCAGCTTGAATATGCGCACTGCGCATGCGCCAGAAGCCAGGGCCGTTCCACGTGATGCAGCCCCACAATGCATCGGGCCGGATGTGACGTATCGGCCGCTGCATCATAGGAGGACAAGAGGGCGGGAGATTCAAATAGAGGAGGAGGACAAGAAACAATAATGACGCCTAGTGGGGCGTGCAGTTATGCAGCAAGGAGGTGAGAATGGAGCCTGGAGTCGCCTTTCCAGTCTCCAGAGAGAGCGACCGGCAGTAAGTTATTTATTCATTTTTCTTAATCTTTATAGGGCGGATTTACAGCAGAAAGGGATGGTTAGGGAGCAGCTAGGAAGGTGAAGGGACAGCTAGTGATAGGTCATGAGGCTAGAATGAGGTGACAGGTTCCCTTTAATGCAAGGGCTTAATGCGAGGCCCAATGCGATTATCGCTCCCATAGACTTTACAATGGCAAGTCTCCTGCGATATATGTGTGCAATTGCAGCATGTTGCAATTTTGTATGCATTACGAGTTCAACGGATGAAAAAGTAACCAATATGACCTGACTGTTTAAGTTAGTCGGAGTGCAATGCAAGATTTTCTCGCATTGCACCCGCGTGAGATTGTCTCCAGTGTGGCCTTACCCTTATGATCAGGGGTCTCAAACTCGGTTGGGTTGGTGGGCCGCACGTAGAAAAAAATTGATATCGGGGGGCCGCATTGCTTGCAGGACTAAGGGTACCGTTACACTCGGAACATTGCATGCAATTTCAGTGGCAATTTGCTGGTTGCAGTGAAATCATGGACACATTGTTAATTTTGGCCGTGCACAAATGTAACAATGTGTCCATGATTTCACTGCAACCAGCAAATTGCCAGTGAAATTGCATGCAATGTTGCACGTGTAACGGTACCTAAGTGACATTTTAGCAATACTAGAATTTTTTGCTCAATCTAGTAAAGTACAAATCCTGATCTTCTTGTAGGAATGTCCCCACCCTAATCTCCTTTATGTAGTAATGTCCCCATACTGGTCCCCGTCTTGTAGTAATGTCCCCATCCTGGTTCCCTTTTTAAAGTAATGTTCCTCCCTCGTCCCTACGTGTAGTAATGTTCCCATCCTATATTAATGACCCCCATTCTGGTCCTCGTCTTGTAGTAATGCCCCCGCCCTGGTCTCCATCTTGTAGTAATGTTCCTCACTGGTCCATATGTGTAGTAATGCCCCATCCTGGTCCCCATCCTATGTTAATGTCTCCCATCCTGGTCCTCATTTTGTAGTAATGTCCCCATCTTTGACTTTTAGTAATGTTCCCTCCCTTATCATCTTGTAGTAATGTCCCCCATCCCAAAGCCTTTTTGTAGAGATGTCCTCACAACCTGGTCTCTGTCCTTTTTGTTCTCTCGCTCACACTCACACATATACACACCCGCACACTCACACATATACACACACACTCACATACACACTCCTAGTCTCCCACTTGCCGGCACCAGCCGGCAGCACCTGGCAGCTGCCAGCATCCGGCATTAGGTGGCACCCGGCAGCCGCTAGTACCGAGGGGGTGGCACCCTGCAGCTGCCAGCACCCGGCGGTAGCCCCCAGCACTAGGCGGCACCCGGCAGCACCTGGGAGGCGGCACAAGGTGGCATCCGGCTGCTGCCGTCACCCGGCATTAGGCGGCACCCGGCAGCACCCAGTGGCCGCTAACACCCGGCAGCTGCCAGCACCAGGCATTAAGCGGCACCTGGCAACTGCCATCAGCCAGCACCCGACATTAAGCGACAACTGGCAGCTGCCAGCACCCGGCATTAAGCGGCACCTGGCAACTGCCAGCACCAAGCGGCCTCTAGCACCCGCAGCCGCCAGCACCAGGCAGCAGCCGCCAGCACCCAGTGGCTGCTAGCACCTGGCAGCTGCCAGCACCAGGTGGCAGTCGGCAGCTGTCAGCACGCGGCATTAAGCGGCACCTGGCAGCTGCCAGCACCCTGTGGCCTCTAGCAGCCGCCAGCACCAGGCGGCAGCTGCCAGCACCCAGCATTAGGCGGCACCAGGCGGTTCACCAGCACCAGCCGCCGGCGATGTGCCGCGGGAATACACACACATATACACTCACTCAAAAATATTCACACACACTCACACATATACACATACACACTCACTCACATATACCACAAATACACTCGCACATATACACATACACACTCACATATACACACAAATACACTCACATATACACATACACACTCTCCATCACTCTCACTCTCACACACGCCTTAATGATGCCCCAGGCCATGGAGCCGCCGCGGTACCCGCTTTATAGTGACTTCCGGGTACCGCTGAAACAAGTGCCATCGCGCCTGTACATTCAAGCAAGCAGGCGGCCGGCGGACCAATCAGAAGCCTCCTGTCACAGGAGGCGGCCGGCGGACCAATCAGAAGCCTCCTGTCACAAGAGGCTTCTGATTGGTCCGTCGGCTGCCTCCTGTGACAGGAGGCTTCTGATTGGTCTGCCGGCCGCCTGCTTGCTTGAATGTACAGGCGCGATGACACTTGTTTCAGTGGTACCCGGAAGTCACTATAAAGCGGGTACCGCGGCGGCTCCCTTCGCAATGGCCCGGGGCATGTTAATTCTTCAAGGTGCCCCGGGCCGCAGTGGGAAGCCTGGCGGGCCGTGTGTTTTGAGACCCCTGCTTATGATGCTGTCCAGTTGGGTCATTGCTCGTTGGTGCACTGGGAGTTGCAGTCGTAATAAAGGGGTATTCCTACAGTCACCTCCATGGCTCATCCTGACCACGCTCAATAGCACGATTGACAAACAAGGTGAGTCTATGCATTGAAGAGCGCAGTGGTTTCTCCAGAACATGGCGCATCGGCACTGGAGCTGCAGCTCCTTTTTCTTCCCCTCATCTGCTCAGCTGTGCACAATGGGGGACATTTAGGTGTTGTGTGTGTTTTGTTTTGTGTTTTTCTTATTTAAACTGCACCAAAAACATATCCCCCAATGACTTTTTAGTGAATTTTTTAACCTCAGTATTTGTAGCCAAAACCAGGAGTTAGACTCTGATTATTCCATTCCTGGTTTTGGCTACAAATCTTGAGGTAAAAAACCCACCAAATACTCAATGTGTGACCGCGGCCTTATAAAGGGCCTCATGCTCAGGTTTTCTGGCTTTTAAACATAGCATATGTTGTCTACACTCTACCTGCATAAAAATGTTTAACTTTGGCTTTTTTTTTCTTGTCCTTCTAGAAAGTGGGAAAGATTCACTATAATTTACTACAGAAATTGCCACAAGGCTGGAGACACAACGGGCAAGATGCGTATGAGATCCTCCAACAAGTCTCACATGCCTCACCTGGCACGGCTCTCTAGACAGGAGTGTGTCAGCTGCTTGTGTTTCTATGCAGGTGACATGCTCCTGTCCAGAACGGCTGAGCCAGGTGAGGCATGCAAGACTTGTGCCATTATCTCGCAATCGCATGCATTTTGCCCAGTGTGTCTGCAGCCTAAGTCATGGTTTACTCCGATTCACAGTGACATAGGTTTTGGTTTGTGGCACTTGGGCAGGCAGGAGGTTTGGAACTGGACATCTACTTGCATAATTGTGCTGTCACTTCCGTCATCCTGATGTCCTCCAATCACACTAATGAGGCCTCAGCCATATTTGTACACCCAAGTGATGAGTGTGCAAATTTGGCACCCACTGGCGGTACTGGTATATTGCGCAGTACCATCACCGGTGCCACAGCCGCCGCCACCTGAAACCACTGCGACACAGGGGGAGAGAGCACAAGGGGGAAGGGAGAGCACAAGGGGAGGGAGAGCTGTCCTGTATGTGTAATTGCCTAAATGGAGAATGAAGAAGAAAATGACATCAATGATCCTTTTTTTTTTTTTTAACTATCTTTATTCACTGTTTTTGTAGTGTACAATTCTTGCAAATACGCAGCACAAAAAACGGATCAAAACTGCGATGTCTTTTTAGTGCAGATTCGGTTTTGCTGCTGAGAATTCAGCAAACACTCAGCACAAAAACGCACAGTCTGAATTTAGCCTTACACTCACTGCTCATACTGTCCTTACACTCACTGCTCATACAGTCCTTACACTCACTGCTCATACAGTCCTTACACTCACTGCTCATACAGCCTTACACTCTCTGCTCATACAGTCCTTACACTCTCTGCTCATACAGTCCTTACACTCTCTGCTCATACAGTCCTTACACTCACTGCTCATAGTGTCCTTACACTCACTGCTCATACTGTCCTTACACTCACTGCTCATACTGTCCTTACAATCACTGCTCATACCACTCCGTACACTCACTGCTCATACACTCCGTACACTCACTGCTCATAGTGTCCTTACACTCACTGCTCATACTGTCCTTACACTCACTGCTCATACAGTCCTTACAATCACTGCTCATACACTCCGTACACTCACTGCTCATACACTCCGTACACTCACTGCTCATACACTCCGTACACTCACTGCTCATACACTCCGTACACTCACTGCTCATACACTCCGTACACTCACTGCTCATACACTCCGTACACTCACTGCTCATACACTCCGTACACTCACTGCTCATACACTCCGTACACTCACTGCTCATACACTCCGTACACTCACTGCTCATACACTCCGTACACTCACTGCTCATACACTCCGTACACTCACTGCTCATACACTCCGTACACTCACTGCTCATACACTCGTGCTCATACACTCCTTACACTCGGTGCTCATGCAGTCCTTACCCTCGGTGCTCATGCACTCCTTACACTCGGTGCTCATACACTCCTTACACTCGGTGCTCATACAGTCCTTAGTACACTCGGTGCTCATACAGTCCTTACACTCAATGCTTGAACAGAAAGGGAGAAGGGCAATCAGTGGCCTGGAGTGGTGTGTGGATGTGGCCGAGGTTGGATTCAAGCCCACGACACAGCGAGGTGAGCTAGTGATGTGCCAGTCACAGCCGATCTGACACAAAGAGTCGGCTCCCTGCTATGTGTGACAATCGGCTGCAAGTGAGAGCCACTACATTTTTTTAAAATAAAATGTCGTTTAATGTTGTAAAGAAAAAGCAGATCACAGACATGGCACAAAACTAAAGTCATTTCAAATGTCAACTTTATGGCTTTAAGAGACACTAAAATAAATCAAGATAAAAAATGTGTTTAGTCAGTAAGGGTAATTTTTTTTCAGACCAAGCAGAGGGAAAAAATATGGAATCACTCAATTCTGAGGAAAAAATTATGGAGTCATGAAAAACAAACACAAAAAAACTCTCCAATACATCACTAGTATTTTGTTGCACCACCTCTGGCTTTAATAACAGCTTGCAGTCTCTGAGGCATGGACTTAATGAGTGACAAACAGTACTCTTCATCAATCTGGCTCCAACTTTTTCTGATTGCTGTTGGCAGATCAGCTTTCCAGTTGGAGCCTTGTCATGGACCATTTTCTTCAACTTCCACCAAAGATTTTCAGTTGGATTGAGATCCGAACTATATGCAAGCCATGACATTGACCTTATGTGTCTTCTTTCAAGGAATGTTTTCACAGGTTTTGCTCTATGGCAGGATGCATTATCATCTTGAAAAATGATTTCATCATCTCCAAACATCCTTTCAATTGATGGGATAAGAAAACTGTCCAAAATATCAATGTAAACTTGGGCATTTATTGAAGATGTAGTGACAGACATCTCCCCAGTGCCTTTATCTGACATGCAGCCCCATATCATCAATGACTGGAAATTTACATGTTCTCTCCAGGCAGTCATCTTTATAAATCTTATTGGAACGGCACCAAACAAAAGTTCCAGCATCACCTCGCCCAATGCAGATTTGCGATTCATCACTGAATATGACTTTCATCCAGTCATCCACAGTCCAAGATTGCTTTTCCTTAGCCCATTGTAACCTTGTTTTTTTCTGTTTAGGTGTTAATGATGGCTTTTGTTTAGCTTTTCTGTATGTAAATCCTATTTCCTTTAGGCGGTTTCTTACAGTTCGGTCACAGACATTGACTCCGGTTTCCACCCATTCGTTCCTCATTTGTTTTGTTGTGCATTTCCTGTTTTGGAGACATATTGCTTTAAGTTTCCGGTCTTGACGCATTGATGTCTTCCTTGGTTTACCAATATGTTTCCCTTTAACAACCTTCTGATGTTGTTTGTATTTGGTCCAGATTTTAGACACTGCTGACTGTAAGCAACCAACATCTTTTGCAACATTGCATGATGATTTACCCTCTTTTAAGAGTTTGATAATTCTCTCCTTTGTTTCACTTGACATCTCTCGTGTTGGAGCCCATGATTCATGTCAGTCCACTTGGTGCAACAGCTCTCCAAGGTGTGATCACTCCTTTTTAGATGCAGACTAACAAGTAGATCTTATTTGATGCAAGTGTTAGTTTTGGGAATGAAAATTTACAAGGTGATTCCATAATTCTTTTTCCTCAGAATTGAGTGATTCCATAATGTTTTCCCTCTGCTTGGTCTGAAAAAAGTTACCCTTACTGACTACCACATTTTTTATCTTGATTTCTTTTAGTGTTTCTTAAAGCCATAAAGTTGCCATTTGAAAGGACTTTAGTTTTCTGCCATGTCTGTGATCTGCTATTTTTTCTACAATATTGAACAACTGAATGAACATCCTCCGAGCCCGGTGATTCCATAATTTTTGTTAGGGGTTGTGTTATCTTCCCCAAGGTCTGCGGTGTCCAGCAATGAGTTACTTCCAGGTATCGCACTTGCAGGACCTAGCCATGTGTTTCTTGGACTGAGTCACGCAGCCAGGTTCTGTCAGTACCGAACCCACAGTTCCTGCCGGAGCCCATAAAGAAGACATTGCCAGAGCTCACTGTGGGATCGCTGGGGAGAGTAAGTACTGCAATTGATGCATTTGTGGTGTGGGAAGCCAAGCAGAAAAATGGAGCAATAATTGACATGATCATTATTTGCTCATTATTTTCTGCTTGCGTTATCTGCACCACTAACGCAGCAGTCAAAAACCTTGACGTCTGGACAGCAAATTGAAAATCCCATTCACTTTGCCGGCAGACGCAGTGACTGATCCATTTTAGTGCAGTTTAAAACAAACAAAAAAAAAAAAAAGAATGTAGCACCGTAAACAGATCACAAACGACCAGTGTGAACATGGCATTAGGCCACGTTCACACATTGACTTTTTGGTAAGTTTCCTACCTCAGTATTTGTAGCCAAAACCAGGAGTTAGAAACAAAAATACAGAAGTCGTGATTTATTCTATTATACTTTTCATCTCCTGGTTTTGGTTACAAATCCTGAGGTAAAAACTCACCAAATACTCAACATGTGCACGTGTCCTTATGAAGGGCCTCGTGCCAGTTTTCTGGCAATAGCATATGTTGCATACACCCTGCCTGCGTAAAAATGTTTCACTTTTTTTTTTTATTATTTGCTATAATTTACTACAGAAATTGCCATGAGGCCGGAGGTACACGGTACGAGATACTGGCACGAGTCTCGCATGCCTCACCCAGCATGGCCGCTGGCTCTCTAGACAGGAGCATGTCAACTGCTTGTGTTTCAATGTAGGTGATGCGCTCCTGTCGATAGAGCCGGGCTGGGTGAGGCATGCAAGACTTGTGCGAGTATCTCGAATGCATTTTGCCCAGTGTGTCTACAGCCTGTCATAGTTTACTCCAGTTCACAGTGCCGTAGGTTTTGATTTGTAGCACCTGGGGAGCCCAGCATTAACCTCCTAATAAATTTGGTTCACATTCCGCTAGCGCTGATATAATTAGAGGTGGGGCAGAAGAAAAACATTCATAGGTAAATGTGCCGTTCTGCTTTTTATTTGCAGGGGAATGTAAGCCGTTTAAAGAGAAGTTCATGAAGTGTTTGCGGCAGAACAACTACCAGAGCAGTCTGTGCCGGGAGGATTCAAAGGAATATTTGGAATGTCGGATGGAAAGGTACGATGACTTCTGTGATACAAGAGTGGAGGAGTTGGCTGATCGTTAGGCCTCGTGCACATGTTGAGTATTTGGCGAGTTTTTTATCTCAGTATTTGAAGCCAAAACCAGGAGTGGAAAAGTGTATGTCACCACTTCTGTATTTTTTACTCTTTTATGGTTTTGACTACAAATCCTGAGGTAAAATAACTCAATTACTGAACATATCTGCTTCTGCTTCATTAGACATCGTGCACATGTTGAATATTTGGGGAGTTTTTTACCTCAGGATTTGTAGCCGAATCCATGACTGGGTGATAAATACAGAAGTGGTGATTTGTTTTTATTACACTTTTCCTCTGATTGTTCTACTCCTGATTTTGGCTACAAATCCTGAGGGCCACTTTACACACACCAACTTATCTGTCCAACTTCTGAACAGATCTCTGGTTGCAGTGAAATCATGGACACATTGCTCCATTTTGTGACTGTGTACAATGGAACAATGTGGCCATGATTTCACTGCAACCAGTAAGTTGGTCAGAAGTTGGACATATAAGTTGGTGTGTGTAAAGTGGCCATGAGGTAAAAATCTCACCAAATACTCAGTGTTCACATGGTCTAATGAGGCAGATACCAGCTGTGTATAGGCATGTGCACACATTGAGTATAGTGAGTTTTTACCTCCATGTTTGTAAGGGGCCTTTCACACTTGCGGCTTTTTCCTGATTTGGAAGATCAGGGAAAAACCCGTTCTTACTGTATTTTGCCCATTCACTTTAATTTGGTCAGGTAGAATCTTGTTGCTTCATGTTTTTTCCTGAAATCATTAAAGAGAATGGGCAAAAAAAAAAGAATCCTGTAAAGGCCACTTCACACACACAGATATCTGAGTCCAATATCTGAACAGATCTCTGGTTGCAGTGAAATCATGGATACATTGCTCCATGTTGTACACAGCCACAAAATGGAGCAATGTATCCATGATTTCACTGCAACCAGAGATCTGTTCAGATATTGGACTTGGATATCTGTGTGTGTGAAGTGGCCTTCAGAATCAGATTTTTTCCTGATCTTCCAAATCAGGAAAAAAACGCAAGTGTGAAAGGCCCATAAGACAAAACCATTTGTATTATACTTATCCTCTGATTGTTCTACTCCTGGTGTTGTCTTACAAATACTTAGGTACAAACTCACCAAATACTCAACTAACCATTCAACTGTACACATGGTGTTAATCTGCAATATGCTGAGGATAATAAAAGTTGCAAATATATATATATATTTATATATGATACACATGTGCTCTGATCCATTGTGCAGCCCCAGTGATGCTTCAGTTGTTCGGTCCAACTGATATGACGTGTTGGGACGTGGACGAAAACTTAAAGGCAGTGGGCGCAATACAGAACAAAGGAAAAATGGTATATCCTAGCTAAAATCATCATCATCCCTACCAGCTGGTATTGGAAGGGCTGTGTGATACTGCCGGCATCTGCCTATGACACCAGTAACTAAAGCTAGCTTTGATTGCTGTTGGGTAACCATTTAGATATTGCAGTCAACTATTAACCACGGCATTTAAATGGCTTTGTTCTTCATTGACATGTGTACCAGCTCCCATTGGCCCCTCATCAACATGACTACAGGGTGCTGGTAGTTCGCTATGGCAGCCAGAGATTTAATGAAGGCACCAACCAAGCCATCTTGGTCCTCCTAAGGGCCACGTCACACACACAGATATATGTGCAAGTATTGTTGGCAGATCTCTGGTTGCAGTGAAATCATGGACACATTGCTCCATTTGTACACAGCCACAAAATGGAACAATGTGTCCATGATTTCACTGCAACCAGAGATCTGCCAACAATATCTGCATAGATATCTGTGTGTGTGACGTGGCCCTAAGGCTTGTCTTTTTAGGAGAACGCCAGTTTTACAACATACAGCAATACTATATACTACAGTATATAGTTGACAGGTTTGGGTCCCCTGTAGAGACTAAATAATAAAGAGAAGTATAGAAAACAAAAATATATATAATATATATTTCATTTATTTAAAAATAATTACATTAACATATTAACTATTAGGAATTTGCCAACGTTGGTAATGCCAATCTATATAAAAAAAAATGATTTGAGCAGGAATTGCTATGAAGCAAAAAAAATAGAATTGTTATTTTCCAATCAATGCAAGTCCTCCAAATAGTGCAATAATAACTGATAAGAATATTGTATGTACCACGAAGTGGTATCAATAAAAGTGTCAGTTTGACGTTCAGGAAACAAGCCCTCAAAAAGTTCAGTCAACAAGAATATAATAATGACGGGTTGGACAATGGTGACACAAATCAAAATTTTTATTACAACTTTTTAAAATACAAAACGAAACCCACGCTTGGTATCACCATTTAATCATACTGTTCTGAAGAATAATACTGCCAGCTAATTTTTATTCTATAAATGTTTAAAAACAAAAGTCAAAAAGCAATAGCAGAATTAGGCAGGTTTCACACCACATGTTTGGTGTGTCAGGTTCTGTCCGGTGTTTTGCAGGAAACACGGACAGAACCTGACTGGCCTGGACACACAGAACCAGAGGGCAAATATGCCCTCTTGTCCTGTTCGCTGCAGCAGGAGCTGTCCCCTGCTGAAATATCAGGATCGCGGCTTGCGGGAGCTAGCCGTGGTCCTGAAATCTCGGCAGGGGAGAGCTCCGGGTGCTGACGTTCAGCACCGCCCGGCGCTGAGCTTCTGCACTAGACGTCTGAATGCCGGATCTGATTTTCTGTCGGATCCAGCGCCTTAGACTCCCATGTTAGGGGGTGCCGGATCTGGCAGGATCTAATTTGTGCAGATTTTTGCATCGGGCACAAAACCGCTGCAAGCAACGTTTCTGTGTTGGGACAAAAACCGAATGCAGCCTGATGCTGCCGGACAGGGGCAAAACCGGATGGCAAATAACTGCCATCTTGCCCTGTCCAGCACCATAGGGCTGCATTACTACAAAACCAGGTGCGGGGCTGTCTGGTTCACATCGGACAGCCCCAGACCTGATCCCACCGTGGTGTGAAACCGACCTTACTTTTTTTCTTTTCCTATTTCAAGGTAATAAGATTTTTTTACATTTTCTGAGACAAGAACAAAACATGGCGTTATTCAAAACTATAATTCGTCCATCCCTCATACGGCTATGATGCTGGGAGAAAAAAAATTGTGTATCTGACGAAGACCTCTTTCCGGGATTGCAACTACAGGTTTCACATATGGCCAATAAAACTATTCAGCATTTTCAACTTTGTAAATGGAAGCTTCACTTCGAGTATCAAAGCTGTTGCCTCTCTCTTCTTGGAGCAATTTCTTCTAGACTCCTAGAGAAATTTAGATTGCTCTCTGATGCTTGCAAAATGGCAGAGGCTTAGGGTCCCCACTAGTTGGACTAATGACCCCTGCAAGTATAACGGTGACTCGGAACAAAAAAAAACGCTGAATATTTCTTTCTAATCAACTAAGGTGACAGTAGACCCGAGGAATGCAGTAGTATGGCAATATTATAATAAATATGTAGGTGTGTGTGTGTATATATGTGTTGTATATTATATAAAAAAGACTGAATAATTCCTACCAATCAACTAAGGAGACAGTAGGCTCAAAAAATATAGTAGTATGGCAATATTATAAATTACATATATATAATTTTATAATATTGCCCTACAACTACATTCTTCGAGTCTACTGTCTCCTTAGTTGATTAAAAGGAATTACTCGTTTTTTTTTTTTTTGTTTCAAGCCAATCCTTTTTTTGTAGTCTACACTGTGTGCAGAATTATTAGGCAAGTTGTATTTTAGAGGATTATTTTCTCCTCCCATCCTCCACAACAGCACTACAGGAGGTTGCCTCTTGGCCCTAATAGGGGCAGGAAACACAGAGGTTAAATAGTCCCTCCCACCTCCTACCACCAGTGTTTCCTGTCCCTTTGGGGCTCACAGAGGCTCAGCCGAGCGCTGCTGGCCGGCAGGCAGTTCTCTCCTTACCTAGGGCCGGGCGGTGAGGCGATCGGGCGCTGCTCCTTCCTCTTTGCCGCTCCTGCTCCTGGAGAAGCAGGACCTCCCACTCTCTGACGCCTGATGGCCGAGCTGAGCGGGCTTTTTGGGGCCGACGCCTCCTGCAGTCCCGGCTTCCTCCCCTCTGACCGCGGTGACTGCGCTCGGGTTTGGCGCCCGGGAGTGACGGTGGGCGCCTTTCACGCGTCACTTCCGGGGGCGCGACCGCGGTGGCTGTGCATCGCCAAGCGGCCGTGAGTGCATGGGCGATGTCACTTCCCGGGGTGCGGTTGCGGTGGAACGCAGTGGCCCGCACGCCGCAGCATGTTTCCGAGCCTCCCTGCTGCGCTCACTGGCTGCAGCGTCGACAGTAGGTGGAGGGGGGATGGACACATCGCGGTTCCTGGTACTAAGGACCCCAGTGACGACACAGGAACAGGTAGGACTATTGTGGCATTATGTCTCAGGCTGCCCCTGATGGTGTGTCTATGGCTGCAGATGCAGAGCCCAGCACCCCCTCTGGCCCTGTGAGTAGGACTAGGGTGAGTAGGATTAGGTACGAGGTGTTTTTCCTTACGGGGCTCCGTCCTCATTCCTTGTCTCCAGGTTGTTTGTTTTAGGGAGGCAAGGAACAGGCACTGAAGACCAAATCCTCTTCCTCCAGACGGTGTCGGGTCTGTAACAAGAAGCTGTCCTCCTCCCGTACGAAGCTGTTATGCCCCGCCTGTACTGAGAAGGTCATGGGAGAAGAAAAGCTGTCACTCATGGAGGAGCTTAAAACTCTAATTCAGAGGGAAATTCGTTCGTCTTTGGGTTCTGTGGCTGGGCCTCTGGATTCTGACCCCCTGTCGCCTGAGAGGTGGAAGATGAATGAGGATCCCACTCTGGAAGGGTCTGACATGTCTTTTTCTGAGGAAGGCCTGGCGGATGAGTCTCATACACCCCAGGGCAGTGACGGTCTCCGTCGATATTATTTTTCCTCGGAGGATATCTTGGAGCTGGTCTCGGCTGTCCGGACCACCATGGGATTAGTGCAGGAGGAAGCTTCACACTCTATTCAGGGTATCATGTTCGGGGGATTGCGGTCGGAAAAAAAAAACGGCTGTGTTTCCCATGCATGATAGCATGAGGGATATGGTCCTGGATAAGTGGAGGCTTCCTGAGAAGCGATACATGATCCCAGTAGGGATGGAAAGTCGTTTCCCTATGGATTTGTCAGTGTCCAAACTCTGGACAGAGGTGCCACGTGTGGATGTGCAGATAGCTAAAGTGGCCAACAAAACCACGTTGCCCTTTGAAGACTCATCGCAGTTAAAAGATCCAATGGATCATAAGGCCGATAGCTTACTGAACAAATCCTGGGAGTCCTCATCCTTTTTGTTAACATATAATGTCGCTTCGACTTGTGTGGCTCGGTCCATGTTCCAGTGGCTGGACCAGTTGCAGTCCCATGTGGTGGGCGGAACACCGAGAGAAGATTTGCTGGCTTCCGTACCCCTCCTGCTGAAGGCCGCTAGTTTCCTTGCTGATGCGTCGGCTGAGTCCATCAGGGCTGCAGCCAGGAATATGGTCCTCTCCAATACCGCTAGAAGAGCCGTCTGGCTGAGGCCTCTGCTCTATTCCCTTCCATGGGGAGTACGTGTTCGGCCAGGTCCTGGACCAGCTTTTGGAGAAGGTTTCCGAGAAAAAGAGCTTGCCGGAGCCTAAGGCGATGACGAAGTCCTTTCAGCCACAGCATTCTTTTCGGTCCCACTATCAGTCGCATTCCCAGCCTCAGAAGGAGAAGGGGAAGAGCGGCCGCTGGAGTTATCCGAAAGGGGGGAAGAAATAGAGCATCTTCCCTTCTCATCCCCAGGGTAGGAAGTGACGCCATTCCGGTGAGGGGAAGGCTTTCCCACTTCCTCCCCCAGTGGCAGCAGATTACAGCCTGCCCCGTCATCCTCCGGATCATCAGACAGGGGATGCGAATACAGTTCTCTTCTCCCAATTCCCCCCCCCCCAATCATTACTCTGTGACCACTCTGTCCTCTCCAAAGTTGCAATCTTCCTTTTGGAATGAGGTCAAGAGTCTGCTTCAGATGGGCGCCGTCATTCCGGTTCCCACGGGGGAGGTAGGAGAGGGCCACTATTCGCACCTCTTTCTGGTTCCGAAACCAGGGGGTTCTTACTGCACCATTATCAATCTCCAGTCTCTGAACTCTCCGGTGGTTTATTCACGTTTCAAGACGGAATCTCTCAGATCTACAGTTCCACTGATCGGGAAGGATTTTGTGATGGCAACGGTGGACCTGCAAAATGCTTACTATCACATTCCTATCCATCCTGCGGATCAACAGTTTCTCTGGTTTGCAGTCTGGTTCCAGGGACAGATCCATCATTTCCAATTTCGGGTGCTGCAGTTCGGCCTGTCCCCTGCCCGTCGCATGTTCACAAAGATTATGGCAGAGGTCATGGCCTTTGTCAGGAAGAAGAACATCGTGATAGTGCCCTACATAGACGACTTCCTGATCATGGCTTCCTCAGAGAGTCTTCTACGGACGCAAATCCAGGAGCTGCTCCACATCTTTTGTTCCCTGGGCTGGCTGGTGAGTCTTCCAAAATAAAGCCTATCACCTTCTGGGAGGAAGGTGTTCCTAGGGTGTCTTCTGGGCTCGGCCAGGCAGATGAGTTTTCTTCCCTCAGACAAGCGTATTGTTCTTCAGGACAAGCTTCGCTCTCTACTTCGCTGTCGCAGAGTCTCTATTCGCACTGCAATGTCCGCCTTGGGGTCCATGATGTCCTACATTCCCATGGTTCCATGGGCTTAAGCGCACTCGAGGGTGCTTCAGTCACACATCCTCGCCCGCTGGAATCGTCTTCCATCAGGCTTCGATGCCAAGATCCTGTTGCCTCCGATGGTCCTTCAGTCCCTCCAGTGGTGGTTGGATCCAGTGATCCTAGAAGGAATTTCGTGGCTCCAGGTTCCCCTGGTGACAGTCTATACCGATGCCAGCCAAAGGGGTTGGGGGGCTATGGTCTCGCATTCCTCCTTTCAAGGACGCTAGTCCAGTCAGGTCAGCAAGCGGTCTTCCAACCTCCAAGAGCTTTCTGCAGTGGAGGAGGCGCTCTCAGCAGGTCAGGACTTGCTTCAGGGGAAATATGTCAAGATCTTTTCAGACAATGTCACATCGGTAGCATATCTACGACACCAAGGGGGTAGCCGCTTTTGCAATCTGCTATAGGTCTCAGCTTGAATCTTCTTCTGGGCAGAGTGTGATCTTCTTTCCATCTCTGCATTTCATCTGGAAGGGCCCCGAAATGTGGAGGCAGATTTCTTGAGTCGTCAGGACATCCTACCGGGCGAATGGAGTCTCCATCTGGATGTTTTTCAGGAATTGACCAGGATCCGGGGGTGTCCAGAGGGAGGTGGATCTTTTTGCCAGTCGTCAGAACGCACAGGTGGTGCAGTATTTTTCTCTACACCAGGATGGGACCTGTTTGGCGGTGGACGCTCTTGCTCAACCTAGTTTATGCTTTTCCTCCAGTCCCTCTATTGCCGCGAGTGCTCCAGAAGAACAGAACAGAGCAGGTTCCTGCGATTCTCCTTGCTCCCTACTGGCCTCGGCGGAGCTGGTTTGCATTGCTCAATCAAATGTCAACAGCTGCACCGGTTCATCTTCCCCTCCGGTGCGACCTTCTACGTCAGGGACCCATCTTCCAGACGGAGCTAGCCCATCTCTGCCTGATGGCCTGGCTTCTGAATGCGAGCTTCGAGACGTCGGGGTCTTTCGGAGAAGGTGACTGCTACCTTGAGGGGTAGTAGAAAGCCAGTTACAAATGCTATCTATGCCAAGGTGTGGAAAGTATATCATTCCTGGTGCGGGGTGTCCCCTCCGGATCCCTTCCGGCCTGACATTGCCTCCATTCTGGATTTCCTGCAGGACGGCCTGGATAAGGGTTTGCGCCCTAGTACCCTTAAGGTCCAAGTGTCAGCCCTTAGTACCTTTTTTGAACAATCCTTGGCTGAACATCCATGGATCCAGCGGTTTATGAGAGCAGCGGCCCGTCTTCGTCCACGAAGATTCAACTCTTGTCCTCCGTGGGACCTCAGTGTAGTGTTGACTGGACTGGCGGGTTCTTTGTTTGAGCCATTATCATCCCTGTCCTTGTGCAAGCTGTCCTGGAAAACGGCGTTTTTGGTAGCCATTACGTCTGCAAGACGAGTTGGTGAACTCCAGTCCCTGGCCATTAATGAACCTTATCTCAGGGTCCTGGACGATTGCCTGATCCTCAGGCTCGATCTTTCCTTCCTTCCGAAAGTCTCCTCGGATTTCCATCGTTCACAGGAAATAGTGTTGCCTTCGTTCTGTCAGAACCCAGCTAATGTCCAGGAACGGGAGTTTCATATGTTGGATGTTCGTCGTGCAGTGCTGTCTTGTCTTCAGCTGACGCGTCCTTGGCGTTTGGACAAAGCCCTGTTCATTTAATACGGGAGTCACAATAAGGGAAATACGGCTTCGAGGAGTACCATCGCAACATGGCTTAAATGTGCTATCATTGAAGCATATTCATGTCAGGATCTGGTTCCTCCCCTCCATCTGAAGGCACATTCCACTCTGGCGGTGTCTGTCTCCTGGGCCGAGAAGGCAGATGCTTCCATCGAGCAAATCTGCAAAGCCGCCACCTGGGCATCTATTCATACCTTTACCAAGCATTACCGTCTGGATGTCCTGAGATGTGCGGATCTGGGCTTAGGAAGGAAGGTTCTTCAAGTCGTGGTCCCACCCTATCCATTTTTTTTCTTTGGTATTAGTCCTGTAGTGCTGTCGTGGAGGATGGGAGGAGAAAACGGAATTAGACTTACTGGTAATTCTCTTTTGGGGAATCCTCCACGACAGCATGAGTAATTCCCTCCCTATTTTTTAAGCTTTTTTCTCTTCCTACTGGTGTAAGTATGTCTTGGAACTTCTTTTTCCTTTGGTCCTTGATATACATTGGTGGTAGGAGGTGGGAGAGGCTATTTAACCACTCTGTGTTTCCTGCCCCTATTAGGGACAAGAGGCAACCTCCTGTAGTGCTGTCATGGAGGATTCCCCGAAAGAGAATTACCGGTAAGTCTAGTTCCGTTTTTATTATTGATCAACAACTATGTTCTCAATCAACCCAAAAGACTCATAAGTACCATATCAAAGCTTAATATTTTTGATATTTGGAGTGGGTTTTTTTAGATTTGGCTATCTTAGGAGGATATCTGTTTGTGCAGGTAACTATTACTGTGCAGAATTATTAGGCAACTTAATAAAAAACAAATATATTCCCATCTCACTTGTTTATTTTCACCAGGTAAACTAATATAACTGCACAACATTTAGAAAAAAACATTTCTGACATGCAAAAACAAAACACAAAAAAAATTAGTGACCAATATAGCCACCTTTCTTTATGATGACACTCAACAGCCTTCCATCCATAGATTGTGTCAGTTGCTTGATCTGTTTATGGTCAACATTGCGAGCAGCAGCCACCACAGCCTCCCAGACACTGTTCCCAGAGGTGTACTGTTTTCCCTCCCTGTAGATCTCACATTTTAGGACGAACCACAGGTTCTCCATGGGGTTCAGATCAGGTGAACAAGGGGGCCATGTCATTATTTTTCCTTCTTTTAGACCTTTACTGGCCAGCCACGCTGTGGAGCAGTTGGATGCATGTGATGGAGCTTTGTCCTGCATGAAAATTATGTTTTTCTTGAACGATACCGACTTCTTCCTGTACCACTGCTTGAAGAAGTTGTCTTCCAGAAACTGGCAGTAGGTCTGGGAGTTGAGCTTCACTCCATCCTCAACCCGAAAAGGTCCCACAAGTTCAACTTTGATGATATCAGCCCATACCAGTACCCCACCTACACCTTGCTGGCGTCTGAGTCGGAGTGGAGCTCTCTGCCCTTTATTGATCCAGCCTCTGGCCTATCCATCTGGCCCCTCAAGAGTCACTCTCAATTCACCAGTCCATAAAACCTTTGAAAAATCAGTCTTAAGATATTTCTTGGCCCAGTCTTGATAAAAATCTTATGTTTCTTGTTCAAAGGTGGTCGTTTTTCAGCCTTCCTTACCTTGGCCATGTTCCTGAGTATAGTACACCTTGTGCTTTTTGATACTCCAGTAACATTGCAGCTCTGAAATATGGCAAAACTGGTGGCAAATGGCATCTTGGCAGCTTCACGCTTGATTTTCCTCAATTCATGGGCAGTTATTTTGCGCCTTTTTTGCCCAACACGCTTCTTGCGACCCTGTTGGCTATTTGCCATGAAACGCTTGATTGTTCGGTGATCACGCTTCAAAAGTTGACGATGAAGGTGTGCAAGGAATGTTAATAATGTTTGTGGAGTGGGAGAGGGGTTGAAGTTAGTGGAGGGTGGACCTGGAATAGGAGAGATATCACCTGACAGAATCAGCAGTAAAAAGAGAAAAAGCAAATAGTTGTTGTAATTATGACTTTGTTTCTGATGTGACACCCTGGAACAGGTCGGTCTGAGATTATTCAGTAAATTGAAGAGAGTATGGGAGCTCAATAAAGTAGAGGGAAGAGTGAATGAGGGGTGATGGAGGGGGGATGGGACAGCGAAGGTGGATGGCAAAGGCACGTAGAACAATACACTGTGTTCCAAATTATTATGCAAATTGGTCTCAGCACAGATATGTTCGTGCAGATAAAGGCAGAATGAGGAAGGTGTCTGCCAGGCAAGTTCATCAGATTAAGAGAGCAGCTGCTAAAAAGGCCTTACAAACCAGCAAACAGATATTTGAAGCTGCTGGTGCCTCTGGAGTCCCTCAAACCTCAAGGAGTAGGATCCTTCAAAGGCTTGCTGTGGTGCATAAACCTACTATTCGGCCACCCCTAAACAGTGCTCACAAGCAGACACAGTTGCAGTGGGTCCAGATATACATGAAGACTAATTTTCAAACAGTCTTGTTTACTGATGAGTGCCGAGCAACCCTGGATGGTCCAGATGAATAGAGTAGTGGATTGTTGGTGGATGCCACCATGTCCCATCAAGGCTGCGACGTCAGCTAGGAGGTGGAGGAGTCATGTTTTGGGCTGGAATCATTGGGAAACAGCTGGTAGGCCCCTTTAAGGCTCCTGAAAGTGTGAAAATGACCTCTGCAACGTATATAAAGTTTCCAACTGTGAACTTTCTTCCATGGTACAAAAAGCAAAAACGTGCCTTTAGGAGCAAAATCATCCTCATTCATGTCAATGCACCATCTCATGCTACAAAGAATACCTCTGTGCCATTGGCTGCTATGGGCATAAAAGAAGATAAACTCATGGTGTGGCCACCATCTTCCCCTGACCTCAACCCTAAGGCCCAGTTACACACACAGATAATTGTGCAGATATTGGTCACAGATCCCTGGTTGCAGTGAAATCATGGACACATTGTTCCATTGTACACAGCCACAAAATGAAACAATGTATCCATGATTTCACTGCAACCAGAGATCTGCGAACAATCTCTGCACAATTATCTGTGTGTGTAACGGTACCCTTATAGAGAACCTTAGGAGTATAATCAAGCAAAAGATCTGTGAGGGTGGGAGGCAGTTCACATCAAAACAGCAGCTCTGGGAGGCTATTCTGACATCATACAAAGAAATACAAGCAGAAAGTCTCCAGAAACTCACAATATCAATGGATGCTAGAATTGTGAAGGTGATATCAAAGTAGGGTTCCTATGTTAACATGTAACTTGGCCTGTTAGGATGTTTTGGAGTTAAATAGCTTTTTATTTCAGTGAATGTGACCTGTTAATGCTGCAAATTCAACAAATGAGCATTTTCAGTTCTTTCAAACATATCAAATGTTTAGAAACTCTACTGTGCCTAATAATGTGGAACAGTGCATTTAGAGTTTTTTTAATTTTGAAAATTATACTGTTATCATAGGGAGAATTCTTCAATAAAATTTGATGTATACTCTAACGGGTGATGACTTTTATTACACTGACTGTCATTTTCACCAACCATTTAGAAAAATCAGAGAAAAAGAACGTTTGCATAATAATTTGGAACACAGTGTAGACAGTGAAGTGAAGGACATGCTAAGGGGGGGGTCAAAAAAAATCAAAACAAGTTGAAAGTAAAGTAACAGACTGTTAGCAGACGGGTATAGCTGGTAACTTCTGGTTACTTCTGTGTTATTTCTGGGCTATTTCTGGACACTTGTAGACACGGGGAGACCTCTTTCAGGAGACCTCCATCTATGGTTTAAATGCAGCTATGCAGCCTAATAATTCTACACACAGTGTAAAACAAAAATCTACACAGAAGAGCACATATACCCAATCTACTCTAAAAAGGGGACCTAATGACTTTAAAAGACTGTGGCAAGCCGGGTGACAGTTTTTCTAAGATCTTGAAGAATGGGCCTCATACATCAACAATGTCCAGAAGCAGGAATAAAAATCAGCATATTGTCCAATCACAGAGCAGCTTTTATTTATCCAGGGCAGTTTTCGAAATAGAAGCTGAGCTGCAATTGGTTGCTTGGGGCTATAAGACCAGATTTATTTATTTTTATTTTTGTCGATATGAAATTATTTTTGGGGATTTTTTTGACCAGTATTTTCCTTGTATTTCTTGTAGACAGCTCATGGCAAAGGAGCCTCTGGAAAAACTCGGCTTCAGGAATCTTACAGATGATAAAGCCACAGAAGAGCAAAACCAGTTATAACTTATTAAATATGAACAATTTAATCCTGGAATTTTCTTGATATCAAAGGATATTCTGCAGAGAATGGACACTTTCCTGAGGGCTCCTTTTTTATATTGTTGTATATATTCTTATTATTTCTGCATTCATGACATCAGTGGATGAGGAGTATGGGAAAAAGACGAGAATGTTTTCAGTGCCTCTAATAAATACATTCTTCATGACAATCATCAGCGTATTTATTTCACATCATAAAGGCTAAAACACTTTGGTGAGAAAAACGTCATGTAATTAGATATTTCATAGGAAACCATTATGCAGCATAAGTGGATTCCACAAGATGTAAGTTCATGGGATTGTAGAGGCCCACCCCATCTTATATACTTTTCAGACGAAATAACCATTACTACAACTTGTTGGCGTGAGATGGCCTTGAGGCTTTATTGAGGGTTACTAATGAAAACCAGCTTTATTCAATATAAATATTACCATAACCAAAACTTTTGACTTGGCTGAAGACTTGGCAAAGCCATACACAATAAAAACGCCCAAATTTGTGGGTTAATTTTTCCCAAACGGACTCTCCAAAGGAGAGTCCTCCCCCTCCTAAGCCCTGCAGCCATCTCTCAACAATAGAGCTTAGCCCACCATTAAAAATATCTAAACCTATCGGGGACAAATACACACCATCCGACCTGTACAACCCAGGGAGGAACCCTTCTAACTCTCTATGCCGATAGGAAACCCCACCCACCACTGGCATAAAGCGCTCCATTGTTCTGTTCAGGTGTTTACGGATCGGCTTCACAAACTTCAAACGGCCAGAATTCCACAACAGGCGAGGAACCACCTCGGAAAAAAACATAGAGCAATAAGGAAACATCGATTTGATTACCTTAAGATCATTTTTTTAAATGCCAAAGTAAATATATAGTATGTGTTTTTCCCAAATCGTTCCCCGCCAGGTGGAATATTATCAAATCAGGAACGGGGAGGCGATCCGCCAAATGGAAAAGCAGAAAACATAAAGACTCTCAGTGCAGCCCTCGAATGCCATGACTCCAGATTTTTGTGAATTCAATTTGCACGGTCTCGTGCTGAGCGCTCCAAAACAAAGCTGAGGACTCTGCTGACTGGAAAGTCCTTTTATTGAAAATCCTCCATCCGCCACGACATGTTTTGACGGTGTAGTACCGTCTTTCTCAAGTGGAATCCTCTCAGGGCTCAGGGCTTTATCCGCCAGGCACAGTCGCCATCGCTCCAGCCAATCAGACTCCTGGGGCCAGGCTTCCACTCCTTATAAGGGACTTTATCACAGAAATGCTTTATATATCACCTGAGGAAGACGGCTGTAGACTGTCGAAACATGTGTGGCGTATAGGGGACATCTTAATAAAGGTTTGGATGCTTTAATATAAGATTAGTAATCCTCTCCTTCTTAGCGCTCCATTATACCGCCTTTTATTTTGTTTATATTCAAAGGAGAGCAACAGTCATTCACTAAGTCCACCTTCAGCCATAAATTACATTGCACACACAAATAGGACCAATTTCCGCAACAATCCAGAAATTCTCTCACATTTTGAAGACAAAGTGTTAATCGCCATAACAACACCTTTATCATCCGATACAAGCCTAACCCGCCGGTTCTGCAGTTGACGGCCCCATACGGAGATAGATACAAAAATGGCAAAAACCTTCCTGAGACAACGGCTCCTACTTAAACGGATAGTTGGAGGCCAAACACCCTTCACCCATTCTGAGCCAAAAGAAACAACAAATCCCTCCTCCCAAACTGAACTAGTGGAAAGGGACAGGTCAGTAGAAGACGTGAACGGGGCTTGAATGTAGCATAGACCGGAAAATGATTCTAAAAACTGCAACCAAACTTCCAAGTCCAAACGTATAGCCCTCGTAACCCTAATGTGCAAGAATGGGGAAGATAAACCTCTAGTACTATCATATAAACGACAGCAAAAAGCTCTGGCCATAAGAAAAATGCGCAGTGTGAAATTTAAACTCCTCAATAACAGTCCAGAGGAACACTTTCTCCTGACGCAACACGTCGTGGATTCTGCTTTTAAAAGTAGCAACTTTCTCCGGAGCTAACCGAAGCTCCATCAGCTCTGTAACAATCAGGATACCTAAAAATTCCAGACAACAAGAGGGAAAGACCGTCTTGTCACCTGCCAGCGAGACACCAAAACAATGCATCAAACTGCAAAATCCGTGCAGTAAACTCCCACAATCTAAACTATCCGAGGGGCCAAAAAATAAAAAAATAATCCAGGTAATGAATCATGGCGCCAACGCACGTAGAGACTTCTGTTGAACATTGCAAAAACGTCGGAAAAGATTCAAAATAAAAACACGATAAACTAAAACCCATGGGCAAACACCTATCAAAAAAACAATCACCACACAAAAAAAAAAAACAATGAATTAAACTCCCCCACCCCCCCTCCCGGGGACACTGGCAGTAAACGAAAGACTGCCTTAATAAACAACCTTTCCTGAATTTTTGCAATAACTAGCAGAATCAAAAGACGTGTAAGCCACCGGAGCGGAATAGTCCTCCACGTCATCGTTCAACGACTGACCTGGTGGAAAGGAGAGATGATGAATAACTCTAAATACACCCGGATCCTTCTTCGGGACCACCCCCAATGGGGAGATCCGAAAATTAGGAAAAGGTGGCGATGAAAAGGACCAGCAATGCGTCCCAAAGACAACTCCTTGACAACAGAACTTAAATTATCAGACCACAAACAGCTGGACCCGGTGAACTCCGGAACAAAAAATACAGACAAAAAAAACATCAATTAGCAGAAGTGCCGTCACCCAGTCTGGGTACAGATCTAGCCACGGCCGCATGGCGAGAAGATTCACCGGCGTCCGCCCCTTTTCCACTAGGGTCCTTGTTTGTGGCGTTCTGGGAGATGCCCAATTTCTTAAAACATTTTGCCGCAAAGTGCGAGCCTCCACAAAAAGAGCACTCATGCCGGAAACGGCATGAGTTGGCCATTTGCAGGCTGACTCATTGAACGAGAAACAAACTCCACGGCGACTGGGCTGCACTGTAGTTGACTTTTGAAAGGACTGTCTCTGAGGCAACATGAGATTTATCCAGAGACATGCATCTTTCACCCCCCAGACCACATTATGATGAACCAACAATATCTGGCGAAAACATTCATCATAGGTGATCCATGCAGAGTCTCCAAAGTTCTTGTAGGCCTCGAGGATGATATCTACATGCTGAAAAAGACTGCTGCATAATGTCGGTCCTTTTTCGCCAAGTACCGCGGCATAGATTGTAAAAGCCTGCAACCACGATGATTCAGAAAACAAGCGGGTGCGGGCAGCAGCAGGACCCTCACAGATGCCTCTCACCCCCGCTCGCTCCGGAGATGACTCCCAACCTCCAACACTACTGTGCATCGGAGCTTGCTGTACCGCAGCTCCTGCCCGGGCCTCGGAGCATCCCCGTTGCTTGGGAACGCCACTCTCACTGGTTCTCGTGGCCGCAGATTTCCCTCCACCAATCTCGCGAGGTGGAGGCGGCTCTTCTCGCAATACTGTGGCCGGCCGTCGATCCCGACTTCCTGTGGCTCTTTGACTTCCATCTCGGAGACACCGGCGGGGTGTAACTGGAGCGAGACGTCCTCTTCCTCACCTTGTGGTGTTGGGACTCTTCTTCCACCTCAGGTTTATGTTCAATAGATGCCTCTGCAGGTGGCTCCAGGGAAGCAGCACCACTGACAGGTACTTCACCAGCATCAGAGGGAGACAAACAGCTTTTAAGCCACTCTAGGGCCCCTTCAGCAGCCACCTTGGTCCTAAATAGCTCCAATAGGTCATCCATTCTGTTGCTCTTCAGATGCTTGACCAGCTGAATGACCTCCCACAGCCTCTGAGGGGCTATATATAGTCCATATTCCCGCCAGGTGATTATCCAATGAGATGTAATGTCCAGTCAGACAGCTCGTCCAGTGACATCCTCCGGCCTCTGTTACTAAGGTCCAGGTTAAAGCCATTAGCTCCACATTTACCTCATGAAAAGTAACAATACTTATAGATTAGAAAAAACATCATTAAAAACCAAATACCTGAAATAACCTTACTGAACCCTACAGGGGCCCACAATCCCATGTGTCCCCTTACATTATTTATTCCTCGGGCCACTCATGACTACTGCATGAAAGAAATAAACCCTACAAATAGGTTACAGAGGTGAACTTGAGACCCAATTGCAAAATCTCTAAAGGTACTGTTAGGGCCGCTTTACACGTCGCAATATCGTTCCGATATCGCATACAACTTCACGGGAGCGCGCACTTTTTTAGCACTTGCCCAAGATCGCATAGGAGATGTCACTCGCAGAGATATCGGCAGGTTAACGCAACTAGGATGTTGTGTAGCAACCTTAGTGCGCTCGGTATGAGCAACCCAGGGACCGAGCATTAACATTGGAGTGAATAGGGGAAGTTGCATGCAACATCGTAGTAGCGCTGTGACACAACATGATCATGGCAGATCGCATATCCAATATTGCACGGTTGGAGAGCATGCACAATCTCATTGCGATATCGTACTTGCGTTGTTATCGCGTCGCGTTGCCCTTTTACACGACACAACGCACCAACGATAACAACTGCAATGGCCGTACCACGTGACTTTTTATCGTAGTTGCGTTGCGATATCGCGACATGTAAAGCGGCCCTTACACACTGAGATATATTGCTTGCAATTTGCTGGTTGCAGTGAAATCATGGACACATTGTTACGTTTGTACACGGCAACAAAATGGAACAATGTGTCCATGATTTCACTGCAACCAGTGAGTTGCAAGCAATATATCTCTGTGTGTAACAGTACCTTAAGGCCACATGTACACGTTGAGTATTTGGTGAGTTTTTTACCTCAGTATTTGTAGCCAAAATCAGGAGTGGTGATAAATACAGAAGTGGTGATGGGTTTCTATACTTTTCCTCTGATTGTTCCACTCCTGGGTTACAAATACTGAGGTAAAAAACTCACCAATACACAATATGTGCACGTGATCTAAGGGAGCAGTACCAAATATTAGGCCAAGTGCACACATTCAGTGTTTGTTCCATTCCAGGTTTCGGCTACAAATACTGAGGTAAAAACTCACCAAACACTGAATGTGTGCATGTGGCCTAACATTTGGTACTGCTCTCTTAACGCCACTTCAGACGCTAGGATATTGTTAACGATATAGTTGAAACATCACGGATTTGTGATCGGATGGTGACGTGTTTCTATTATACTTTTTCCTCTGATTGTTCCATTCCAGGTTTCGGCTACAAATACTGAGGTAAAAACTCACCAATCATAGGAAAAAGTATAATAGAAACACGTCACCACTTCTGTATTTATCACCCACTCCCGGTTTTGGCTACAAATCCTGAGGTAAAAAACTCACCAAATACTCAGTATGTGCATGTGATCTAAAAGTCGCTTCACCCGCTAGGATATAGGTGAACGAGATCGTTAGCTATGTCACGTGGCCGCGATCCTTCCAACATCGTTAGTGCGTTGTCACACGCAAGGATATCGTTAATGATCTTAAATTTGGCAACGCTCCAGCTATTTGGAGAAGAACGTTTGAACGATTTTACAAAGCGGCAGGAATAGGAGAAATATGAACGACATCGTTCAAAAAGGCGTCACACTGAACGATGTTGCTTCTTCCCGTGGCGTTAATTGGACGACGAACGATAGATTTGAGGTCAGGATTTCAAATTTTTGATGACCGGTCTAACGATTTTTCCTTCCTACATCGTTCGTTTTCACGCAACGATGAACTAACAATATCGTTTGAACGATCACAAATCCGTGATGTTTCAACTATATCGTTAACAATATCCTAGCGTGTGAAGTGGCGTTAAGAGAGCAGTACCAAATGTTAGGCCACGTGCACATGTTGAGTATTTGGTGAGTTTTTTACCTCAGTATTTGTAGCCAAAACCAGCAGTGGGTGATAAATACCGTACTTACACTTTTCCTCTGATTTGTTCCACTCCTGACTTTTGCTACAAATACTGAGGTAAATAACTCACCAAATACTCAATGTGTGCACATGGCCAAGGCCCAGCGACCATTTAGAATACAGGGAAGTCCTACATTGCCATTCACATGGGAGGATTTTCCATCTTGATTTACCAGGATCAATATGTGCAGCATGTTACAAAACCAGCAAAGTGGATGAATTTTTGCCCAAGCTCATTCACATGCTGCATACAAAATTTTGGAAAATTATCTGCAGCACAACTTCAAGCAGACTAGTTAATATATGCAGCAGACTTTCATTGCAGATTTTACCTCCCAAAATAAAGGCAACACTAAAATACCACATCCTTGATCTCAAAGAATGAAATTTTTCAGTTGCAAATCTTTATTCATTACATAGTGGAATGTGTTGACAACAATAAAACAAAAATAATCAATGTAAATCCAAATTATTAGCCCATGGAGGTCTGGATTTGAATGATACTTGAAAATCAAATTACAGGCTGATCCATGGCAACACAAAACCCACAGTCATACTTACCACTAAATAATTAAACACTGACACTTGCTTTGTTGGATCAAAATTGGCCGTGTGGCTTTATTAAGGTATAAATTTCTTTTATTAAAATATTCATAATAAATATTATCTTAAAACTCTGTTTCAAAACCATCCATAAATACCATGTAAAAAAACATAAACCTTTAATACGAACAAATGGGCCAAAATCCACCCAAATGCAATTGGGCGATTTTACCCAAAAGGGGGAATGCATTAGCATGACCCCCCCCCAACGAAGCCACAGCCAATTCTCAACCAACGTCTGCAGACCAAGATTGAATATATCCAGGCCAACCTCGCTCAAATGAACTCCATCCTTCCTATAAAATCCCCGTAAAAAACCTTCAAGATCCACATGCCTATAAGACAGATCTCCTTCTGATTGAAAAAATTTTGCCAACAACCTATTCACCCTTTTCCTGATACACTCGTGAAACTGGAAATGAACCGATGTCCAAATTAGGCGGGGAATAATCTCGGAAAAAAGGAGAGATACACCTGGAAACAAATCCTTTATCAGCCGAAAATCCCGGCGAAAATTAGCCAAAAAATCAAGAGTAGAAATTCTTCCGAGATCATTCCCGCCAATGTGGATAACTATAGCATCAGGAAAAGGGAAAGAAGCCGAAAGGCGTACCAAGCATTCACACAGGTCATGCAACCGCATACCTCTCACTCCATACCAGAAAATGCGAACCCGGTCAGGGTCGAAGGACAGATTAGTCGAATACGGTCGAATCCCAGCTCTCTGCTCAGCCCAATAGACGAAGGAATGGCCGATTATCCATATAATAAAAGGACCTAAAGACAAAAATGACGTTAAAAATCAGGTAAAAGATCCGGCCGAACATACAAACGTGACCTTTCAGACTTCCATCGACCCAGTTTTTGAATCTGTTTTCCACTCAAACCTAGCCTAGCTGCCTCTGTTGCAGCTCCGATCCTGAAGGAATGAGAAGAAATACGGAAATGTTCCAAATTCAAACGAATTAAACACTTACGTAAGATAGACTTGAATTGAAATATGGTCACTGGATCCCCATTCGTATGAATGAACAAGGAGCCAGGGAGCAAGGGGCGAAGCATTAGCCATTGTTTAAAGTTAGCACAGGGGCAAAGAACAGAACCCGGGGATAGCACGTACTCTAATACGAAAGCCTTTACCAAGTTGATCCGTTTTCGACGAACGAATAAGCATAACCAACGACTGGTTACATAATCTAACATCTTCTACCATGAGGCCAGAGGAACATGACTTACTGTAAGAAATAAGCTCACTAACCCGAAAAGCCCCAAAAAATGCAAAGACAAAACAGGTTCTAAAAAGGAAAACCTCAAATTTATTAAGGCAAACCTCATCCAAAATAAACCACAGTTTGCTTAGCAAATCCAAAGAAATTGGTCTCCTGTCATCGGGGCAAAAATACACTTTTTTTAAGCCCTTTAAAAACTGACGAACTGGGAATAAACTTACCAGAGTAGTTCCTCCATACAGCTTCATAAAAAAAGAGATACCCGACAATTTCTTGAACAGAGAGGAGTAAGTAAAACCCCGAGTAACACATAGTTTACAGAAAGATAAAACTAGTTGAACATCAGCATTGACGTAATTGCTTTGCCGTTCGTCGCAAAACATCAGCCACTCCCGCCATGCGGCCGAATAAGAGGCCCATGTTGACCGAGCAAGGGAGTTCTGAATAAAGAGTTCAATCAGTCCGATAGGCTCTCCCACAGGTAAGCCGGAAAAGGTGTCCCTTCTGGGTCGGCCAAAGGAAGCACCCTGTGAAAATCCACCCACCGCTGCTGTGAAAGAAAAAATGCGGCTCCATTAGCAGAAGGCTCAGAGAGCACTGCTTGTAACCCAATATTATGACGTAAGGACAAAAAAACAATCTGACGTAGTAATTTAGCAATCAAAGGGAATTTAGACGTAAGTGCGTTCAAGGCAAAAACCGTACCCGATGACATCACCGAAAAGGACAAGCGTTTACCCGCCAATTGTTCTCCCCAAATGGTCAAAATAGACAAAATAGCAAAAACTTCCCTAAAGATCATCAAGGAAAAGATGTCTGCATTAGCATGGAAAAACGGCGGTGAGGAAAATCTCCATTGGTGGGCAAAGACTAAGCCGATTCCCGCAAAAGATGGGAAAGAAAAATGCAAATCTAAAACGTTCGCACCAACGAAAGGAGCCGGAAAACAACAAATTCCGTTAAAATCCGATAGAAAGCGACTCCAAACCAAAAGATCGTCCCTAATCGGTGCAGTAAGACGGATGTGACTACGGGGAGAAGAAAAGCCTTTCGTGGCATCGTACAGGCGACGTAAAAATGGTCTACCCATGGGTAAAATCCTCAAAGCAAAATTCAGGCTGCCCAACAAAGATTGCAAATCACGGAGGGTAGACTTTTCTTTTGACAATACGCGGGCAATTAAAACCCGTAGTTTTGCAATCTTTTCTTGGTACAGACTGAACTCACAACGAACCGTGTCGATTGTAATACCTAAGTATTCCAAACGATTGCAGGGAAAAACTGTCTTCTCGTCAGCTAAGGGGACCCCAAAGTGATGCATAATATTAATGAACCTGAAAAGGAGGTCTCGGCAAACGTTTGACGAGCAATCGCCAACCAATAAAAAATCATCGAGGTGGTGTACTACACCTCCGACACTGAATCAACCGAAACTACCCACTCCAAAAAAGTAGCAAAACTCTGAAAGTAAAAACAGGACAAAGAAAACCCCATGGGCAAACACATATCAAAATAAAATTGATGATTAAAGTAAAAACCCAGAGAATTAAAACCGGATGGATGGACCGGGAGTAATCTAAACGCCGATTTTATGTCCGTTTTAGCAAGGAACGCCCCCGGGCCGCAACGGCGGAGCAACTCAATCGTCGCTTCAAAAGAACCGTAATTAACCGACGTAGCTGATTGGTCAATTTCGTCATTCAGCGACGCGCCTTTCGGAAAGGAAAGATGGTGAATAATCCGAAAGGAATCAGCCTCCTTTTTAGGAACAACCCCTAAAGGGGAAATCCTAAAATGGACAAAAGGTGAAAAAGAAAAAGGGCCGGCAATACGGCCTAACTCCAATTCCTTAATTAAATGTCGGGATACTACCTCAGGGTGAAAAGCAACAGATGCTAAATTATTGACTATTTTGCAACCCGGACCAGAAAACTGCGGAACAAAAAATCCATCCCGAAAGCCTTCAATGAGTAGATTGGCCTTCACCCTGTCTGGGTACCTGCCTAACCACGGGAGCATGTTTTCCAGAATCACTGGAGTCGTTGTTTTTGTAAACCTCCTCCCGGGAAGGGGGCTGACCAGACAGGGGCTGGCGTCTAAAGCATTTAAAAGCGGGATGTGACCCTCCACAAAAGGAACACTCATGTCGAAAACGGCAGGAGCCTTGCCACTTACAAGATGACTCATTGAAAGCGAAGCAGACTCCCTTCTTTGAGGTCTGGTTTTGAGATTGCACACGAGGCTGTGCGGAGCGCTGCGGTAGCATTAAATTAAGCCATAGGCCCTCATCCTTTACACCCCATTGTATAGACGGGTGAACCGACATTTTCTGCCTGAAAGCTTCATCGTAGTGAAGCCACGCTAACCCACCAAAATTTTTATATGCTTCCATTATAATGTCCAGATGCTGGAAGAGGCCACTACAAAGATGCGGTGATCTCTCTCCCAGCACTGAAGAATAGATGGAGAAAGCCTGAACCCAACTATGAAAGGACCTATTCGGCCGCCGGCGCTCCCCATCACCTCTGGCTTCTCGTCCTTTTTGTCCTGCCTAGGAACGGGGTCTCTAGAAACAGGTAGTAATGAAAAAATATCAATGTACTCCTGCTTCCAGATCCGTTCCTTAACAGCAGGAAGTAAGTGAAAACCCAGAGGAGAAATCTCACAAACTAAAGCTTCCTTAAATACACTTTCTGGTACTATGGGGTCCCTTTTATGATAGAGATCTACAGAACCCTCTAAAGCCCCTCGTGACAAGACCTCCTCCACTACCCTGTTCACAATTCCAGTCACTAAACCCTTAGATAAGGAAGAGTTAGAAGGAGGAACAGAGTAATGCACAGTCTCACCACGTTCATTATTGTCAGCTGGATAAACAGAGCGACGGCAGGATGATGCAGGGTCCGGGTGGTAGGATGGCTGGTAAGCAGTCCCTGTGGCGTCGTCATCAGAAGAGGTCCCCGATGACATCCAGGCCTGAAGAGCTGGTTCCGGTCCAGGTTGATACGCAGGGGCAGCAGGAGTCCGGTCAGTGCTGTTGTCCTTGGTAGAAAAGAGAGCAGCTGCAGGGAGTCCAGAAGGGGGCTGTGCAGGGGAAAGATCCTCAGGAGCTACCTGACCAGCAGCCTGGAGGGCTGCAATATGTGCAGCCAAATAGTCTGGAGAAACGGTCGCACCAGTGGGAACTCTGACGACTCTTGCTGGATCCGTTGGTATTTCAAGCGTCCCGCTGGGCACCCGAGGCCGGAAAGCAGAGCCCGGAACTGCTCTGGCCGACCGGCGAGATTCCCGCGGAAGCGCCGCCTCTCGCGATACTTGCAGTGTCTCGCGAGGCTTCCTACGGGTGCCAGATGAAGCTGCTGGGACCGGAGTAGAGGTGCGGCGGGAAGGAGCCCTGGAACGGCGAGGCGGAGAGGGAGAATAACGATCCCTCTTCCCTTTCTTCAACCGGAGGCTGCGAGTAGCAGTAGCCTCCACACGAGAGCGGGATCCACAGTCTGGAGACACCAGTGAAGGTGGAATAGTAGGCACAGGCGATGGGAGCACGGCAGGTACTCCAACCACCAATCCGGTATGAGGGGGCATAGCAGAAGGTCCCGGCAATTCCAAAGCTGGAGTGGGAGAAGCCAGGCAAGCCCTCAGCCAACTCTCCTCACCTTTTTGCGAAGCCCTCAGCAACAGGTCAGCAACAAGGTCCTCCATAGTTTGAAGTCCTGTCAGATTCTGATGACCTGACAGGACGACATCAGAATATATACCCCCCTCTCATTGGCCCCAACCCAGGTGACCAATCAGGGAATGTCACCAGGTAAACCCTTGGCAGTTGCTAAGGTCATACAACAACTGCCAAGGTATCTGTACGCCTGATAGGGTCAGATATAATCTATCCCTGATTGGTCAGAACTTTAGCCACTGACAGTTTACTGAAATGTTTTTCTGTCAGGGTTTGTGTGGCCATGTTGCTCCCCGCAAAAGCTTATGGAGCAATCCAATTTCAGTGGAAATGCCTGAAGGCAAAAAAAATTAGGCTCAGTAGTGTGTGTGGCCGCCACATGTCTGTATGACCTCCCTACAACGCCTGGGCATGCTCCTGATGTGGCTCAGTTCAGTCGTGTGTGTGGCCTCTACATGTCTGTATGTCCTCCTGCTCCTGATGAAGCTCAGTAGTGGATGTTGCCTCCACACACCTGTATGACCTCTCTACCATGCCCAGGTATGCTTTCGATGAGGCTCAGTAATGTATGTGGCCTCCACTGCCTGTTTCACATCCCTATAATGCCTGGGCATGCTCCTGATGAGTTTGTGGATATTTCCTGAGGAATCTTCTCCTAGACCTCGATTAACGCATCAGTCAACTCCTGGACACTCTGTGGTGCAATGTGGCGTTGGTGGATGAAACGAGACCTGATATTACAGATGTGCTCGATTGTATTCCGGTCTGGTGAACGGGCAGGCCAGTCCATAGCATCAATACCTTCATCATGCAGGAAGTGCTGACACACTTCAGCTACATGAGGCCTAGCACTGTCATGCCTCCAGAAAAACCCAGGGCCCACTGCACCTGCATATGGTCTCACAATGAGTCTGAGGATCTTATCCTGCTACCTAATGGGAGTCAGGGTACCTCCCCACACCATTACTGACCCAAACCGGTCATTCTGGAGGATGTTGCAGGCAGCAGAAGATTCTCCACGTCGTCTGGACTCTGTCACATGTGCTCAGTGTGAACCTGCTCTCATACGTAAAGAGCACAGCGCGCCAATGTCAAATCTGCCAATATTGGTGTTTTCTGACAAGTGCCAATTGTTTTGCACGTTGTTTGGTTGTAAGCACAACTCCCACTCGTTGATGTCGGGCCCTCATGCTGCCCTCATGGAGTCTATTTCTGACAGTTTGAGCAGATACATGGATAATAGTGGCCTGATGGAAGTCATTTTGCAGGACTTTGGCACTGCTCCTCCTGTTCCTTCTTGCATAAAGAAGGAGGTAGTGGTCCTGCTGCTGGGTTGCTGACCTCCTACGGCCCTTCCCCATCCCCTAGTATCCTGGGCTGTCTTCTGGTATCTGCTTCTTGCTCTGCACACTGTGCTGACAGACACAGCTGCCTTTGCCACAGCACGCATTGATGTGCCATCGTTGATGAGCTGCACTACCTGTAATGAAGGAAAACAAGGGTCAGCGGTGAATTCAACTACAAATACATGTTGGCTTTTTTATGTACTCATAAGGAGAAAGAAGGTGTACAGCAAAAAACTTAGTCTGGCCGTGACGTATATGCACATTAAGGCAAAATGGAATAGTAATAGCTTAAAGGGTTACTGACCTACCCAAAGGAAGGGTGATAACTAGTGATGAATGAGCACTACCATGTTTGGGTGCTCGGGACTTGTTATGAGCAGTTGGGATGTTCAGATGGGCGCAACTCGAGTACTGAGATTAAAGGTACCTTTACACGCGGCAACTTTTCTAGGAATTTCACTGGCAACTTACTGGTTGCAGTGAAATCATGGAGACATTGTCCCATTTGTACACAGCAACAAAATAGAACAATGTGTCCATTATTTCACTGCAACCAGTAAGTTGCAAGTGAAATTCCTAGAAAAGTTGCCGTGTGTAAAGGTACCTTAATAGAAGTCAATGGGAAACTTGTGTGTTTTCCAGAAACTCTTCAGACAAAATGCTCGATGTCCCCATTGTCTTCCATTATACTAGAGTCGGGCCCATCCTTGTATCCAAATGCTCGTAACAAGTTCCTTGCACCCAAACATGGTATCACATATCACTTGTGATAACTTAGTTATCACTGGGGATCCAACAACTTGTGCCCCCATGGTTCCCGAGAACTAGGCTCTAGAAAGCAATATCAGAAGGGAGCAGTGACCTGACATGCACATATCGCCACTCCAGAAGTCTCAGAGTAAAAAGGGAGATGGCCAAATCCAAAGCTTGGCTTGGCTTGGCTTCAACCATCAGTTCATAAACAATAAATGGAGAAGAGTTGCACATGTCCAACCACTGCACAATTCGGATGGGCTCTCCAGAGTTCCATTATTGAGATCAGTGAGGTTCAAGTGGTCGGACTCGTACTAATCAGCAAGTGATCACTCTTAAAGATTGGAAAAACCCTTTAAACTATGTTTGCTGTCAACCCCCCCTCTTGCCACAACTCGCCAAAGATGAACTATAACTTGATTTCAGCCAATTTCCAGATAATCCTGAACTAAGATTCATAAAGTGCTGGAATATGAGTGTGATACCACTATGAGGATAGATTCACTTGCTGCATAGTTTGTGCATATTTTATGCAGCAATTTACATACAGAAATAATATGAGGTTAAGATGATTATACTTCACTAAATTTATTTTATTCCTTGGTGAAAATCTTGGGATGGAAACCATACCTAGTACCCAACGGTACAGATTTAATCATTTGCAGCATGTCGATTCTTTCTTCTGAATCAGGATGGATTTTCCCCTTTGCTTCCCCTTTATATTAGGGATAACATTTCTCCTTATGGAGAGTGACATGCCAGGTCTGACAGTATGAGGAAACTTAAATGCCTTGCATGCTCCTCTGGGAAATTAAATATGCAAATTGCTTATTCAAAGAGAAATTGAACTCTAGCGCCACCTATTGTAAGCAGGGCTAGGAAGTATATGTCCATTTTGGATGGAGTCGGCGTTTGATTCAGGGAAATTGAGGAGTCAGTGTCAGATGTTTGCCTTACTGACTCCACAGCCTTGATCATATTCTCAATTTGCAGTTATGGTGTTTTGGGGTATTGCAAAGTATGAGATGTGATTTGGCTGTATGTCAGGCTAAAACTGGGGATCTAAGAGGTAAGGCATTTCCTTATGGAGAGTGACATGTCAGGTCTGGCATGCCAGCAGTGGCGTAACTTGTAGCTCATGAGCCCTGATGCAAAAATTCCAATGGGGCCCCCAATTATTGCAAATCTTTAATGCCATTAGGCTTTTTCTGTAGGCCAAAGGGATTTTTAGGATCCAATGCCTGGGTGTGATTGCAACCCCTGCACCTGTTGTAGTTACACCCCTGAATGCCAGGATAATTAAACACCTTGCATGTAACCTTTGCTATGAAAATGGTTAATTCTGCACCAAAATCTGCATCTAATGGCGGATTTTGCTGCAAATAAAATAATCTGCAACAACACAAGGTTTTATTATGATGACATGCTGATGATTAGAAATTATTGTCAGCACTCCCATCCCCAGCGCCCTAATCTTCATCACTCCCCCCATCCCAGCTCCCTAATCTCCAGCCCTCCCCATCCCTAGCTCCATAATGTCCAGCCCTCCCATCCCAGTTCCCTTGTCTCCAACCCTCCCATCATCCCACTCCATATTCCATCATGCACCCTCTCATCCCCAGTTCCCTAATATCCATCCCTCCCCATCCCCAGTTCCCTAATATCCATCCCTCCCCATCCCCAGTTCCCTAATGGTACCTTTACACGCGGCAACATTTCTAGGGTGGCTACAGGTAACTTACTGGCTGCAGTGAAATCATGGAGACAAGGTTCTATCTTGTTGCTGTGTACAAATGGAATAATGTCTCCATGATTTCACTGCAGCCAGTAAGTTCCTGTTGACACCCTAGAAATGTTGCCGCATGTAAAGGTACCATTAGGGTACCTTTACACACCGCAACTTTTGGCGGCGATCGGAGGCAACCTAACGTGCGCGTGCACATTTTTCATGGTTGCCTCAGATCACTGAAGGCGCTTTTACACGCCGCAATTTCACCCTCAACCTAAGGTGACGTGTCTCCCCGGAAGTTGCGACACCAACAACGGGAAACATCCGGTCGCCTTCCCTCTCCGCTTCACATGCCGCAATCCCCAAAGGAATGTGAGCGTACATGTGCAGAGCGGCGAGAACATTGGCATACCAGACTGGTCTACACCGCACCCCAAACACGCTCATTGGACAACGCAATAGCGCTATGATTGGGCAGCCTGCGCTGGAAGGCTGGCTAATACATGATGCCATTTTTTTTTTGAGTTTGGCACCAAAACACACTCAAATATGGGCGCGGTGTCAACTGACAGCCAATGGGAAGACAGTAGACATCACCAATCATCGCTGACGGGGCGTGGTCTCCAGCACGCTGTGGCACGCCTCCGGGAAATCAGTAGGCGACGCAGATTCCATCCCTATCGCCCCTTCACACGGCGATGGGGCAACAGATTGCCGATCAGATTCCTCGCCGCGGTTGCGGCGTGTAAAAGTACCTTCACGCACAGCAATTTTTCTAGGCAATTTCACTGGCAATTTGCTGCTTGCAGTGAAATAATGTACATATTGTTCTATTTTGTTGCTGTGTACAAATGGAGCAATGTGTCCATGATTTCACTGCAAACAGCAAATTGCCAGTGAAATTGCATGCAATATTGCTGTGTGTGAAGGTACCTTTATGTTGCTGGGGATTGGGAGAGATGTATATTAGGGAACCTTTACACGCCGCAACCGCGGCGAGAAATCTGACAGGCAATCTGTAGCTCCGTCACCATTGCCGTGACCGGATGTTTCCCGCTGTTGGTGTGACACGTCGCCTTAGGTTGAGGGCGAAATTGCGGTGTGTAAAAGCGCCTTCGGAGGCATCCATGAAAAATGTGCATGCGCAAGGTAGATCGCCTCCGATCGCCACCAAACGTTTGCAGACCTCCCATGCCCTGATCCTAATCTCCAGACCTCCCATCCCTAGACCTCCCATCCCCAGATCCTAATCCCCAGACCTCCCATCCCCAGATTCTAATCCCCAGACCTCCCATGCCCAGATCCTAATCTCCAGACCTCCCATCCCCATCTCCCTAATCTCCAGCCCTCCCCAGCTCCTAAATCTCCAGCTCTCCCATCCCCAGCTCCCAAATCTCCAGCCCTCCCCATCCCCAGACCTCCCATGCCCAGATCCTAATCTCCAGACCTCCCATACCCAGATCCTAATCTCCAGACCTCCCATCCCTAGACCTCCCATCCCCAGATCCTAATCCCCAGACCTCCCATCCCCAGATTCTAATCCCCAGACCTCCCATGCCCAGATCCTAATCTCCAGACCTCCCATCCCCATCTCCCTAATCTCCAGCCCTCCACATCCCCAGCTCCCAAATCTCCAGCACTCCCATCCCCAGATCCTAATCCCAGACCTCCCATCCCCAGATTCTAATCCCCAGCCCTCCCATGCCCAGATCCTAATCTCCAGACCTCCCATCCATAGATCCTAATCCCCAGACCTCCCATCCCCAGATTCTAATCCCCAGACCTCCCATGCCCAGATCCTAATCTCCAGACCTCCCATCCCCAGATCCTAATCCCCAGACCTCCCATCCCCAGATTCTAATCCCCAGACCTCCCATGCCCAGATCCTAATCTCCAGACCTCCCATCCCCATCTCCCTAATCTCCAGCCCTCCCCATCCCCAGCTCCCAAATCTCCAGCACTCCCATCCCCAGATCCTAATCCCCAGACCTCCCATCCCCAGACCTCCCATCCCCAGATCCTAATCTCCAGACCTCCCATCCCTAGATCCTAATCCCCAGACCTCCCATGCCCAGATCCTAATCTCCAGACCTCCCATCCATAGATCCTAATCCCCAGACCTCCCATCCCCAGACCTCCCATGCCCAGATCCTAATCTCCAGACCTCCCATGCCCTGATCCTAATCTCCAGACCTCCCATCCCTAGACCTCCCATCCCCAGATCCTAATCCCCAGACCTCCCATGCCCAGATCCTAATCCCCAGACCTCCCATGCCCAGATCCTAATCTCCAGACCTCCCATCCCCATCTCCCTAATCTCCAGCCCTCCCCAGCTCCTAAATCTCCAGCTCTCCCCATCCCCAGCTCCCAAATCTCCAGCCCTCCCCATCCCCAGACCTCCCATGCCCAGATCCTAATCTCCAGACCTCCCATACCCAGATCCTAATCTCCAGACCTCCCATCCCTAGACCTCCCATCCCCAGATCCTAATCCCCAGACCTCCCATCCCAGATTCTAATCCCCAGACCTCCCATGCCCAGATCCTAATCTCCAGACCTCCCATCCCATCTCCCTAATCTCCAGCCCTCCACATCCCAGCTCCCAAATCTCCAGCACTCCCATCCCCAGATTCTAATCCCCAGCCCTCCCATGCCCAGATCCTAATCTCCAGACCTCCCATCCATAGATCCTAATCCCCAGACCTCCCATCCCCAGATTCTAATCCCCAGACCTCCCATGCCCAGATCCTAATCCCCAGACCTCCCATGCCCAGATCCTAATCTCCAGACCTCCCATCCCCATCTCCCTAATCTCCAGCCCTCCCCATCCCCAGCTCCCAAATCTCCAGCACTCCCATCCCCAGATCCTAATCCCCAGACCTCCCATGCCCAGATCCTAATCTCCAGACCTCCCATCCATAGATCCTAATCCCCAGACCTCCCATCCCCAGATTCTAATCCCCAGCCCTCCCATCCCCAGACCACCCATGCCCAGATCCTAATCTCCAGACCTCCCATCCATAGATCCTAATCCCCAGACCTCCCATCCCCAGATTCTAATCCCCAGCCCTCCCATCCCCAGACCACCCATGCCCAGATCCTAATCCCCAGACCTCCCATCCCCAGATTCTAATCTCCAGACCTCCCATCCCCATCTCCCTAATCTCCAGCCCTCCCATCCCCAGACCACCCATGCCCAGATCCTAATCTCCAGACCTCCCATCCATAGATCCTAATCCCCAGACCTCCCATCCCCAGATTCTAATCCCCAGCCCTCCCATCCCCAGACCACCCATGCCCAGATCCTAATCCCCAGACCTCCCATCCCCAGATTCTAATCTCCAGACCTCCCATCCCCATCTCCCTAATCTCCAGCCCTCCCCAGCTCCCAAATCTCCAGCCCTCCCCATCCCAGCTCCCAAATCTCCAGCCCTCCCATCCCCAGATCCTAATCCCCAGACCTCCCATCCCAAGTTACTAATCTCTATCCCTCCCCATCCCCAGCTCCCTAATCTCCAGCCCTCCTCATCCCCAGATCCCTAATCTGCATCCCCCCCCCCCATCCCCACCTCCAGGCTAGGAAGTCCCAAGTCCTTATACGGTAAAAGCGATGACGTCAACCTTTCTATTGTACAGAGTGTGAGATGAGGGAAAGCCCGGCGCCTGCAGGACGCTCAGCGGACACCAGGTGGCGCCCCGAGCAGCGCATCTCAGCACGACTTTCTTACTATTTGGAGGAATGCGGAACCAGAAGTCTCCGTTACCGGAGCTCAGTCCAGTTTGAATGAGAAGAAAGGAGGAGCCGGACGGACAGTGATCGCCGGGAGCAGGCACACGGCCACCTGCAGCCATGAGGACTAGGTGAAGCCCCTGCGCTGAGTGTCAGTCTGGGCGAGGAGCAGACACCACACATCCAGCACAGCCGTGCACCATGGCGGAAGAGAGGAACCGGAGAGCCCTGCTGGAGCTGGCCCGCAAACCGGGGAACACGGTCTGTGCTGACTGCGGGGCTGCAGGTAACCAGGGCGGGGGCGAGCACCTCACTGCCGGGACTACAAGAGGGGCGACTGCTGCTGCTGCAGAGCCTCTTTACTAAGTCCACACTGGCATCTAGCTCTGGATATTGTGGGTTGACATGTCAGTATTTCCCTAGAAGTCAGAGGTTGGCTGCTAGCCATAATCCTAGACACGTATGGAGACATGCCAACCTATAAGTCATTAGATGGAATGTGGGTATACCTGCAGAGAAGTCATCTCATATAGGGTATACCTGCAGAGAAGTCATAGGCTGTATATAGGGTATACCTGCAGAGAAGTCATAGGCTGTATATAGGGTATACCTGCAGAGAAGTGATCATCACTCATATAGGGTATACCTGCAGAGAAGTGATCATCACTCATATAGGGTATACCTGCAGAGTAGTCATACTGACATATAGGGTATACCTGCAGAGAATCATACTGGTATATAGGGTATACTCAGAGAGTCATAGCTGGGATATAGGTATACTGCAGAGAGTATCATCACTCATATAGGGTATACCTGCAGAGAAGTCATAGCTGGTATATAGGGTATACCTGCAGAGAAGACATAGGTGTATAAGGGTATACTGCAGAGAAGTCATAGCCTGCTATAGGTATACCTGCAGATAAGTCATAGGCTGGACATATAGGGTATACCTGCAGATAGTCATAGGTGGATTAGGTATACGCAGAAAGTCATAGTGGTATAGGTATACCTGCAGAGAAGTGATCATCACTCATATAGGGTATACCTGCAGAGAAGTCAAATGGCATATAGGGTATACTTGCAGATAAGTCATAGATGGCATATAGGGTATACCTGCAGAAGTCGATCATAGCCTGACATATAGGGTATACCTGCGAGTGAGTCATAGGCTGGACATATAGGTATACTTGCAGAGAAGTCATGGCTGGTATATAGGGTATACCTGCAGAGAAGCCATAGAGTGGATATAGGGTATACCTGCAGAGAAGTCATCATCATATAGGGTATACCTGCAGGAAGTCATAGGATGGATATAGGGTATACCTGCAGAGAAGTCATCTCATAGGGTATACCTGCAGAGAAGTATAGATGGTATAGGGATACCTGCAGAGAAATCTAGGCAGTATATAGGGTATACCTGCAGAGAAGCATAGGTGGCATATAGGGTATACCTGCAGAGAAGTCATCTCATATAGGTATACCTGCAGAGAAGTCATAGGCTGGTATATAGGGTATACCTGCAGAGAAGTCATTCATATAGGGTATACTGCAGAGAAGTCATAGACTGGTATACAGGGTATACCTGCAGAGAAATCACAGGCTGGTATATTAGGTATACCCGCAGAGAAGTCATCTCTCATGTAGGGTATACTACATAGGGAAGTCATAAACTGTTATATAGGGTATAACTGCAGAGATGTCATAGGCTGGTATATAGGGTATACCTGCAGAGAAGTCACGCTGATATATAGGGTATATGTACAAGAAGTCAAAGGCTGGCATATAGGGTATACTGCAGAGAGTATCATATAGGGTATAGCTGCAGAGATATAGGCGGTATATGGTATACCTGCAGAGAAGTCATCTCATATAGGGTATACCTGCAGAGATGTCATAGGTGGTATATAGGTATACTGCAGAGAAGTCATCTCATATAGGGTATACCTGCAGAGAAGCATAGACTGGTATATAGGGTATACCTGCAGAGAAGCCATAGACTGGTATATAGGGTATACCTGCAGAGAAGTCACAGGCTGGTAAATAGGGTATAGTACAGAAAAGTCAAAGCTGGCATATTGAGTATAGCTGCAGAGAAGTCATCTCATATAGGGTATACCTGCAGAGAAGTCATAGGTGGCATATAGGGTATACCTGCAGAGAAAATCATCTCATATAGGGTATACCTGCAGAGAAGTCATAGACTGGTATATAGGGTATACCTGCAGAGAAGTAACAGGCTGGTATATTAGGTATACCTGCAGAGAAGTCATCTCTCATTAGGGTTACTACAGAGAAGTCATAAACTGTTATATAGGGTATATCTGCAGAGAAGTAATAATCTTCATATAGGGTATACCTGCAGAGAAGTCATAGGTGCATATAGGTATACTGCAGAGAAGTCATAGGCTGGTATATAGGTATACTGCAGAGATCATAGGTGCATATAGGGATCCTGCAGAGAAGTCGTAGGATATGCCTACAGAGAAGACAAATGCTGACATATAGGGAATGCCTACAGAGAAGTCATAGGCTGGCATATAGGGTATACCTGCAGAGTAGTCATAGGCTGACATATAAGGTATACCTGCAGAGTAGTCATAGGCTGACATATAGGGTATACCTGCAGAGTAGTCATAGGCTGATATATATAGGGTATACCTGCAGAGTAGTCATAGGCTGACATATAGGGTATACCTGCAGAGTAGTCATAGGCTGACATATAGGGTATACCTGCAGAGTAGTCATAGGCTGATATATAGGGTATACCTGCAGAGAAGTCATAGGCAACTTTGGAGAAATGCCAACCTAAGTCATCATCTGGCATATAGGGTATACCTACATAGAAGTCATAGGCTGGCATAAAGGGTATACCTATAGAGAAATCATCTCTCATATAGGGTATACCTGTAGAGAAGTGATAGGTTGGCACAAACATCTGGCTGGCATGTATCCATACCTGCAGGGATGTTATAGACTGGCATGTGGATAAATAATAGGTTGCCATAATTTAGGGAATCATTTTGCTTTGGCATGTATGTTACATGGGAGAGGCATAGGCTGCATGTATGCTCGTCTGCAGAGAGGTCATAGGCTGACATGTATGCTGCCTCCAGAGAGGTCATAGGCTGGCATGTATGCTCGCCTGCAGAGAGGTCATAGGCTGGCATTATTCTTAGCCGAAGAGGTCATAGGCTGGCATGTATTCTTACTACCGAAGAGGTCATAGGCTGGCATGTATTCTTACTACGAAGAGGTCATAGGCTGACATGTATGCTTACCTCAGAAGGTCATAGGCTGGCATGTATAGCTCGCCTGCAGAGAAGGTCATAGGCTGGCATGTATTCTTATCGAAGAGGTCATAGGCTGGCATGTATTCTACTACGAAGAGGTCATAGGCTGGCATGTTTCTTACTACCGAAGAGGTCATAGGCTGGCAAAGTATGCTTACCTGCAGAAAGGTATAGGCTGGCATGTATACATACCACCAGAGAAGTCATAGGTTGGCATGTATTCTTATCTGTGGAGAAGTCATAGACTGGCATGTATATCTACCACAGGAGAAGTCACAGGCTGGCATGTGTTCTTACCTTGGATAGGCCATAGACTGGAATGTATTCTTAATCTGCGGAGAATTCATAGGCTGGCATATATTCTTACCTGCAGAGGAATCCTAACTGGCATATAAGATTACCTGTGGAAAAATCATAGATTGACAAGTATTTAACCTAGCAGAGAAAAAATAGGCTGGCATGTATTCTTACCCTTGGAGAGAAGTCATAGACTGGCATGTGTTCTTACCTTTGGAGAGAAGTCATAGACTGGCATGTATTCTTACCCTTGGAGAGAAGTCATAGACTGGCATGTATTCTTACCTTGGAGAGAAGTCATAGACTGGCATGTATTCTTACCTGGAGAAAGTCATAGACGCATGTTCTTACCCTTGGAGAGAAGTCATAGACTGGCATGTATTCTTACCTTGGAGAGAAGTCATAGACTGGCATGTATTCTTACCCTTGGAGAGAAGTCATAGACTGGCATGTATTCTTACCCTTGGAGAGAAGTCATAGACTGGCATGTGTTCTTACCCTTGGAGAGAAGTCATAGACTGGCATGTATTCTTACCCTTGGAGAGAAGTCATAGATGCATGTTTCTTACCCTTGGAGAGAAGTCATAGACTAGGCATGTGTTCTTACCCTTGGAGAGAAGTCATAGACTGCATGTTTCTTACCTTGGAGAGAATCATAGACTGCATGTTCTTACCCTGGAGAGAAGTCATAGATGGCATGTATTCTTACCCTGGAGAGAATATAGACTGGCATGTATTCTTACCCTTGGAGAGAAGTCATAGACTGGCATGTGTTCTTACCCTAGGAGAGAAGTCATAGACTGGCATGTATTCTTACCCTTGGAGAGAAGTCATAGAATGGCATGTATCATTACCCACTGACACCTTCTAGGTTGGCATATATTTATGCCTACAGTGAATTCAGTGGTTGGCATGTATATCCGTGGGGATATTATAGGCTGGCATTTTATACCTGCAGAAAATGCCTGGCCGGTAAGTCATTGATGGGCACTCCGCTGATTAGTGACTCTGTGCCCACAGGTATTGATGGCACTCAGCTGATTAGTGACTCTGTGCCCACAGGCATTGATGGGCACTCAGCTGATTAGTGACTCTGTGCCCACAGGTATTGATGGGCACTCAGCAGATTAGTGACTCTGTGCCATAGGCATTGATGGGCACTCAGCAGATTAGTGACTCTGTGCCCACAGCATTGATGGGCACTCAGCTGATTAGTGACTCTGTGCCCACAGGCATTGATGGGCACTCAGCTGATTAGTGACTCTGTGCCCACAGGCATTGATGGGCACTCAGCAGATTAGTGACTCTGTGCCCACAGGTATTGATGGGCACTCAGCAGATTAGTGACTCTGTGCCCACAGGGTTCAGTAGTTTTTCTATTTTCGTGTATTCTCACATGTTCTATAGGGACGGGGATGTTTATCATCACTCTACAGGTTACAGAATAGTGACAGTCATAGCTGGAGGCGATGATGGCAGGTAACTGTCAGATATGTAATCTATCGTGGGGGAGGCCACCTTGGTTTCATACATTTGTATACATACAATGATGTGGAGGGAAAGAATGAGGAACACTAAGCACTCGGCCCTGTCACGTTCATAACATGTAGTCTGGTGGTTAATGATGTGAGGAAGGACTGGAGGAAATCGAGCTGTTACTGTGTTCAGACCTCACATTGGTTGAGGTGGTATTGGGTAAAACAGTGTAGCCGAAATCTATGACCCTATAGCAAAACCTTTAAAGGGCCATAAACGTTAGATTCACATCAACCCAAACCCATCGGGATCGTCCGACCATCTACAGGTGCATCTAAATGAATTAGAATATCATCAAAAAGTTCATTTGTTTTAGTAATTCAACACAAAAATTGAATATATTATTTAGAGTCATTACAGAGTGATCTATTTCAAAGGTTTATTTCTATTAATGTTGATGATTATGGTTTACAGCGAATAAAAACTCAAAGGTCATTATCTCAAAAAATTGAAGTAGGGAAGATGAAGCGTTAAAAACCACGCTGCTGTATTCCTCGAGACATGAAAGGGTGAATATAATAATAATAATAAAGCTTTATTTATATAGCACCAACATATTCCACAGCGCTTTACAATGTAGGGTTAGAGTACAGAAAATATAATACAGTAAGTAATTACAGTAGAGAACAAATATAGTACAATAATTGGATACAAAACAATAGGCATAGAATCAGTGTAAAAATGAAAATACAATAAATAAAGTAAGAAATGAAGGTGACCCTGCTCAAAAGAGCTTACAATCTACAACGGGATAAGGTACAGGGTCTTATTGCACTCATTGTTCAGGCATCTTGAGGAAATGGGGCATAGAGCTACGCTTACATGAATGGTCATCAGACAATCTGTGTAGATCTTTTTGGTTTGGTGGAGTTTGTAGAAGAGTAATGTCAAGAGAGATAGCCCATTCACTGTCTACAGTACAAAGGACTTCTATTAGGGAATATGATAGGCTGCCTTAAAAAGATGTGTTTTTAGGGATGCCATGCAAGTTGTGGATCGTCCTGATTTTTTGGGGTAGAGCATTCCAGAGAATTGGTGCAGCTCGGGAGAAGTCTTGGAACCGGGAGTGGGAGGATCAGATTAGGGCAGATGTTAGTCGAAGGTCATTTGAAGAACGTAGAGAACGGGTGGGGTGATAAACAGAGATGAGAGAGGAGATGTAGGGCGGTGCTACACTGTGAAGAGCTTTGTGGGTGATAATAAGCAATTTGATTTTGAATTTGAATATAATATTTGTATAGAAAGGTAGGGGCACCGGGCACCTTCAGGGCTATTGGTCTTTCTTATTTCTCCATAAAGACAGACCGCTGTCTTATCCCCAGCCACCTGGTGGTGCTACGCCTGTATCAGCCAGTCAAGCATTTACAGTCCAAGTATAGAAAACAAATAGGCGGCACTCACCGTGTGTTCGTAGGTGCTTTCTTTATTGAAGAGGTGCGGGGAGGGGGTGCATGAAGGTACAGACGACAGGTCCTGTTTCGCGGTTTGCCCGCTTCTACAGGTCTGGGGGAGGTGACGTCATGGCAGAATTTATAGGGAAACTCCCTTAAACGTCACCTCCTCCTTGATACAGGTGTGCAATTAAAAACACTAGAATGAAGTAAAAACATGCTTACAAAAATGTCACCATAGTATATACATGAATAAGTCACAGTAATTACAATTTCATGCAGAAATGCAGCCTAATGCTGCACAGAGAGGACACTGCCATTTCTGTCAGCGCCATGACACAGGCAACGCTGAGGTATACTTTATGGCGGAAATGTCGCCTATTCACTGACGACAGGTATTATCAGGGCAATCGGCTGCAGACTACCAGTGTCTAACAGCCGTGTTTTAAAGTAAGGTTTCACCCCCTGATGTCAGGCGTTGTTCAGGCAACCAAACGTGAAGCGCCAGTGTCGTGCGGTTAGAAAGGGCAAAAGTGTGTGGGTCTGTGGGAATTAATCCTAGAGGCGGAATTCACCTATTAAGCCTAGACCTTTATTTCCACAATAAGTGAGAACTTGAACCAGATTTGACTCCCCAATGGGGAGGGGGGAAAAAATTGGCATAGGCCCCCCCATGATAAGTTATAAGCGCTGTAATAACCTTAAAGACATTCTTATCAGAAACAGATTACCCCCAGACAAAAAAACACCAACTTGGTTGGACAAGAGAAGACCTACTGGTAATTTCCAGTGTAGAAACTGCAACTTCTGTAAATACCATAAGGTTGAAAATCCGATTAATGTAGGAGGAATCGACCGCTTTGTCAATACCCTAATAACGTGCAAAACGTCGTGGGTCGTATATGTCATTCAGTGCAGTTGTGGTAGGTTCTATATTGGTAAGACTATTCGCCCACTGTATGTTAGATTCCGCGAACATTACAAATCAGTGACATCAGGGTTTGGGTCAAAAAGGTTAATTAACCATGTGCGCGACTGCCACGATGGCAATGCAGATTGTCTTTCCTTTGCAGGGATCGAACATATTAGACCCACAAAGAAAGGTGGCGACTTACATAGACATTTGCTCCAATGTGAGAGCAGATGGATAATTGAGTCGCGAGCCTGTGGACCACTAGGTCTAAACGACAAGAACGAGCTAGCTCCGTTTCTTTAGTCTGCAAGCCATCTCCTCTCCCTCACCTTTTTTTCTTGAAAAATATTGCACTATTTGTATTTGGGATACTAGCATACGTTAATATCAATAGGTATAATCACCCATAGTTTGTCTTCCGGGCCAGGGGGGCGCCATGATCCGTTATTAGTGCTCCTTCCTGGTACCGGAGATGAACTGTGGGTCTCCCTTTTTTGTTAATTGGATCGCTGTGTCTTGCCTTTATGAACACCCACGACTACTGGGCACATTTCTGTGGCCTATGTTTCTCTTTCCTAACAAGTAAATGGCAACGTATCAGGTCTAATAAATAATAAATGACACATCATACACGTAGCTTTTGACTGAGTGGCCAATAAGGTGTCGACACATAGAGGCCCGAAGAGGTATCCAGGTGACATACGTTGCCAGTGTAGTGTGGGTATAGATCATAATACAGGCAGTTGGAGGTGTGTTGGTGTGTCTGTGGAAACAATCCCTCCCTGACCATATACATATTATATATGTGAATATGTTTGTGATAACATGAATAGTAAAACTTATGGCTTTGGAAGGCGCAGGGGAGATGGAATTCTCCCGGTACTGCTGATAATTCAGCCTTCACTTTAGAGGGTTAATCATTCTAATCAATATGACACAAAAAAGGATGGTTTTAAACACCTTTCTTCCTCTTCCCCCCTCCCCATTGGGGAGTTTAATTTAGCTAAATTTTACTTACTATGGAACAACTTGATTCCCCTCTAACCATACATACCAACATGTATATAGATTATGTTTGTAATAACACACAAAGTGAGACTTGAGGCTTGAACGACGTAGGGGAAACGGATTTTTCCCCCTTACTGCTGAAAATTCAGCTTTTATTTTAGACGGTTAATCAATTTAATCAATATGACACAAAGAGAAGGGAAGAAAAAGAAAGGGGAAAAGGGGATGGTTTTAAAACACTTTTCTCTTTTTTTTTTTTTTTTTTTTTTCCCCCTCCCCATTGGGGAGTCAAATCTGGTTCAAGTTCTCACTTATTGTGGAAATAAAGGTCTAGGCTTAATAGGTGAATTCCGCCTCTAGGATTAATTCCCACAGACCCACACACTTTTGCCCTTTCTAACCGCACGACACTGGCGCTTCAGTTTGGTTGCCTGAACAACGCCTGGACATCAGGGGGTGATAACCTTACTTTAAAACACGGCTGTTAGACACTGGTAGTCTGCAGCCGATTGCCCTGATAATACCTGTCGTCAGTGAATAGGCGACATTTCCGCCATAAAGTATACCTCAGCGTTGCCTGTGTCATGGCGCTGACAGAAATGGCAGTGTCCTCTCTGTGCAGCATTAGGCTGCATTTCTGCATGAAATTGTAATTACTGTGACTTATTCATGTATATACTATGGTGACATTTTTGTAAGCATGTTTTTACTTCATTCTAGTGTTTTTAATTGCACACCTGTATCAAGGAGGAGGTGACGTTTAAGGGAGTTTCCCTATAAATTCTGCCATGACGTCACCTCCCCCAGACCTGTAGAAGCGGGCAAACCGCGAAACAGGACCTGTCGTCTGTACCTTCATGCACCCCCTCCCCGCACCTCTTCAATAAAGAAAGCACCTACGAACACACGGTGAGTGCCGCCTATTTGTTTTCTATACTTGGACTTGAATATAATATTGATTTATTAGTCGACGCATTTCAGGGCTCTCTGAAACATAGCAATATGACATTGATTTGTCCTGAAGAAGGGGCCAGGGAGCCCTGAAACGCATTGATTAATAGATCAATATTATATTCACCCTTTAATGTCTCGTGGAATACGGCAGCGTGGTTTTTAACCCTTCATCCTCCCTGCTCTATATGCACACACTGGGGACTGCAGCAGCCGTGATCTGCTTTATAGTGGTTGTGACTCTCACAACCACACAAGATGAAGCCTCTGATATCTATTTAGGTCATATTTTATCTCTCAGACCCTTCATCCTCCCTACTTTAATTTTCTGAGATAATGACCTTTCGGTTTTCATTGACTGTAAACCATAATCATCAACATTAACAGAAAATAAACACTTGAAATAGATCACTCTGTAATGACTCTGTAATATGTCTTTCACTTTTTGTGTTGAATTACTGAAATAAACTAACTTTTTAATGATATTCCAATTCATTGAGATGCACATGTACTTTGTATTTCTTATTTCTGCTCATAGCAGATATTGGAGGAAATATGATCTTATTAAATGGAATCTGTCACTAGATTTTTGCTACCCCATCTGAGTGCAGTATAATGTAGGGGCAGAGACTCTGATTCCAGTGATGTATCACTTACTGGACTGCTTGCTGCAGTTTTGATAAAATCACAGTTTTATTTGCTGCAGATCTACCAGTTATCTGAATGCTGAGCTTTGTATAACTCCTCCCACCCACTGCAGAGAGCTTTGTATAATACAACCAAAAAACTGATTGGCAGAGAGCTCTGTATAACCCCGCCCACACCACTGATTAGCAGACAGCTTTGTATAACCTTGCCCACACCACTGATTAGCAGACAGCTTTGTATAACCCCGCCCAGACCACTGATTAGCAGACAGCTTTGTATTCAAGTGGACTGAAGGATATAGCAATCTCCAGTGTGCACCACCTCTTTCCATAAATGAGGCAGGTACTGTGCTGTGTAAGGCAACCTATCAACGTCAACTTACCAATAGTACAATTTATTTAGTTGAAACCCCTTAAATATGTATTGGTCATCTTTATTATAAGACTTATTAGAGACAGACACTAGTGTAAGAGTGGTCGCCTGTGTGCGCTGCCTCTCCCTAAGCTCTGGGCATAGAGATCTTCCTTTGAAAACATTGGGATGTGTATTGTTACGGGGGCTATAATAAGCCTTTCTATAATTGACTGAGCATGAGAGCTACAAGAAAGGTGAATTCCACCCCCACACAATGCATTTTCCCTACTGCCTGATATTGGGTCATATAATGGCTGCGCTGCCCCTCGACCATGCTGCACCCCTTTTACCCTAAACACTTATACAAATCATCTATCTAAATTTGGTTAAAATATGGTGAATTATTGCCATCTGCATATAAGACTATTCGCCCACTGTATGTTAGATTCCGCGAACATTACAAATCAGTGACATCAGGGTTTGGGTCAAAAAGGTTAATTAACCATGTGCGCGACTGCCACGATGGCAATGCAGATTGTCTTTCCTTTGCAGGGATCGAACATATTAGACCCACAAAGAAAGGTGGCGACTTACATAGACATTTGCTCCAATGTGAGAGCAGATGGATAATTGAGTCGCGAGCCTGTGGACCACTAGGTCTAAACGACAAGAACGAGCTAGCTCCGTTTCTTTAGTCTGCAAGCCATCTCCCTCTCCCTCACCTTTTTTTCTTGAAAAATATTGCACTATTTGTATTTGGGATACTAGCATACGTTAATATCAATAGGTATAATCACCCATAGTTTGTCTTCCGGGCCAGGGGGGCGCCATGATCCGTTATTAGTGCTCCTTCCTGGTACCGGAGATGAACTGTGGGTCTCCCCTTTTTGTTAATTGGATCGCTGTGTCTGCCTTTATGAACACCCACGACTACTGGGCACATTTCTGTGGCCTATGTTTCTCTTTCCTAACAAGTAAATGGCAACGTATCAGGTCTAATAAATAATAAATGACACATCATACACGTAGCTTTTGACTGAGTGGCCAATAAGGTGTCGACACATAGAGGCCCGAAGAGGTATCCAGGTGACCATACGTTGCCAGTGTAGTGTGGGTATAGATCATAATACAGGCAGTTGGAGGTGTGTTGGTGTGTCTGTGGAAACAATCCCTCCCTGACCATATACACTATTATATATGTGAATATGTTTGTGATAACATGAATAGTAAAACTTATGGCCTGGAAGGCGCAGGGGAGATGGAATTCTCCCGGTACTGCTGATAATTCAGCCTTCACTTTAGAGGGTTAATCATTCTAATCAATATGACACAAAAAAGGATGGTTTTAAACACCTTTCTTCCTCTTCCCCCCTCCCCATTGGGGAGTTTAATTTAGCTAAATTTTACTTACTATGGAACAACTTGATTCCCCTCTAACCATACATACCAACATGTATATAGATTATGTTTGTAATAACACACAAAGTGAGACTTGAGGCTTGAACGACGTAGGGGAAACGGATTTTTCCCCCTTACTGCTGAAAATTCAGCTTTTATTTTAGACGGTTAATCAATTTAATCAATATGACACAAAGAGAAGGGAAGAAAAAGAAAGGGGAAAAGGGGATGGTTTTAAAACACTTTTCTCTTTTTTTTTTTTTTTTTTTTTCCCCCCTCCCCATTGGGGAGTCAAATCTGGTTCAAGTTCTCACTTATTGTGGAAATAAAGGTCTAGGCTTAATAGGTGAATTCCGCCTCTAGGATTAATTCCCACAGACCCACACACTTTTGCCCTTTCTAACCGCACGACACTGGCGCTTCACGTTTGGTTGCCTGAACAACGCCTGACATCAGGGGGTGATAACCTTACTTTAAAACACGGCTGTTAGACACTGGTAGTCTGCAGCCGATTGCCCTGATAATACCTGTCGTCAGTGAATAGGCGACATTTCCGCCATAAAGTATACCTCAGCGTTGCCTGTGTCATGGCGCTGACAGAAATGGCAGTGTCCTCTCTGTGCAGCATTAGGCTGCATTTCTGCATGAAATTGTAATTACTGTGACTTATTCATGTATATACTATGGTGACATTTTTGTAAGCATGTTTTTACTTCATTCTAGTGTTTTTAATTGCACACCTGTATCAAGGAGGAGGTGACGTTTAAGGGAGTTTCCCTATAAATTCTGCCATGACGTCACCTCCCCCAGACCTGTAGAAGCGGGCAAACCGCGAAACAGGACCTGTCGTCTGTACCTTCATGCACCCCCTCCCCGCACCTCTTCAATAAAGAAAGCACCTACGAACACACGGTGAGTGCCGCCTATTTGTTTTCTATACTTGGACTTGAATATAATATTGATTTATTAGTCGACGCATTTCAGGGCTCTCTGAAACATAGCAATATGACATTGATTTGTCCTGAAGAAGGGGCCAGGGAGCCCTGAAACGCATTGATTAATAGATCAATATTATATTCACCCTTTAATGTCTCGTGGAATACGGCAGCGTGGTTTTTAACCCTTCATCCTCCCTGCTCTATATGCACCACACTGGGGACTGCAGCAGCCGTGATCTGCTTTTATAGTGGTTGTGACTCTCACAACCACACAAGATGAAGCCTCTGATATCTATTTAGGTCATATTTTATCTCTCAGACCCTTCATCCTCCCTACTTTAATTTTCTGAGATAATGACCTTTCGGTTTTCATTGACTGTAAACCATAATCATCAACATTAACAGAAATAAACACTTGAAATAGATCACTCTGTAATGACTCTGTAATATGTCTTTCACTTTTTGTGTTGAATTACTGAAATAAACTAACTTTTTAATGATATTCCAATTCATTGAGATGCACATGTACTTTGTATTTCTTATTTCTGCTCATAGCAGATATTGGAGGAAATATGATCTTATTAAATGGAATCTGTCACTAGATTTTTGCTACCTCATCTGAGTGCAGTATAATGTAGGGGCAGAGACTCTGATTCCAGTGATGTATCACTTACTGGACTGCTTGCTGCAGTTTTGATAAAATCACAGTTTTATTTGCTGCAGATCTACCAGTTATCTGAATGCTGAGCTTTGTATAACTCCTCCCACACCACTGCAGAGAGCTTTGTATAATACAACCCAAAAAACTGATTGGCAGAGAGCTCTGTATAACCCCGCCCACACCACTGATTAGCAGACAGCTTTGTATAACCTTGCCCACACCACTGATTAGCAGACAGCTTTGTATAACCCCGCCCAGACCACTGATTAGCAGACAGCTTTGTATAACCCCGCCCAGACCACTGATTAGCAGACAGCTTTGTATAACCCCGCCCACACCACTGATTAGCAGAAAGCTTTGTATAACCCCGCCTACACCACTGATTAGCAGACAGCTTTGTATAACCCGCCCAGACCACTGATTAGCAGACAGCTTTGTATAACCCCGCCCAGACCACTGATTAGCAGACAGCTTTGTATAACCCCGCCCAGACCACTGATTAGCAGACAGCTTTGTATAACCCGCCCACACCACTGATTAGCAGAAAGCTTTGTATAACCCTGCCCACACCACTCATTAGCAGACAGCTTTGTATAACCCCACCCACACCACTGATTAGCAGACAGCTTTGTATAACCCCTCCCACACCACTGATTGGCAGAGAGCTTTGTATAACCCCGCCCACACCACTGATTGGCAGAGAGTGCTGTTTAACTCCACCCAAACCACTGATTGGCAGCTTTCTGTGTACACTGTCCATATGCAGAATGCTGCCCATCAGTGGTGGGGCCGGGGTTATACAAAGCTCATGAATATGAGTAGCAAGTTTACTTGTCCTCCAGTGATAATCTCCTGCCGATAAAACAGTGATTTTATCAAAACTACAGCAAGCAGCCCATTAAGTGACACATCACTGGAACCAGAATCTCTATCTTTACATTATGCTGCACTCAGATGAGGTAGTAAAACCTGGTTACAGACTATTTAATGGGGGTTTTCACCAAATACATTGGTTTAATTTCTCAGGTTCTAACCACTGGGACTCATGGATCTGAAAATCGTGTTTGGAAAGTCTCCTGTGTGATTTGAGTTTTTTTTCATGCATTACCTCTCTCTGTTCACTTTCAAGGGACTGAAGGAGATAGCAGATCTCTGTGTGTCACCACCTTAATCTGTTCCATAGAAGTGGCAGGAGCTGTGGCTGTGTAGGCATACTATCACGTCACTTACACAATAGTACATTTATTTAGTTTGAAAGCCCTTAATTTGTATTGGCTTCTTATTATAAGACTTATTAGAGACAGACGAGTGTATAGAGAGGTCGCCTGTGTGCGCTGCCTCCCTCAAGCTCTGGACGATAGAGATCTTCCATTGAAAACATTGCATGTGTATTGTTGCGGGGGCTATAATAAGCCTTTCTATAATAGCTGAGCATGAGACTACAAGAAAGGTGATTTACCACCCCCACACAATGCATGTTCCCTACTGCCGTGATATTGGGTCCATATAATGGCTGCCTGCCCCTCACCATGCTGCACCCTTATTCCTTTACCGTAGATCACTATACAAATCATCTATCTAAATGTGGTTAGAATATGGCTGAATTATGGCCATCTGCCATATAAAGACTATTCACTTTCACAACATTTCTGATATTGTCCACAGTTCCTATGCAGACATAGGCATCTTCATGGGAACAAACTTCAAACAAGACTTTCCTACAAACATATTCTGCCCCATCTGTCCCTTTCTTCTTACTTGCCCGGGCCAGGGGCGTAACTACAACAGGTGTAGGGGTTGCGATCGCACCCGGGCCCCGGAGCCTAGGGGGCCCCAAATGTCCCTTTGGCCTATAGAAAAAGACTATTGCTGTTAAAGATTTGTAATAATTGGGGGCCCCGTTGGAGCTTTCGCATCGGGCCCGTGAGCTTCAAGTTACGCCACCGCTTGCCCCCATACCGTGTAAACGGTTTAGCCAGTTTTACAAAAATAGAAGTGGTAAAGGGGTTGTCCACTACATTCACTAGGTTCACCCCCATAAAAATAAAGAAGTCTATGCTCCTTTCCGGTGCCGGCGCGGTTGCGGCAATATCAGAACTTGCGTTCAAAGGTCCCACGTGACATTTTTATGACACGCAAGCCCCATGACCAATCAACGCCGCTTCCTTCTCCCTGCCTTCAAACACAAGAGTAATTAACATTAACAGCAAGTGAGCGGCAGCGGTCACTTCCTGTTAACCATCCGAAGGCGGGGGAAGGATGCCGCTACGGCGCGGGGCTCACGTCATAACAATGTCATGTGGGCTATGGGAAGGCATGTTCTGATATTGCTGGAACCGCTTCGGCATCGGAGGGAGTATAGGCGTTTTATTTTTATGGGGATTGAGAAGGGATTGTCCAAGTAGTGGATAAACCCTTTAATAGTTTATTTTTATCAATTAACAAAGTGCAAAGTGAATGAACAAAAGAGAACTCTAAATCACAGAAATATGTGATGTTACCGCCCTGTGCCTTCAGAAAACCTTCAGTCCTAGGTACATGTGGATTGTAAAGAAATTTGGCAGGGAAGTTGTTCCAAACATTTTGGAATACTAACCACAGATCCTCTTTGTATGAGGCTTGTGCAAATCCTTCTGTCTCTCCATGTAGTCCCAGACAGACTGGATGATGTTGAGGTCAGGGCTCTATGGGGACCGGATCATCACTTCCAGGACTCCTTTACCTTGAAGATAGTTCTTAGCACCATTGCCTATATGTTTGGGGTAACTGTCCCACTGCAGAATAAATTTAGAGCCAGACATCTCCCTGATTTTATTACATGATAGGGAAGTATTCATCTCAGTCCTTACACTTACATGCTGTCTCTGTAGCAGCCATGTGCCATATGTTTATGGATGACCCCTATGACTTGACATCGGTCCCCATAGAGCTTTAAGAACAGGCAACAAACAAGTGTCGCAGGGCTGTGGAGTCAGATTCAGGGAAATTGAGGAGTTGGAGGTTTGGCTTACTGAATCTACAGCCCTGCTGTGTAGTCCGATCCTGCAGTCAAATTCTTTCCAAATTTCCAGTAGTTTTTGCTACAATGTATTTACTGGGCAAACAGTAAGGAAGGGACAGATAGGAGGACATAAGTCTGCAGGGTCAGACTACGCAACATTTGTTTGTGGTCTGTTGCCGAGACGCAGAGGTTTTTTTTTTTTTTTTTACATAGCCAGTTCTTCATTACTGTTTTTAGTATGGTGGATGACCCCTCCTGGAAAAAAATATATATCCCATCCGTGTGAATTTTCACTTCCATAACAAGTTTGTATTTGGACCAATGCATTTGTTACATTGCAGTGATTTTTCTATCACAGTCAATGCTTTATAATAATGACAGCGGCAGGGATTTTCCTTATAAATATACAGTTAGGGTGGAAACACACTGGCGTTAAAAAAACAAAAAACGGACAGATTCTCAACCAGGAGAGTTAGACGAGTGACCTCCGCTTTTTGATCCGTGTGGCATCCGTGTGATGTCCATGTGCTATCCGTTTTTTTTCTCAGCAGCTATTTACTGTAGAATCATTTACAGGAACATTTTCCAGTGTTCTGAGCTACAGAATGATAATGTATCAGTTAAAAAAAACGGATGCCCCTAGGATGGTCCGTGTGCTGTCCAGCGGAAAAAAGATGCGTGCTACATCCTAGTTACGTTGCCTGCCGATATCTCCCTGTGTCACATCTCCTATGCGATCTTGGACAGTGCCAAACATGTGCGCGCTCCCGTGAAATCGTATGCATATCGGAACGATATCGCGACGTGTAACAGTACCCTCAGAGTATAGCAAACACACGTGCATTTTGGGGAATTTTTAAATGATATGTTTTTTCGGAAATGCATTTTAAAATTTTACGTTTGCTTTTGTATGGGTAAAATATTAACAAAGATCCTCTTGTGACATATATGGTAAGTGAGTTGGTGGTTTATTTTATGGGGAGAAATGTAAAGGCAGGCAACCCCGAAATTTGCACTTTTTCCAAACTTTGAAAATCAATTACAAATAAAAAAAGATGTTTAGAATTTTTTCTATCTTCATATTTTGCATTGTCTGACATGCCATTATCACATAACAAAATCTCAAAAAATCTAGAGATAATAACCATTGGTTCACTTGACATGGAATGACCCTATACAGACGGATATACAGACCACATACGGGTGTACTATTCATTTCATATCCTTTACAGCCATCCTACCATATCAGTCCATAGGAATGACTTGAACAATAGCGGTTTATGTGGGAATTGTGTGTATAGTCCTTTTAATACTCAAGTATAGCTTCACCTATAGGTTATCAATGGTGGCGTTATACATAGAGGTCTGCATGATTTTTACGTTTCTTTGTATATTTTATGCTGATATTTCTATACTTGTAAGGACACAGGAGATATAAGCATATATCCAGTGGTGTCTGCATACTATACATATTGTGAGCAAGTATACACTTTTTTTTTTGTTACACAATTCACTTATAGATATTTGTATCTGTATTTTTATGACTTGACTAAAGCTGGAGGACTTGGCGGTGTAACTTCCTGTAGAAAGAGAAGGACCTCTCTCCTGCCCGTTTGACTCGTCTTCTGCTTTTATTCTCGGTTAAACCATTTCCTCATGAAATGACAGATCTCGCGGTGCAGGGGATTTTCCCTAGAAGTCCTCTTCATACAATGATAATGGACGGTGCTGCCTGTATATTATTTACACGGGGTTATACAGTCTGACAACAAGGGCCTAGGTTTTACATTTCTCCAAGTTACCTCCATTGAAGACAAATCTTAAGAGAGGTTCATTTAATCTCTAAGGCTGGTTTCACACCGCCGTTTTTTAGCATCCGTGTGAATCTAGCCTAAACTGGATGCCCCTGCATAAGTTTTCGGCCCCATTGACTTTTAATGGGGCTGGAGACATTTGCGGGTGCATCCAGTTGTGTACAGTTCAGTCAGGATCCGGACAGATGCAGGTATTCACAAATTTTTCATGGAGACAAAATCTGCATCTTGTTGCTATTTGGTCTCTGTGAGCAAAAACGTGATCCTCCGGATCTGGGGCACCACGGGTTAAATCTGAATGGGGTCTATGAGACATGGATTCATCCGGACTCCAGATCCTGGTGGATCTGGATTTCCGGTCAGTGGTCTCTGAACTGCGTATGCACTGGATCCCTGTCAAATATGCAACCTGATGCTCCCACAAGGGGTGCAGGTGCATCCAGCTATATCATTGTAGGGGAATCCGGGGGCATGCTGGTTTTTTCTGCATGCCCCCAGATTGCAAATAATGGTAGTGTGAAAAGAGTCTAAGGGTGGTTTCACACTAACGTTCGGGACGCATCAGTATGCATGTAGAAACGCAGACCTATGGCCAAACAGATACTGACGCATGTCAGTGCTTCGGATTTACTACGGATCCGTAGGCTTACAAATCCTAATAGATATGTCACGGTATAGTGAGAATGCTGATGAGGGAATGGCAGGTATGGGCAGGGTGACCAGGGAAGACTAGTCTGACCCTAGTCTAGGAACCCTGAATGGCCCTGATCCCAAAGGTATCTCTGATGGTGAGAAGGTTCGGGCCTCCAGCCTCTCCCTAAAAAAAAATAAATTGTGTGTGAATCCAAGCTAATTAGAAGTTTCAATTGTATACAGAACAGACTGAACATCGCTGATGGCTTTATGGCTCATTACCACGTCTAAACAATGTTGTTCAAAGACATGGAAATCTTAGACACCAAGTTTTCTTATAAATTAGTGTCCTTAAGACTTTATGACTTCTAGGCCTGCCTGATTGAAGATCCTCTCCAAGGCTGCTTTGTTTATTTTGCCAAATGTCCAGTACCTGTAATGTTTATTCAGTCAAATGTGCAATCATTTTAGTTGTGCATGCATATATTTTGAGTTGCATTCAATATCTTGTCATACCATGCCTGATGAAGAGACCTGAGTCGTCTCGAAAGTTCACCTTATAACATCACTTATTTTATTTTTGTTAGCCATTAAAAGGTATCACAACTACAAGATTTTTATCTGGTTTCTCACACTGAGAGCAATCAACATTTGCCCTAATGAAGAAACCTAACCAGACCTCAAAATTAGCAGAGACAATTAACTAGAAACCCAAACAGTGACCCCTGACTTGACATCAAAATAAATATTCCAGAATTGGGTCAGATCCTACAAAGACCTTAGAATTGAGTGAGAGGTGCTGAGTTCTCCTTCAAAAGAAATCTTCACACAAAGGCTGCACAGACATCTGTCTGGGATGATTTAGTGAATCCTGCTTTGAGCAGGGGGTTGGATCTGATGACCCTGGAGATCCCTTCCAACTCCACCATTCTATGATTCTATGAAATAATGCTTATCCCAGACCCCATCCTAAATTCCACTATCCACAGCATACGTGACAAATGTGTGATCGGTGGAGTCTTGACTGCTGGGACCACCTTAAATCCCAAGAACGGAATATGAAAGTTACGTGTGAATGGACTGGACCTTCTCAATTTACTTCCACAAGTCCGTGGGGTTAGTTGTACGTATATATGACCACCACTGGTAGACTCAATGGGTGGTAGTCACCAGGGCTGAGTAGTGGAGTTGGAGTTGGTGTCCATTTTAGTGGAGTTGGAGACTGAGTCGGATTCAGGAAAATTTCGGAGTCTGGTGTTTGTCTTGTCGACTCCACAGCCCTGGTGGTGACACGTGTGCACTATTGCTCTTATTGCTCCCTCTTTTTCAAGATCTTGGTGACTCCCATCAAAGACCAAGGCCCATTATCCTTTGTGTATGTACTAGGACACAGCTTAGGAAGCAGATCGTAATGAAAAGTGAATTAGACAGTTTCTGCAGTGAATCTATGGAGTAAAGGCCCGCTACACGTTTCAACATTGTTCCCGACATCGTTCAAAAGTGACGTCAGGAACGATGTTGAATGACATCGTCGTTGTGTGTAAATGCACTATTCAACAACTATTGTTGTTCAAGTCGGAGTTGCCAGGTTTTCCGCAATAGCGATGTCACGGCCGACTTCGCCCATTCACAGCAGTGAACAGGGATTGTTTGCGAACGATTTCTGACAACATCGTTGCTGAGTTGTCCACGATATCTATATGTGTGACATCTCATCAACGATGTCGGCAATGACCGCGCGCACCGAGATCGTTGCCGACATCGTTTCAATGTTGAAGCGTGTGACGATACCTTTAGATCATACATTTCTGGTAAACCCCTATATTCTGGTTTCTGATTGCATATTAGTGTATTGTGTATCAATCGCTTCTGTTATTAGCAGCATTTCATCAGATGAGTCAGCTAAGAAAGTAGGTTCACAGCATGGTGAGAAATTGTGGTAAACCTTGAAGTGATCCGGAAATGTCAAGCAGTTTTTACAAAACTATTCTTTCATCAATGTATCAACAAGCTATAATAATGTAGCTGTGAAGACGTTTGTGTCCCCAGAGTTTACCCTCTTACCAACACTCACAATCTGTGTTGTCCTCAGCCATCGTGGAGCCTACATGTGACATTTTCTATACTGCCCAATTCAGGGCTGTGGAGTCTGAGTCTGAGCCCATTTTGGGTGGAGTTGGAATCAGATTAAGGAAAATTGATGAGTTGGAGTCGGATGTTTGGCTTACTAACTTCACAGCCATGGTTATGGAGTCGTGGAGTGAGTGTCCATTTTGGTCGGATTCAGGGACATTGAAGAGTGAGAGTGCGGATGTTACTGACTCTACAGTCCCGCTACCCATAATCTAGGCCATACTGATCGGCCATGTGTGTGGGAGAGTCAGGAGTACCGGAGCACACATGTATAGTATGCGGAAAATGTTAGGCTAAGTTGATGTGTCCAGTAATCATCTGTTAGAACAGATTCTGCTGAGATCCGTTGGCCAAAAAGTTTTTCAGACACAACTTTTTTTTTTTTTTTTCCTTGATGTGTTATTTTTGTTCATTGACGTCTATGGAGAATGAATTCATTAACTAGCCATCTGTTATCCATGTAAAACTGACAGTAAGCAAAAAAATAACGTAGATCTTTTTCGAATGAAACAAAAATGTAGGCTAAATAATAGCGGGTATGTACATTGATGTCCTTGGCTCTGCCCGCAGTAATGAAGAGCAGAGTGCGCCTGCGCAGCTGGGGATGATACTGCGCAGGCCTGAGACTTTGTTCAACTATGGGGATGATGCAGGACGCGTCATCCACATCACTTAAAGCTAGTGGACGGTTTTTATGCGCCAAATCAGATAGTATTTTTGGAGTGTACAGAGGGAGTTAGGGGGAAAGGTTTGTGGCGTTTGTTGAGATACTAGAAAACCGGTGACAGGTTGCCTTTAGGCTGTGTGCCCACGGTGCGTTTTTGCTTGCAAGTTTTCACAAATCTGCAAGAACAATCCTTAGCCAGCAAAGTTGATGTGAATCCTGAAACGTTGTGCTGATGTTTAGGATTTTTGCCTTGCAGATTTGGTTGCAGAAAAAAATATGCAGCATGTCAATTCTTTGTGTTTGTACTGGCATTTTTCCCAGTGACTTCATTTAAAAAAAGCAGGAAAAAAAAACCAAATAAAATCATAGCAAAAACATGCGTTTTTGTTGCCTGGAGATACAAAATTCTGCAACCAAACTGCAACGTGGACTCATAGGCTTGCGCCCATGATGCAGATGTTTGTTCATTTATGGTGTGAATTTTGCAGAAGAAAAGGTGCTGATTTGTCAGAAATGCAGCATACAGTTTCTTCCAGCTCTGTACCTGTTTCCGCGGGTTTGAGGACAAATTACATGTTCCCTCGGGGAGGGGGCTATTTTTTTTAGAACTGCATTTTGGGCATGCGAAGTTTCAAAACCTGGATCCGGGGGTCTGGATTCAACAGGATCTGGAGTCCACCGGATACAGGTTCCATTGGGCACCTTGTGACATGGATCAAATGCTTCCAGGTTTTGCCACGGAGACCAAAAATGCACCAAGTTGCGTTTTTGGTCTCGGTGAAAGAAAAAAAACGGGAACACCCGGATCCGGGAAAAAAGTAAAGAACTGGATGCACACGCAAGTTCATCCGGGAAAAAAGTAAAGAACTGGATGCACACGCAAGTTCATCCGGCCCCATTGAAAGCCAATGGGGCCGAAAATTGATGTGGGTGCATCCAGTGTCAGCCGTATTCACACGGATGCCTAAAAATGCCAGTGTGATACCAGCCTTTGCTGGCATAAGGATAAGCATGCAGTTTTATGAGAAAACTGCACTAAAAAAAAGCATAAAAAACTCAATGTACACATGGCCTTAAAGTGCAGATAAATTCTTGGATTGCATATTTTAATTCAGGATCGCTTTCAGTTATATGCTGATTGGTAAATATATCAGATCTTATGATAGGTGCTAGCGGGCTATGTTGGAAAGAAAAAAGTGAAGCCTGTCTCCTTTTCATTTCTCCAAATTGCTTCTGGTTGTTATCTAGGGCTGGACCCTGGGTAAGGCTGGTTTCACACTAGCGTCTTTAGCCATCCGTTGAATCCGTCATAAACTGGATGCACCCACATCTATTTTCAGCCCTATTGAATGTTATTGGGGCCGGAGACACTTGCGAGTGCATCCACTTGTGTACGGTTCGCTCTGGATCCGGTGGATGCAGGTGTTCACAGATTTTTCATGCAGACAAAATTTGTATCTCGCTGCAATTACGGTCCCCGTGACCAAAACCATGAACATCTGCATCCACCTGGATCCGGGGCAAATCAGGTAGATTTTTAATGTGACTCTATTGAATCCAGATCCTGGATCGTGGGTCTCCAGATCGTACTGGATCCGGGTTTTAGAACTGTGCCTGCCCATAACGCAGTTTGGGCGTGTCATTTAGACCTGGATCCAGGAAGAACAGGTATGCACCCGGAAACAACTGTCTGCTCTCGCACCAGAATTGGCACTGATTCGTGAACCTGGAACGGTGATGATACAGGTGCAGGTGCATCCAGTTGTATCATTGCAGGTGATTCCAAAAATCACTAGTGTGAAACTATTGGAAAACCCTATGGCTCCCCTTTGTCTTTATAGCAATGCCAACTGATCTTATCATCTCGATACTCAATAATTATTGTAGTCTGTAATCTACGATCAGAACAAAACTCATCATGGAGAGTAAATGGAGCTTATTTGGATGCTTATCTCCGTGCAGGGGTTGCAGTCACACCCGGGCCCTGGAGCCTAGGGGGCCCCAAAAGTCCCTTTGGTCCATAGAAAAACACTAAATCTATTAAAGATTTGCAATAATTGGGGGCCCCGTTGGAGCTCTCACATCGGGGCTCTTGAGCTTCAACTTACGCCACTGTCTCCATGTAATAATTACTGTGTTATCAGGTAAGGAAATGGAAATGTCAGCTGAGCTCGGAACGACTGGATCTGAGATGTGTCCTATATTCTCCGGAATTTCCTATCAAGGCTTTTTATAGATAAGAGCCTTTTTTGATCATATATTATTTATGTATATGCTCAGCAATAAGATCCTATTGGAAAGTCTTATGATATGTTTGCACATTCAGGTTTTTTTTTATGCTGTTTTTGATGACAAAGACAGGAATGCAAAGTACCTGGAAAAGAAAAGACTGAAACCATGACTTCTTTTTTATTTTTAATCCACTTTTGGCTTTATCTTCAAAACTGGCTTTAAAACCTGAACATAGCCGCATAGCCTCGGAGTAATACACCATGCTGTGCTTTACTGTGTTCTTTACTATGGATTAAATGCTGATTTTTGCCATAAATTCACAATAAAATCTGCTGAAAATGTGTTCTACTCCAACTTAACATTTCATTCTTAGTTTGCATTTTTGTTATTTTTTTTAACTCCCTTTTCTTTTATGTCTTTTTTTCCAAAATGGCCCTCTCAGGTCATGAAATTAGCTTAAAATATTTTTTGTTTTTTAGTTTTTTTTTCTGTCTTCCACCCATTTTTACACTTTTTTTAGTGCAAAAACTTGCGCGTTTCACAAGATGGAGCACACAAATGGCGCCAAAGTGACCGGTGTGCTTGAAATTCCTCTAGGTGGAGACTGTAATACATGCTTCTAATTTAGTGACGTTTTAAAAAGTCACATTTAATAAATCTGTCTAAAATATGGGTAAGAGCCACATTTGACTTAAAAATAATAAAACTAGCTAAACAACAAAAGATTTAAAAAAAAAAAAGTGTACATTTTTTGATAAATTTGTCACAAGTCAAAATAGTCATTAATTGAGAAGTATTCATGCACAAAAAAAGGGTGAAAATGCAATGATGAAATTGCCTAATAGTTGATTGAATGTTGGGAGCTGCAGTACCACTCACGACCACTACACAAAGTACAGAGCGCTGTCACTTCCACGGGGTCGGGCCCCACAATCAGCTGACCAATGGGGATGCTGGAAGTCTGATAATGATGATCTATTCTGAGCATAGGTCAACAATATTAAAGTTCATGAATATCAAAGTATCAATTCTTTATAGTTGCGGTTCAACTGGCCCTTAGTTTCCATCTCGTCCAATAAAGAACCTGCCCTTGTAGCTTAAAGCAGCTAATAATGTTTTTACAGTGCTTTAAATCAGCTGTATAAATCTAGAATTCAAGGGAACCTTTCATGTCCTTTTTTATTATTAAACCACCCCCAATGATATTTAGATCATGTACTGTGCATTAGTAACCTGCTGTTTTTATTATTATTATTATTATTATTATTATTAATAAATAAGATAAGATAAGATAAACTTTATTGATCCCGGAGGAAATTACAGTGTGTATTTATCCCAAAAAAGCACATTAGATACATAGATGTGTTCATTAGCTAGCTGGGCAAACAGTCAAACAGTCATCCGGGCGATGAGCAGACATGCCTCAAATCCATCTAATGCTGTAGGACCTGTGATGATATCACGACCATGTGACTAATGGGCAGAGCCAAGTCTACATTGTCCTTCACACCAGGCCTGCTTAGCTCCACCCTTAACAAGCACATGTTCATAGTCGTGACATCACACAGGTCCTTCTAGAGAGCGTTAGATGAATGTCAGCATGTTTGCAGTTTATTGACATGTCTGCTAATCACCCAGATGACTATATGACTGTTTGGGCAGCTCGCTAATGAAAACATGTAAGTATCTAAAATGCTTTTTTGTGATAAATACAATGATTTAAAAAAATAGGTTACTAATGCAAAGTACATGTTTAATAACAAAAAAAGACATCACAGGTTCCCTCTAAATCATAAAAGTAGGTTTGATCAGCCACCACTAGGGGGGGCTGTTGAGATCACTAAATTGTTTTTTTTAATTTAACCCCTTAAGGACCGAGTCACGTTGCAGCTTAATGACCGGACCATTTTTTGCAATTCTGACCAGTGTCCCTTTATGAGGCTATAACTCGGGAACGCTTCAACGGATCCTAGCGATTATGAGATTGTTTTTTCGTGACATATTGGGCTTCATGTTAGTATTAAATTTAGGTCGATAATTTTTGCGTTTATTTGTGAAAAAATAAAAAATTTGGCAAAAATTTTGAAAATTTAGCAATTTTCAAATTTTTTATTTTTATTCTGCTAAACCAGAGCATTATGTGACACAAAATAATTAATAAATAACATTTCCCACATGTCTACTTCACATCAGCACAATTTTGGAAGAAAAAAAAAAATTTGGTAGGACGTTATAAGGGTTCAAAGTTCATCAGCAATTATTCATTTTTCCAGCAAAATTTACAAAACCATTTTTTTAGTGACCACATCACATTTGAAGTCCCTTTGAGGGGTGTACATGACAGAAAACGCCCAAAAGTGACACCATTCCAAAAACTGCACCCCTCAAGCTACTCAAAACTATATTCAAGAAGATTATTAACCCTTCAGGTGCTTCACAGGAACTAAAATAAAGTTGAAGGAAAAAATGGACATTTTAATTTTTGTAACAAAAATGTTCTTTTAGCCTCAATTTTTTCATTTTCACATGGGCAACAGGATAAAATGCATCCTAAAATTTGTTGGGCAATTTCTCCTGAGTACACCGATACCTCATATGTGGTCATAAACCACTGTTTGGGCGCACGGCAGGACTGAGAAGGGAAGGAGCGCAATTTGAATTTTAGAGCCAATTTTCCGTTCAAAAAGTGAAATGGCGCTCCTTCCCTTCTGAGCCTTGCCGTGCGCCCAAACAGTGGTTTATGACCACATATAAGGTATCGGTGTACTCAGGAGAAATTGCCCAACAAATTTTGGGATGTATTTTATCCCTTTGCCCATGTGAAACTAAAAAAATGTAGGCAAAAAGAAATTTTTTGTGAAAAAAAAGTGTTTTTTTAATTTTTATGGATCAATTTGTGAAGCATCTGGGGGTTCAAAGTGCTCACTATGTACCTAGATATGTTTCTTTGGGGGTCTAGTTTCCAAAATGGGGTCACTTGTGGGGGAGCTCCAATGTGGAGACACACAGGGACCCTCCAAACGCGACATGGTGTCCGCTAACAATTTGAGCTCATTTTCCATTCAAATTGTTAGCGGACACCATGTCGCGTTTGGATGGTCCCCGTGTGTCTCCACATTGCAGCTCCCCCACAAGTGACCCCATTTTGGAAACTAGACCCCCCAAGGAACGTATCTAGATGCATAGTGAGCACTTTGAACCCCCATATGCTTCAGAAATTCATCCGTAAAAATGAAAAAGCACTTTTTTTTCCACTAAAAAATTATTTTTTCATTATTACGGATCAATTTGTGAAGCATCTGGGGGTTCAAAGTGCTCACTATGTACCTAGATATGTTCCTTTGGGGGTCTAGTTTCCAAAATGGGGTCACTTGTGGGGGAGCTCCAATGTGGAGACACACAGGGACCCTCCAAACGCGACATGGTGTCCGCTAACAATTTGAGCTCATTTTCCATTCAAATTGTTAGCGGACACCATGTCGCGTTTGGATGGTCCCCGTGTGTCTCCACATTGCAGCTCCCCCACAAGTGACCCCATTTTGGAAACTAGACCCCCCAAGGAACGTATCTAGATGCATAGTGAGCACTTTGAACCCCCATATGCTTCAGAAATTCATCCGTAAAAATGAAAAAGCACTTTTTTTTCCACTAAAAAATTATTTTTTCATTATTACGGATCAATTTGTGAAGCATCTGGGGTTCAAAGTGCTCACTATGTACCTAGATATGTTCCTTTGGGGGTCTAGTTTCCAAAATGGGGTCACTTGTGGGGGAGCTCCAATGTGGAGACACACAGGGACCCTCCAAACGCGACATGGTGTCCGCTAACAATTTGAGCTCATTTTCCATTCAAATTGTTAGCGGACACCATGTCGCGTTTGGATGGTCCCCGTGTGTCTCCACATTGCAGCTCCCCACAAGTGACCTCATTTTGGAAACTAGACCCCCCAAGGAACGTATCTAGATGCATAGTGAGCACTTTGAACCCCAGGTGCTTTACAAATTGATCCGTAAAAATGAAAAAAATAAACTTTTTGTGGAAAAAAAAGTGCTTTTTCATTGTTATGGATGAATTTGTGAACCATCTTGGGGTTCAAAGTGCTCACTATGCATCTAGATACGTTCCTTTGGGGGTCTAGTTTCCAAAATGGGGTCACTTGTGGGGGAGCTCCAATGTGGAGACACACAGGGGCTCTCCATACGCAATATGGTGTCCACTAACAATTGGAATTGTTAGCGGACACCTTGTAGGATATGAAGAGCCCCTATGTGCCTAAACATTGGAGCTCCCCCACAAGTGACCCCATTTTGGAAACTAGACCACCCAAGGAACGTATCTAGATGCATAGTGAGCACTTTGAACCCCCAGGTGCTTTACAAATTGATCCGTAAAAATGAAAAAAGAAACTTTTTGTGGAAAAAAAGTGCTTTTTCATTTTTATGGATGAATTTGTGAAGCATCTGGGGGTTCAACGTGCTCACTATGCATCTAGATACGTTCCTTCGGGCGTCTAGTTTCCAAAATGGGGTCACTTGTGGGGGAGCTCCAATGTTCAGGCACACAGAGAGGGTCTCTCCATACCCAACATGGTTTCCGCTAACAATTGGAGCTCATTTTCTATTGAAATTGTTAGCGGACACCATGTCGCATACGAGAACCCTGCCCACCCAGCACAAGGTGCCAACTGGTAGAGTTGGGTACAGCACCAGAAAATCACGCCTCTATGAATGCCCTATTTTTCTTTGGTGGATGTGGTTGAAAATTCTAGCAGCGTGGGGACCCCAACATTTGGGTCTCTTCGCAGCTGAGATCCAGTCAGCCAGCTACCAAGTTGTACATGGCTGGCTACAAAAAATACAGCGAAGCCCATTTTTTTTTATTTCTAGAACTAATTCTAGAAAAAAAAATGACGTAGGGCTCCGCCATATTTTTGGTCCAGCCAGGTACAACTTGGCAGCTACAGACTGCCAGCAACCCCCAGCTGCCTTGTTGTACCTGGCTGCAACCAAAAATACAGCGAAGCCCATTTTTTTTTATTTCTAGAACTAATTCTAGAAAAAAAATGACGTAGGGCTCCGCCATATTTTTGGTCCAGCCAGGTACAACTTGGCAGCTACAGACTGCCAGCAACCCCCAGCTGCCTTGTTGTACCTGGCTGCAACCAAAAATACAGCGAAGCCCATTTTTTTTTATTTCTAGAACTAATTCTAGAAAAAAAATGACGTAGGGCTCCGCCATATTTTTGGTCCAGCCAGGTACAACTTGGCAGCTACAGACTGCCAGCAACCCCCAGCTGCCTTGTTGTACCTGGCTGCAACCAAAAATACAGCGAAGCCCATTTTTTTTTATTTCTAGAACTAATTCTAGAAAAAAAAATGACGTAGGGCTCCGCCATATTTTTGGTCCAGCCAGGTACAACTTGGCAGCTACAGACTGCCAGCAACCCCCAGCTGCCTTGTTGTACCTGGCTGCAACCAAAAATACAGCGAAGCCCATTTTTTTTTATTTCTAGAACTAATTCTAGAAAAAAAATGACGTAGGGCTCCGCCATATTTTTGGTCCAGCCAGGTACAACTTGGCAGCTACAGACTGCCAGCAACCCCCAGCTGCCTTGTTGTACCTGGCTGCAACCAAAAATACAGCGAAGCCCATTTTTTTTTATTTCTAGAACTAATTCTAGAAAAAAAAATGACGTAGGGCTCCGCCATATTTTTGGCCCAGCCAGGTACAACTAGGCAGCTGGGGGCTGGAATCCTCAGCATAGAGAGGCCCAAGCGTTCTGGGCCCCCCATGCTGCGAATTGCAGCCCGCAGCCGCCCCAGAAAATGGCGCATTCATTGAAGCGCCATTTTCTGGCGCTGTACCCATGCTCTTCCAGTTGCCCTGGTGCCGGTGGCGAACTGGGTAATAAAGGGGTTAATGCCAGCTTTTTATTGGCAGCTGGCACTAAGCCCGAGATTCATAATATTGGGCCAATGTTAGACCCGCCATTATGAATCTCTGATAATTAGTCAATAAATACACACAGAGAAAAATATTTTTATTAGAAAAAAAACACAAACAAATTTTGGACTCCATCTTTATTATAAAAAGATCCGACGTAGTCCACAACGAAGGTCCCACGACGCTCGATCGTTTCCGACGGGATCCCCATGCAGGGGGATGGGGGATCAGGGATCCCCATGCAGGGGGATCAGGGATCCCCATGCAGGGATGGGGGATCAGGATCCATGCAGAGGATCAGGGATCCCCCTGCAGGGGGATGGGAGATCAGGGATCCCCATGCAGGGGGATGGGAGATCAGGGATCCCCATGCAGGGGGATCAGGGATCCTCCTGCAGGGGGATGAGGGATCAGGGATCCCCATGCAGGGGGATCAGGGATCCTTATGCAGGGGGATGGGAGATCAGGGATCCCCATGCAGGGGGATCAGGGATCCTTATGCAGGGGGATGGGGGATCAGGGATCCCCATGCAGGGGGATCAGGGATCCTCCTGCAGGGGGATGGGGGATCAGGGATCCCCATGCAGGGGGATGGGGGATCAGGGATCCCCATGCAGGGGAATGGGAGATCAGGGATCCCCATGCAGGGGGATCAGGGATCCTCCTGCAGGGGGATGGGGGATCAGGGATCCCCATGCAGGGGGATCAGGGATCCTCCTGCAGGGGGATGAGGGATCAGGGATCCCCATGCAGGGGGATCAGGGATCCTCCTGCAGGGGGATGAGGGATCAGGGATCCCCATGCAGGGGAATGGGAGATCAGGGATCCCCATGCAGGGGGATCAGGGATCCTCCTGCAGGGGGATGGGGGATCAGGGATCCCCATGCAGGGGGATCAGGGATCCTCCTGCAGGGGGATGGGGGATCAGGGATCCCCATGCAGGGGGATCAGGGATCCTCCTGCAGGGGGATGGGGGATCAGGGATCCCCATGCAGGGGGATCAGGGATCCTCCTGCAGGGGGATGAGGGATCATGGATCCCCATGCAGGGGGATCAGGGATCCTTATGCAGGGGGATGGGAGATCAGGGATCCCCATGCAGGGGGATCAGGGATCCTCCTGCAGGGGGATGGGGGATCAGGGATCCCCATGCAGGGGGATCAGGGATCCTCCTGCAGGGGGATGGGAGATCAGGGATCCCCATGCAGGGGGATCAGGGATCCTCCTGCAGGGGGATGGGGGATCAGGGATCCCCATGCAGGGGGATGGGGGAGGTCTTACCAGACGTCGGGCGGCGGTGAGAGGAAGCCGGAGGACGCAGGCAGGAGGACGCAAGCTGGAGGCGGCGGCGGCAGGAGGAGGTGAGTACCGGCGGTGGCGGGGGGCCGGGGACAGCGGGGGGGGCCCAGAATCAGCAGGGGACGGGGGATAGCGGGGGGGGGGCCCAGAAAAAGAAGGGGACAAGGCACAAGGGGATAGCGGGGGGGCCCAGAAACAGCAGGGGATGAGCCGGGGGATGAGCCGGGGGAGACACAGCGGGGGACAGGGGTATGAGCGGGGGAGCGCAGACACAGTTGGGGGACAGGGGGATGAGCGGGGGGCAGGCACAGCGGGGGACAGGGGGATGAGCAGGGGGGACAGACACAGTGGGGGTCAGGGGGATGAGGGGGGGTGATGAGCATCAGAGGGCACAAGCAGGGAATGTGTGCAGGAGCCGGGCACAGCTGACAGCCCGGCTCCTGCAGCGATCGCTCAGGGAAGTGCTGACATTCAGCACTTTCCTGCGCGATCTTGATGTGATCGGTCGGTCAGATTGACTGACCGATCACATCGCTCTGAGTGTGGGGACCCCTAAAAAGGATCCCCACACCTCTGCCCCTGACCCTCAGCTGTCACTGACAGCTTTTAGAATTGAACTGTCACTGTTCGTTTAGAAGCAGTGACAGTTCAAAGCCATGACGAGAATACTCGTCATGATGCGGGAACTGACAGCTTTTCATGACGAGTATACTCGTCATTGGTCGTAAAGGGGTTAAAGGGGTTTTCTCAATGGATTTTTTTTTTTCCTACCTAACCTCCCAAATCTGTAAAAGCCGATACCTTGTAGTGTTGAATAATGTGATTTGGGGGACCTTGTTATGTGGCACCAGACCACTGATGTTTTTTAGAAAATGGTGACATTCCATAAACTACATTGTCTTTAGATGCCAATAATCAATACTGTCCTGTTTGAGTAGCAACCTTGACTGCTGGGTGTGTTACAGACAGGGCTGTGGAGTCTGAGTCGTGAAGTCGGAGTTGTGTCCATTTTGAGTGGAGTTGGATTCAGGGAAATTGAGGAGTCGGATGTTTGGATTACTGACTTCACAGCCCTGGTTACAGAGAAGGTAGGAACAAAACTGGACAGAAGAAAGGCACGAGGGTGCAGAGAACGCACGACTTGGGAGGAGTGTTTAGAGCTGACACCCTTTTCTCCCTCCCCTTCCCCGCAGCCAAAAGGAGCTTTTAACATTAAAACAAACAAAAAAAAAGACATTTTAGTTTAAAAAGAGATGACCAGAAATGGCTTCATGTATTGTAGTTGCTAGAAAATGTTGAGAGATTTTTGGGAACATCTGAAAAAAAACCCATTTAAAGGAGGACGGTCATCAGGACAAAAGTGGACAGTTTTTGTATTCATTTTATTTCCGCCGCTCCCCTGAGTATTCCGGTTTTTGTTTTTTTTAAAACCGCCATCCGGTTCCAGAGATATGGGGGCTTTAATTTGATGCTAAATTTCTCTATGTTTCCAACTAGGGCGTGGCTTAAAGGATAGTTATGCAGACACGCCCCCAGATAATCCCATGGGCCACGCCCACTCAGAGATCATAAGATTTAGCACTAAGTGAAAAGGCCGATGTCTCTGGAACCATATGGCGGATTTTCGAAAAACAAAAAACAAAATACTCCGGGGAGCAGCGGGAATAAAATAAGCGCAAAAACTAGCTACTTTTGATTCAGTGACAAAATGTATAACCTCCCCCTTTAGGTGTCAATTTTTCCGTTACACTGCATCTAAGCAGAGAATATGGAACTGGGTATATAAAAAGGATGCTTAAATGAAAAGAAATAGTTTTAATGATGGACATTACTTTTAAGACTCTCCAGTTAAACTTCTCGAGACATCGTCGCAATCTCCTTTACAACCGCGCACATCTGTGGATTCAGGATGCAGCATAATACAGTGATTTTTCGATGGCGTAATGGGATCTTTAATGGCGATAGATATAAGCTTTTCATTTTATTACTCTATAAATTAAGAACCGCTTTATGACCGGAGCAGTGTAGCTGCCGCAGGAACAGATCCGTTATTACACGATAACGCTTTGTTCCAGAATGATTTTCTTTTCCTTACGTTTTGGTATTTATTTCTCTAACTTCCCTTTCGTTGTCCCCTAGGAGCATCTAAGCGGCAAGCAACGTCTCCCTTCTATTATGCTTAAAATTAGACTGGGACCGGGTTACATAAAACATTAATAGCTTTTATAACCAGAGAACACACACGTTGATGTCTCTGGTACGTTAGATATGGTATAACTCAAGCTCAGTAAGGAAAAGTATATGATTGTATATAGGAACTCTAAAATTATGTTTAAAGGGAATCTGACTTCAAGTTTTTGCTATTGAATCCAGCCATGTGTCACTTGCTCAGCAGCTGCTGATTGGACACACATTCAGCTGAAATGTATTGCAGTGTTGCAACTTCTGGCTCCCTGCACTGCAATACACATTGCCAGCCAGAGGCCAGCAGCAGATGTCATCTTGCCAGTGACAGGCGCTGCGTGGCAGTGACGTCACGCGCTGCATGGCAGTGACGTCACGTGCTGCCTGTTCTGGCACGTAGAAGTCAGTTATCAACTTCTGCTTGGCAATAGCGGATGACACTGCACATCGTGGGAGCTGGGAAAGGTAATAATTTTTTTTTCTTTTTAATATATGATAGAAAAGAATGATGGGGATATTATTCCAGGAAGGGACCCTGCGTGGGGGATATTGTTATAGCACGGAGCCCTTATTACTGGAAGGGCCCTGGACAGAGGTCATTATTACTGAGAAGTGCCAGGATAGGGACATTTATTTCTAGAAGGGGCCAGGATGGGGGAGAAAATGACAAGAACGAGACAGGGAACATTATTATATGATGGGAAAACATGTCTTTATAGGATCTGGAATGCTACAAGGGCCTATACATCTGACCATTATATAGGTGGGGGCCCCTGTCCAAAATTTTCCCTGGGGCCCATTGGACTCTTGTTATGCCACGGGGTCTTTCAAAACAACATCAAGCAGTCCAGTAAGTGATTCATCGCTGGAATCAGGGCCTCTGTCCCTACATCATGCTGCTCTTCAATTCCGTAGCAAAACTTGCTCACAGATTCCTTTTAAAAGACAAGATTTGCTTGAGTCATCCATAGTTAGATATAAAGAGATTCATTTTTGTATAATGAAAAGCTAATTGGTGTTATTAATATCTCTATCAATTAGAGGACTTCAGAAATGGGAAAAAATGTAGTAGCAGGGAATACTATAAGTAAAAACAATACTCACCTGTTAAAAGGGTTGTCCACTACTTTGATATTTGACGACTATTCTCAGGGTATACTAAGAGAATATTTGCTGCGACACTAAACATGATGAGTGTGAACTAGCTACATGGCTGTGGAACAGGGCTATGTACAACTAAGATAATGCATATATGACAAAAAAGCACAGTAAATAACCCTCTGGATTATAGAGAAAATGGAGAGACTTAGCTTCAAATGTTCTCTTAATGTATGTATTTTTTGCTTGCACCTTTACATGTAGGTAATGCCGGTCATTATTTAATATATAGTATGACTATTTTTTGCCCGAGATCCCTCCCCCAGCTCTGTCGCCTCGCCTATCCCTCCATCTTGCTGTACCCTAGGTCCAGAGACATACCAAGCCAGCAGGTTTTAATTGCAGTTCACAGGCATAAAAACCCATTCTAGCAATTGTATACCGCATGTAGTGACGTAGTGTTAGGACACGGTATGATGAGTGGACCTTGTCGCGGTTATCGGGCTCGTCCGCAGTGGCCATTGTTGAAGCTAAAGCTCTCAATTTTCTCTATAATCCAGAGCAGTATTTACTGTGTTTTTTTTTTTTTTTTGTTTTTTTTTTTGTCATATATTCATTATCTTAGTTGTACATAGCCCTGCTTCATAGCCATGTGGCTAGTTCTCACTCATCATGTTTAGTGTCGCAGCAAATATTCTCTTAGTGTATGTATTTTTTGCTTGCACCTTTACATGCAAGTGATGCCAGTCATTATTTAATACATAGTATTCTCAGGGTATTTCATCAATATCCGATCGGAGGGGTTCTTGTATCTGGTTCCCTGATCTGCACTATTTCAGCTCCATACTATATTCACATCTGTCTTGTAACAGCTGATCGGTGACGCCGTGTGCCAGTGAGCCCCACCGACTTGATGTTGATTATTTAGATCCAATAATGCATAACTCTGCTGTTCATGGTGTCCCTGCTGGTCCCTGTTTAGGTACAGTGCCTACAAGTAGTATTCAACCACCTGCAGATTTAGCTGGTTGACACATGCGGAACTAACTTGGCATTGTGACATTTGGACTGTAGATCAGCCTGGAAGTGGGAAATGCAGTGCAGCCAAAAATAATTTAAAATTTTTTTTTTAATTTTTTTTTTTTTAAAGCGTTAAAAGTTAATTCAGAGAGTCATTTATTATTCAACCCCTCAAACCACCAGCATTCTGTTTGGTCCCCCTAAAGTATTAAGAAGTAGTTCAGGCACAAAGAAAATGAGCTTCACATGTGTGGATTAATTATCTCTTTTGCCAGCCTTTTATGACTATTTAAGACCCTCCCCAAACTTGTGAACAGCACTCATACATGGTCAACATGGGAAAGACAAAGGAGCATTCCAAGGCCATCAGAGACGAGATCGTGGAGGGTCACAAGGCTGGCAAGGGTACAAAACCCTTTCCAAGGAGTTGGGCCTACCTGTCTCCACTGTTGGGAGCATCATCCGGAAGTGGAAGGCTTAAGGAACTACTGTTATCCTTCCACGGCCTGGACAGCCTTTGAAAGTTTCCTTCCGTGCCGAGGCCAGGCTTGTCCGAAGAGTCAAGGCTAACCCAAGGACAACAAGGAAGGAGCTCCGGGAAGATCTCATGGCAGTGGGGACATTGGTTTCAGTCAATACCATAAGTAACATACTCCACCGCAATGGTCTCCGTTCCAGACGAGCCCGTAAGGTACCTTTACTTTCAAAGCGTCATGTCAAGGCTCGTCTACAGTTTGCTCATGATAACTTGGAGGACTCTGAGACAGACTGGTTCAAGGTTCTATGGTCTGATGAGACCAAGATCGAGATCTTTGGTGCCAACCACACACGTGACGTTTGGAGACTGGATGGCACTGCATACGACCCCAAGAATACCATCCCTACAGTCAAGCATGATGGTGGCAGCATCATGCTGTGGTGCTGTTTCTCAGCCAAGGGGCCTGGCCATCTGGTCCGCATCCATGGGAAGATGGATAGCACGGCCTACCTGGAGATTTTGGCCAAGAACCTCCGCTCCTCCATCAAGGATCTTAAAATGGGTCGTAATTTCATCTTCCAACAAGACAACGACCCAAAGCACACAGCCAAGAAAACCAAGGCCTGGTTCAAGAGGGAAAAAATCAAGGTGATGGAGTGGCCTAGTCAGTCTCCTGACCTTAACCCAATTGAAAACTTGTGGAAGGAGCTCAAGATTAAAGTCCACATGAGACACCCAAAGAACCTAGATAACTTGGAGAAGATCTGCATGGAGGAGTGGGCTAAGATAACTCCAGAGACCTATGCCGGCCTGATCAGGTCTTATAAAAGACGATTATTAGCTGTATTTGCAAACAAGGGTTATTCCACAAAATATTAAACCTAGGGGTTGAATAATTGACCCACACTTTTATGCTTAAAATTTATTAAAATTCAACTGAGCAACATAACTTTTTGGTTTGTAAGATTTATGCTTCTGTTAATAAATCCTACTCTCGTTTGCAGTTTGAAGGCTCTAACTTATTTGCATCTTATCAAACCACCTAAATCTGCAGGGGGTTGAATACTACTTGTAGGCACTGTAACTTTACATAGTCCATTGAGGTCATTGGCTGCAGTGGTTCCATGGACAGTGAAACCACTCCAAAAATTAAATAGAGACCATGTGGACCACCAGAATGGCATCGGTGGACTTTAAAGGGGTTGTCCAGTCTAGTAGAAAGGTTTGCAGTCTCTCTAAAGAAATGTTTTGTTTGGCACGCTGGGTGTCTGGGTGGATGGTGATGCTCAGTGGTTGGATGGTTATTCAGACAATAATGCACTAGGCTGATGGCTGTCTACTGGGCATCCACCAGACTGTTCCTAACAAGGAAATGTTGGCCATCTTGTAAAATGCGGTACCCTTGAACATGATATGCTGACAGACCAATAAAAAATTCCTTTACTGCCCCTAAAGGCCACTTTACACGTCGCAATATCGTTCCGATATTGCATACAACTTCATGGGAGCGCGCACGTTTTTGGCACTTGTCCAAAATCGCATAGGAGATGTTACACAGGGAGATATCGCCAGGCAACGCAACTACGATGTCGTACGCCCCTCTTGCACACTGCGTCTGAGCAACTCAGGGAACGACCAGTTAACATTGGAGGGAATAAGGGAAGTTGCACTCCAAATCGTAGTTGCACTGTCACACAGCACGATCCTGCCAGATCGTCAGGCCAATATTGCACGGTTGAAGAGTATGCACAATTCACAAACGATATCGTAGCTGCATTGTTTTTGAGTTGCGTTGCCCATTTACACGACACAACGCACGAAGGATATCAACTGCAACGCCCCTACCACGTGACTTTTTATCGTAGTTGCGTTGCGATATCGTGACGTGTAAAGCAGCCTTAAGGAGGACCTGTCACCAAACACACATGGTGATCTAATTACAGCCCCGCCTCCTGCAGTGACATCACCTCTTATACCCGCCCTGCTCCATGTTAACCAATGGAGCAGGGCGGGTATAAGCCGTGACGTCGCCGCAGGGGGCGGGGCTAAGCGGCCATTACTGAAATAAGCTCTGTGTTATACTGCAGACGAGGGAAACAATGATTGGCATCAGGGAGGCGGCGGTTGGGCAGATTAAACATACAGGGGGTGTGAATCTGCCCTTTGGCTCCAGCCACAAGCCACCTCCTATTTGGCGCCACAATGTAAGTTTTCAGAGAGTATTATCTCTGGGTACAGAGGGGTTCAAGGGCTGGGGGACCCCTTGCCTGGATGCAGCAGACATGCTGCATTAAGTGCTGTAATTAGATCACCATGTGTGTTTGGTGACAGGTCCTCTTTAAGAGTGCCATTGGCTTTTCTGCCACCATGAGTGTCGTGGGTTTTCATGCATCAGTCAATATCCTGACCATGTGCGATGTGCTAACTGTCTTGATCCCTTGTATTTCCCATGCTGGTGGCGGTCATGTAACAGTATGTATGTAGTTTGCACTCTTGCGGTCACATGCCAACTAGACTCTTCTCTGCTAGAATATTGAGAAACGGAGGAAAGTCTAGTCTGCATGCGACCACAAGTATGCAAATTGCTTCACAAGTCACAAGACCACCTATCCGCTCGAGGAATATTGGAGAATGGCACACTGTCATGATCCAGCAGTCTGCAGTCACATGGAGGGACTACAGACCTTTCTTCTTAAACTGTATACCCTATTTAAAGGGTTGTTTTTAACATAGCTCTTCTACAGATTAATAGTTTTGATCAACAGCCCGGTCGTGTTCCCTTTTGAGTTCGCCGGCAACCAATCCTAGGGGTTGTATAGACTATAAAATATGCCTATGACATTTCACTAATGTAGGATGGCAGCGACCCAAAACTATGATGTGTATGTGCCCAAACAGGGCATTTGGGCAGAGGCTGTTTATATATGACAATCCCGTTCATTCACCTTCAGACATTTTCTGGGGATTTGTGGAATATATGGTAGATCCTCAATGAATAGCATTACTCATGTAGAGAAATAGCAAATGAAGGGTTGGCCAGATCTTCTTGCGGTAGAATGTTAAAAGCCTTTATTGACTCAGGGATTGGTCTGTGTTGCCTGGGAGAATGAAAACATACCATATATCAAGTAGATTAGAGCAACTGTCTATCTAAATGCATTGTATAAGTGATTTATTAGGTTATTTATGTTGTAGGTTGGGGTTAGGCAGACGATATTATTCCATGGTATATTGTGCACTGATATATCTACACCATAGTAGCGGCACATAGCTGGGATGGTGATTCTTCCAATTTCAATCTTCCTATAATGTCAATGCAAGCCAGTTGGACACAAAGGTTTTTTAAGTCTCCTCCTCAGTATTAGGGTATGTGCACACAATCTGGAGGTGCTGCGTTTTGGACACAGTGCCTCGGGACCTGCAGGAACCCACGGGTGATCTCAGGGAGACCACAGACGCCCTGTACTTACGATCTGCATTCAGTGCAGGGTGGGTTTTCCCTGCATTCACCTGCTGGAGATCGCTTCCGACTCCGCAGCATGAAATTAACATGATATGGTAGCGCGGCAACCTGCACCGCAGCTGAAAACACGCTGCGGTGGGGAGAAGCCTAGTGAGCATGGGATTTCTACAAATCCCATTCACTATGCTGGTACTGTACAGCGCAGCATTTTGGACGCAGCGGTATTACGCTATGTCCAAAGCACTGCAATTCCTGATTGTGTGCACGCACCCTTAGTGTCATATAATGTGTGGCCAACTTCAGCTTTAAGATTACCGTATTTTTCGCTTTATAAGACGCACCTGATTATAAGACGCACCCCCAAATTTGGTGAAGGAAAAGATAAAAAAAAATAATTTTTAGTGTTAAATGGGATCCGTCTTATAATGCCAGTGTCTGTCTTACAAATCATATACCATAGATGAGGACTGGAGTTGGGGACCTCTGTACTATGGCACCTCACTCTAGTACTATGGCACCTCAGTGCGGTGTGGCACCTCTGTCTAGTAGTATTATTGCATCTCATTGTAGTACAACACCACAGTGTACTATTATAGCATCTCACTGTACTATGTCTTCTTAGTGTGGTATATATGGCACCTCCATGTAGCACAGCACCTCAATGTGGTATATATGGCACCTCTGTGCAGCACACCACCTCAGTGTGGTATATATGGCACCTCCGTGCAGCACAACACCTCAGTGTGGTATATATGGCACCTCTGTGCAGCACAACACCTCAGTGTGGTATATATGGCACCTCTGTGCAGCACAACACCTCAGTGTGGTATATATGGCACCTCTGTGCAGCACAACACCTCAGTGTGGTATATATGGCACCTCTGTGCAGCACAACACCTCAGTGTGGTATATATGGCACCTCTGTGCAGCACAACACCTCAATGTGGTATATATGGCACCTCTGTGCAGCACAACACCTCAGTGTGGTATATATGGCACCTCCGTGTAGAATCTCAGTGTTCTATGGCACGGTGCCACCTTAGCTGTGTCTGGAGAGGGTGAGACTGAGATCGAGTCAATCACGCATTCCCACTATTTCTATCTACAGTGGATGGGCTGTGACTTACAGTATTCAGACACATAGTGCAGTGCAGGGAGAGGGCACCTCCACCATCCTCCTTTGTGTGGCAGCAGCACCAGCTCGGGCACAAGTTGCACATCAACTTAATGGCAGTGTGACACTTAATCTCCTCTCACCTCCTCATTCACCATCTGCTTGTTATGGGCAGCGGCAACAACACTCACGGCTCACCAAAGGTCCCAGGAGCTGTGGGATTCACTAGTTTAATTCCCACTCTGAATAGCCTGTGAAGTTTGAGGACCTTTGATGATGTCAGACCCCGGATCACATGACCGCGAGCCCATGTGACCGGGCTGACTGTGTTAGTCGGCAGGAGCTGCGTCCAGCAGGATACAAGCACCAGGAGGCCCCGGCGACGTGTTTTTTACTGAGGAGGCGACACAACCTTAACCAGGTTAGAGTCGGTCCCCTCACCCACTCCCTCACCTGTCACACGGGCGGCTGCGGCGGGGACAAAGATAAAGCAGGCTTACTGTGGTGGCTGTGGAGGCCAGCAGGGCACAATGGCTTGGGCAGATAACGCGCTGGGGCTGCTAATGGGAAGTTCACATGTGGCTGCAGCCTCTGAGCTGCAGGTCCGCTCCATACACTCCTGTGATATGGGCTGTTCCCGCTGGTGATTGACAGCAGGAAGCAGTGCATATTACAGGAGTTAATGAGCGGCCCCACGTGAGCACGGGGCCGCTGCAGCCTCCTCCAGCTTCCTGACAGCCCCTAGACACCACAGCTCCCCCCCACCTTCCACCTCCAATTCAGCACAGCTACTAGTTTCGCTTTATAAGATGCACCCCCCACTTTCCCCCAAAATTTGGGGGAACAAAAGTGCGTCTTATAAAGCGAAAAATACGGTAACTACTTTCTGACTACCCAACATCAGTTTGGCCTGGACTATGAATCACTCTGCTCTGCAGAACATAATTGCAGAGTCAGCAGCTGCATGGAGATCATACAGGAGCGAAGAACCAGGTGTCAGGGACAGATGTGCTCCCTTTACAGAAGGCAGAGATGTTTTTTGCCATCTCTGTCTGTCTGATCACTATATACAGTGGGTACGAAAACTATTCCCGCCACTTTAATTTTTTCACTCTGTGTCATTGCAGGCATTTGGTAAATTGAAAAAAGTTAATTTTTCTCTCATTAATGTACACTCTATACCCCATCTTGACTGAAAAAACAGAAATGTAGATATTTGTGAACATTTTTAAAAAAAAGAAAATCTGAAATATCACATGGTCATAAGTATTCAGACCCTTTGCTCAGTATTGAGTATTTGCACCTTTTGAGCTAGTACAGCCATGAGTCTTCTTGGGAATGATGCAATACATTTTTCACCACCTGGATTGGGGGTCCTCTTCCATTCTTCCTTGCGGATCCTCTCCAGTTCCGTCAGGTTGGATGGTGATTGTTGGTAGACAGCCATTTTCAGGTCTCTCCAGAGATGCTCAATTGGGATTAGGTCAGGGGTCTGGCTGGGCCAGTCAGGAATGGCCACAGAGTTGTTCTGAAGCCGCTCCTTTGTTATTTTAGCTGTGTGTTTAGGGTCATTGTCTTGTTGGAAGGTGAACCTTCGACCAAGTCTGAGGTCCACAGCACTCTGGAAGAGGTTTCCATGCAGGATATCTCTGTACTTGGCCGCACTTATGTTTCCTCCACTTGCAACCAGTCATCCTGTCTCTACAGCTGAAAACCACCCCCATAGCATGATGCTGCCACCACCATGTTTCACTGTTGGGATTGTATTGGGCAGGTGATGAGCAGTGCCTGGTTTTCTCCACACATACCGCTTAGAATTATCACCAAAAAATTCTATCTTCATCTCATCAGACCAGAGAATCTTATTTCTCATAGTCTGGGAGTCCTTCATGTGTTTTTTTACTAACTTTATGCAGGCTTTCATATGTCTTGCACTGAGGAGAGGCTTCCATCAGGCCACTCTGCCATAAAGGCCCAACTGGTGGAGTGCTGCAGTGATAGTTGACTATGTGGAATTTTCTCCCATCTCCCTACTGCATCTCTGGAGCTCAGCCAAAGTGATCTTGGGGTTCTTCTTTACCTCTCTCACCAAGGCTCTTTTCCCATGATTGCTCAGATTGGTTGGACGGACAGGTCTAGGATGACTTCTGGTCGTCCCAAACTTCTTCCATTTAAGGATTATGGAGTCCATTGTGCTGTTAGGAACCTTGAGTACTGGAGAAATTATTTTGTAACCTTGGCCAGATCTGTGCCTTGCCACAATTCTGTCTCTGAGCTCCTTGGGCGGTTCCTTTGACCTCATGATTCTCATTTGGTCTGACATGCACTGTGAGCTGTGAGGTCTTATATAGAAAGGTGTGTGCCTTTCCAAATCATGTCCTATCAGTTGAATTAAACAAAGCTGGACTCCAATGAAGGAGTAGAACCATCTCAAGGAGGATCACAAGGAAATGGGCAGCATGTGACTTAAATAGGATTGTCTGAGCAAAGGGTCTGAATACTTTTGACCATGTGAGATTTCAGTTTTTCTTTTTTTATAAATTTGCATAAATATCCACATTTCTGGGGGAGGATTTGAGTCAAGATGGGGTGCAGAGTGTACATTAATGAGGAAAACAATGAACTTATTTGAATTTCCCAAATGGCTGCAATGATAAGAGTGAAAATCTGAATACTTTCTGTACCGACTGTATAACATTTCATACAGTATAATTTCCTCCTCCAGTCCTATCGATCATGTTATACCAAAAAGAAGCAGGAGCAGCTGGATCTTAAATTAACCTGTTAAAGATATGGCTATAATTGACCTATTATCCTGATTCATGTGACGATTTTTTAGTGTAAAAAACAATGAGAACAAATGTGAAAAATTGACATATATTTCTTTCCTTTTTTTTTCCATTTTCTTCTAAGAATTGACATAGACAAAAACATTTTTGAAATTGATGTAAAAATGTATATTACTGATATGAAGTGCACCACTCCAGCATTTTTTTTTATTTTTTATTAGAGCTATATTAATAATTGCCTTTCTTTCTGGAATAACACAGACTGGCACAGGATGGCACTGCCTATATTGATAGTCCTACATCTTGCTGAGGAGTAATGGAAAGGGCACTACGGGGGGCATTGCTAAGAAGTAGAGGCCTTTATGCAATTGCCCCCAATGTGAAATCTCCAAGTGTAAGATTATTCGTCCCTTAATGCTGTAAAATCCATATATTCTGCGGATATGATAGCGTTTCTCTGCAAATAGTAAAGCTTGACTTCCGTCTTGCTGGTAACCTAATCGAAAGACCCAGGATGTCCACACCGGTCCTTTTCCGTAGAGCTACAAATGCGTTTTCCAGCCGGATGCCTCATCTATACCCATCTAGTCAGATTTGACCCGATGGTGGCCCGTAGCTGTTTGCCTATAGAGCGCGGTGTGTGGGCAGATAACTGAATTGTGTTGCAGTCAGCGGTGTAATTAAAGTGAGACCGGGCGGCTGCTCTCTCACAAAGGTCGTGGCAAAGCAATTTCAAGACAAAGAGATTTAATTAAAAGCAAAACGTCTCTCTTTCAAATTGCTGGTCTCAACGAAAGGCGCCGACTGTGTTGAGCGCGTCCAGCAAGAGCTTAATAACATTTGTAATGTCCTTTAATTGCTAAAATAAGGAAGGTGTGCCATTGCTGGAAAGCCCATGGGTAGGGATATACTGTATGTAGCTCCACATGGGCATGAAAGGGTGTTTGCCAATAAGTGAAGCTTTTAAGGTTCGCTTCGGTTGCGGAACGAACCCTTGGATTTTTGGATGAGGAGGCGCTGTTTGGGACATGAACTTGACACGTGCTGTCGCTAATTGGCTATTTGGCTCTCCACCCTCCTACAGCCAGCTATAAGCAAATCACTTCCGGGACGGGAGCGTGGGGATTATTCAATTTTTTTTTTAGGTACAATACACTACAGCAGGAAAACTCAGATTTTCCCCTTAGTGCGAACTGATCTCACTGGGTTGGGCACCAAGCATACCGGAGCATGGCACGGCACGCCCCTGCTCTTTGGATATGCAAATCACCCGAACTCCAGCCCCGAACAGGTTTGCTGTTCTCTGATTATTACTGCTTTTATGGGTTTGAGCAGAATCACAAGATCCATATCGGTCACCTGACTAAAGGACCATTTAGATGGGCTGATAATGGAAGAACGAGTGTTAATAAGAAAGCTTGTTCCTGATTGTAGGCCCAGCTAAACATCGCCTGAAAAACAAGCAATACAATTGTTTGTTGGGTGTGATTGTTGAGTTTGTTGAGTGAGAATGTGGAGCTTAGTGTTTGCCACGTGGATTTTTTTTTTTCCTTCCTCTGGATCAACACGTTAGGTTATGGGTTGAACTAGATGGACTTAGTCTACTGTCAACCTTAAAAACTATGAGACTGTTTCTGTAGCACATTGCCGCATGTAATTAGGATTTGTGCTGCTGATAATCTTATATTCTACCCATATATTATTTTAAATACTTATCCGTTTCTTGTGTAACCGGCCATTAACCCCTTCCCGACCCATGACATTACACAAACGTCATGAAAGTCAGTGCCTTCCCGACCTATACTACGGCACCATTGGCGCGGTAGCCGCCATCGGGTTCCGGTGTTCAGTGATTCTTATCAATGAACATCGGGGCTTGAGGTCAGGCAGGGGTGGATTCCCCACCCTGTCCCCACGATCACAGTGATTGGCTGTTTGAGCAGCCAGTCTCCGCAATCCTCTCTCCACCTATGGAATGGGCTTTCATTGCCACTTTCATAGGCTGGAGCGCTGGAGAGGGCGGGCATCGCCCCCTCCAGCTCTGATGAAAGCGATCTGATGGGATGATCACTCCCATCAGAGCCACTCCACAGCCTCCCGCTTTTAATTCCTGCCCCCGTCGCTCTTCCTCCTCACCTCCCCTCCTCCCGCTCCGGTCCTGATATCCCACCCACCCTCTTTCTCCTCCCCCTCCCGCACTTTCTCCTTCCCTCCCCACCCCACCCCACCCATGCTCCCCTGCTGCCCCCACACACCTCTGTTCCCTGCCGCCACCTCGCCCGAGCTCCTCCGCTGCTGACAGCTGAGGAGCAGCAGGACACCGAGGCAACGGGCTGCCAGGAGAATCTCTGCGGTGAGGTGAGGATGGATGGGTGGATGGATGGATGGGTGGGTGGGTAGATGGAGAGAGAGCCTGCATGGATGGGTGGGTGGATGGAGAGAGAGCCTGCATGGATGGATGGATGGATGGGTGGATGGGAGAGAGTCTGCATGGATGGATGGATGGGTGCATGGATGGAGAGACTGCATGGGTGGATTGATGGGTGGATGGATAGGTGGTGCAAAAAGGGGGGGTGGGGACCCCTAGAACAACTATTGCTGACACCTGGCTCCCCTAACGTTCCTATACAGTTTCCACAACTGTCGCCGCCAGGATACCTATTCCCTGACTGTCCCTGGACTACCACTACACAGGGCTCAGACTGGGTGAACACTAGTCAACCCGACTAGCAACTAGAAAACACACAAGGGAAACATACAAAGTGGGGAAGAGATACACTTAGCTTTAGCAGATCCAAGCAGCAAACCAGCAGGCTCCAAGAAACACTGCTTTGATCCAAGAATCAATCAGGAACACCTGAGGCTATCACCAGCAGTGCATCCTGGGAGTCGAGGGAAATATATAGGCAGCTCCAAGGTAAGGAATCAGCTGGGTCCTAGTGACATTCAGCTTTAACTAAAAGGGAAATGCCTCTTAAAGTGACAGAGACATTTTTTATTTAGGATGTGGACTGTTTGGCCAAACTCTGGGACCTTCTGCGAGTGACCTCTACAGTCTCATCCGTGCCTCCTGACATACCCGTGACAGTATGGCAATGATTTGCCATACAGTGCATCATCACCATGACCCCACAGACTACAAAAAGAGGACAGTTGATCCCTTGTTGTAGTCTCTGAGGTCACTGTGATGGTGCACTGTATGGCAGATTATTGCCATACAGTGCACCATCATTGACACCAAAGACTACAACAAGGGATCAGGTGTCCTCTTGTTGTAGTCTGGTGTCAAAGTGAAGGTGCACTGTATGGCAATGATCTGCCATACAGTGCACCATCACCGTGACCCCAGAGACTACAACATGGGATCAAGTGTCCTCTTGTTGTAGTCTGGTGTCAAAGTGATGGTGCAGACTACAACAAGAGGACACTTGATCCCATGTTGTAGTCTCTGGGGTCATGGTGATGGTGCACTGTATGGCAGATCATTGCCATACAGTGTACCGTGACTCTGACCCCAGATACTACAACAAGAGGACACTTGATCCCTTGCTTCAGTCTCTGGATGTAGCAGAGGCAATCAAGCGTTGTGGGACCATCGTTTTGGACTACGTCGGATAATAATAATAAAGATGGAGTCCAAATTTTGATTGTGTTTTTTTTTCTCAAAAAGATTTTACTCTGTGTGGTGTATTTTTTTTTACTATATACTAGAGATTCCTAATGGCTGGGTCTAACAGTGGCCTAACATTATGAATCTTGGGCTTATTGCCAGCTGCCAATAAAAAAGCTGGGATTAACCCCTTTATTACCCAGTTTGCCACCGGCAACAGGGCAACTGGAAGAGTCTGGGTACAGCGCCAGAAAATGACGCTTCAATGAATGCGCCATTTTCTGGGGTGGCTGCAGGCTGCAATTTGCAGCATGGGGGGCACTTCTAAGCGGAGTGATCAGGCAGCCAGGTACAACGAGGCAGGTAGGGGTGGGTGGCAGTCCGTAGCTGCCAAGTTGTACCTGGCTGGCAACTAAGAATATGGCGAAAGCCCATGTCTTTTTATTTTTTTCAATTATTTCTACAAATAATAATAAAAAAAAAAAAACATGGAGCTTAGTCGTATTTTTGGTTGCCAGCCAGGTTCAACTTGGCAGCTGGGAGGCTGTAATCCTCAGCGTGGAGAGACCCAAATGTTCTAGGCCCCCACGCTCCAAATTGCAACCCACAGCCACCCAGAAAATAGCGCATTCATTAGAGGCACCATATTCTGCTGCTGTACCCTTCCAGTTGCCCTGGTGCTGGTGGCAAACTGGGTGATAAAGGAGTTAATGTCAGCTTTGTATTGGCAGGTGGCACTAAGCCCAAGATTCATAATGTCGGGCCAACGTTAGACCCGGCCATTAGGAATTTCTAGTAAATAATACACAACACTCAAAGAAAAATAATTTTATTAGAAGAAAAAACAAACCTCTCAAATCCATATTTATTACTCCCACATAACCCTCCACGATCCTTGATATTTAGTCTGCAGGGAGAGGACAAGCGTTCTCTTCCTGCAGAGTCTGCAATCCCACTGACCGCAGGGACTCGGTGAGTGACGTCACCCACGGCAGTCAGAAACTGCCATAGGGAAGTGATGACGTCCCTTGCTGAGTAACCAGGGCTCCCTGTGGCAGTGAACTCAAAATGTTGTCACTTGTGTGGGATTTCCACTGTTAAGCTACATCAGGGGCTATCCAAACAGAACATGACACCCACAGACTATGCCATTAAAATCTGTGTTCCAAAATGTCACTCCCTCCCTTCAGAGCCCTGCCATGCGCACAAACAGTGGTTTATGACCACATATGAGGTATCGGTGTACTCAGGATAAATTGTCCAACAAATTTTAGGATCCATTTTATCCTGTTGCCCTTGTGAAAATGAAAAAAATTTGTGGATCAATGTGTGAAGCACCTGGGGGTTTAAAGTGCTCACTATGCATCTAGATAAGTTCCTTGGGGGGGTCTAGTTTCCAAAATAGAGTCCCGTGTGGGGGAGTTTCTATGCTTAGGCACACAGGGGCTCTCCCTATGCGACATGGTGTCCGCTAATATTTGCAGCTAATTTTAGATTGAAAAAGTGAAATGGCGCTCCTTCCCTTCTTAGCCCTGCCGTGCACCCAAACAGTGATTTTCCACCACATATGAGGTATTACCGCAATCAGGGGAAATTGCCCAACAAGTGTTAGGATCCATTTTATCCTGTTGCCCATGTGAAAATGAAAAAATTGAGGCTAAAGAAACATTTTTGTGAAAAAAAAAAAAAAAAAAAAAGTACTTTTTCATTTTTACGGATCAATGTGTGAAGCACCTGGGGGTTCAAAGTGCTCACTATACATCTAGATAATTTCCTTTGGGGGTCTAGTTTCCAAAATGGGGTCACTTGTGAGGGAGCTCCAATGTTTAGGCACACAGGGGTTCTTTATATGCAACATGGTGTCCGCTAACAATTGGAGCTAATTTTCCATTCAAAAAGTCAATTTGCGCTCCTTCCCTTCTGAGCCCTGCCGTGCGCCCAAACAGTGGTTTATGACCACACATGAGGTATCGGTGTACTCAGGAGAAATTGCCCAACAAGAATTGAGGCTAAAAGAACATTTTTGTTATCAAAATTAAAATGGCAATTTTTTCCTTTCACGTTGCTTTAGTTCCTGTGAAGCACCTGAAGGGTTAATAATCTTCTTGAATGTAGTTTTGAGTAGCTTGAGGGGTGCAGTTTTTGGAATGGTGTCACTTTTGGGTGTTTTCTGTCATGTACACCCCTCAATGGGACTTCAAATGTGATATGGTCCCTAAAAAAAATGGTTTTGTAAATTTTGCTGGAAAAATGAGAAATTGCTGATGAACTTTGAACCCTTATAACTTCCCAACAAAAATTTTTTTTTTTACAAAATTGTGCTGATGTGAATAGACATGTGGGAAATGTTATTTATTAACTATTTTGTGTCGCATAACGCTCTGGTTTAACAGAATAAAAATTCAAAAATTGAACATTGTGAAATTTTTAAAATTTTCGCCAAATTTTCAATTTTTTTTGCAAATAAACGCAAAAATTATCAACCTAAATTTACTACTAACATGAAGCCCAATATATCACGAAAAAAACAGTCTCCGAATCGCTAGGATCTGTTGAAGTGTTCCAGAGATATAACCTTGTAAAGGGACACTGGTCAGAATTGCAAAAAATAATCTGGTCATTAGAGTCAAAATAGGCTGGGGGGTGAAGGAGTTATATGACTGTCTACGTGCAAGCAAACAGGCAATCAGTGGTTATGTACTGATCGGGGACGGCACTTCTAAGGCTGCCTTCACATCATGAGTTTGGGCTGTCTGTGGGGATCCTTGTTTTTGCAGGATCCCGTGGACAATGACAGATCCACACGGATCCCTGCATTCGGATGGCAAATAGCCATCTATATACGAATCTATGCAGGATCCATGTGGATCCCGTGGTCCCTGTCTCTCCCTGTTCTCCCTGCATCTTCCCTGTCTCTCCCTGTTCTCCCTGCATCTTCCCTGTCTCTCCCTGTTCTCCCTGTCTCTCCCTCCTCCATCTTCCTTCCCCCCGCTCGTCTATCCTGTCCCCTCTCCTCTCCCCAGTCCTGTCCCCTGTCCTGTCACCTCCTCTTTTCTCCAGTATGTAAAGAATAATAATTTCCTCTCGGAGGATACTTTACCTTTCCGCCTCCGGGGATGTGACCGTCTCCATCTGGCTGTAGGACCTGTTATTACGTAACAGACCAATCAGCTGACGTGTCAGCTGATTAGCTCGGTGACGTCACAAGAGGTTCTGCACCCAGATGGAGATGGAGATGGTCGCCTCCCCGGAGGCGCCGGAAAGGTGAAGTATCCTCCAAGAGGAAATTTATTATGTTTTAGATACCGGAGGAAAAAGGAGGGGACAGGACAGACCAGTGGGGGAAGAGGACATGGAGAAGGGAGAGACAGGGTTATGTACTGGGCACTGCTTCTGGGCATGCTTAGTACATAACCACGGAGCCGACATCGGATCTGATGTAGACACGATTGCGATGTCCATAGGCTCCTATTGTAACTTCCTACGGACCATCACGGATCAGTGAGGTCCGATTTTAGTCACGGACACCAAAATCGCAGCAGGCTACGATTTTGGCTCCGTGACTAAATTACACAGCAATGGATGGTGCTAAAATCGGATGCCAATAGAGACACATCCAATCTGATCAGTTTCCCATAGGAATACATGGGAGGCAAAATCGGATCTGTCTGTATCCGTTTTGAAACAGATACACACGGATGCTCCAAAATTGTGATGTGAAGGCAGCCTAAGCGGAGTGATCAGACAGCCGGACGAGTGCTCGATCGGTATTGCCACCTTAACTTTGGTCAAATCAAGACTGGAGAAAACTTTTAAATAAAGTTATCCGATCCATTCTCGTTAGCGCTAAGTACATCGAGAATTAAATGTACAGACGGCTGATTAATAATACAGCAAAGTTCATGTAAACAAAACTATTTGCTGTAAATAATTAATAATCCTGACTCAATCCAAACTTCTCAACAAAACCATTACCCATCATCACCAATATGTCTGGCTATTAGTTATGGTGCAAATATTTATTGCCTCCCTACTGTAGATGAATAGGCTGCCATTTATTCAATTAAGAAGTGGAGTTTAATTACTGAGCACACATCATTGAAGAAGATGCCTCACTTATATTGATGGGGGAGCTAAAGGAGCCATTTACATATTTTTGCCTGATAATGAGTTTCACCAAGATGGCAAAGTCAACACGCTTCAGCTTATCATTAAAGCCGAGGCGAAATGCTGAGTTCACTTCCCCGTTAATGCTGTTTTGGCACGTATAGATCTGCTAATTAAAATAGCACTTACAACTATCTTGTTGTTTAACCTTTCAGGAAACAGAAGTGTGAACGTAAAAGTTAGTCGACTTCACCAGATGGATGAAACATTTAATTACAGGAAGGTGACGATCATGAGTAGTTCTGTAAGAAAGATTTGGGGGAACTTATTTGCAAAGAATACTTCCTGGGGACAAAAAGAAGAGTATTTTTTAGGGATTCTGGTGATTGGACACCATTGAATTAGTGGAGAAAAATTGGATAATTGCCCAAATTCTATTGGAGCTTTGACCACCCCCATTTAAAAATCATTAAAACATTTACATACTTTATTTAAAAATTGTTCATTAAAAAGGTTGTCCTATTTTGTCCATAAATTTAAATACTTGTTTTTGAAACTCCTATTAAAATGAAAAGAGAGAGCCCAACATTAATAGCTTTCCCGCCATTCCCGGTTAGCTGAGACTTAATTATCCAGAGGTGGAACCCGCATCAGATACTTACGGCAAGTCTCATGCATATGCCATAAATATCTGAGATGTAGTTTTCCTCTATACTGCCATTAATGGCCGATCACACCCAACATTTTGCCTGGGAAGCTCCACCAACATTTTCCGATTGTGACATTCTTATCATTTGTATGGACTTGTCTTGAGTATATTGGGTAGATCCTGTGGTTTGTGGTATTGTTTTTTTAATCTACTCTATAATTGCCGTAGGCAAAATCGTGTCGGACCCCGAAATCGCCGTGGCTTTGTCACTATGTGACGTCACCACGCGCGAGCAATGGCCGCGAAGCGGCCATTGCGAGTCGCTGGCCGAAAATAGAACCAGAGGCTCGGCCACAAACTTAGCGATTTACCGCTGAGGTAGTGCGAGCAATGGCCGCGAGGCCATTGCGAGTCGCTACCTCAGCCGCCGCACCTGCCGCAAGTCCCCCTATACTTTATATGGGGATCCATTGCGAGTCGCTGTGTAGCGCGAGCAATGGCCGCGAGGCCATTGCGAGTCGCTACCTCAGCCGCCGCACCTGCCGCAAGTCCCCCTATACTTTCTATGGGGATTCCCGCAACCGCGCCGCAACCGTTACACTTGCGGCGCGGTTGCGGGAATCCCCATAGAAAGTATAGGGGGACTTGCGGCAGGTGCGGCAAGTGCGGTTTTTTAAATTTAATAATAATAAAAATACTAAAAAAAAAATTAATAAATAATATAAATAATACACAATAAAATAAAACATAATAATAATAATAAAAAAAAAAAAAAAATATATATATATAAAATTAATATATTAATTACATTAACTAATTAAAATAAAAAAAATTAATCTAATACCCCCCCAAACAGTATTCACACCCCCCCAAAAAATTATTCAACCCCCCCCGAAAAGTATTCAACACCCCCCAAAAAGTCCTCACACCCCCCCAAAAAATACTCACACCCCCCCAAAAAGTACTCAGACCAGCTATAACTATTATAAGCAAATTTATGCACGTTCTAGAATCCCGATGCATTTGCATCGGGCTCACAGCTAGTCATAATATAATGGACCTTATTAGACGAAAGCATGCCTAAGACCTTCAAGAGACCATTGCCTCGTAATACACCTATTTGCCAACTCTCTCAATATGTCTTTGAAGCTCCTGGAAAAGGTGAGACCTCCCAGACTCCAAGTAGGGTTGCCAAGACCCCTAAAACCTATGAGAAAGCTGCACATGTTTACAAGTTTCTTGTGCCATGTTGTCAATCCAAGCATTCAAAGGGCAAGAATGTGGTGCGGAGGATGTGGTTATGGGAAATTATTTTTGGCAAATGTAAACACCTTCTAAATGAGCATCCATGAAAGTTGTCAAGTATGATAATACCCACAAGCAAGTGGTATTTTTGTGAGGACAGTTGTCTTGTTACGATCTATACATCACTCCAGAACTGACTACATACTGTATATGAACAACCCCTTATATGGGGGTTTTCCCATCCTATAAAATAATGGCAGATCACTAGGATATATGACTTTATAATTGGTGATGTTCTAAATTTTGGGAACCCTACCAATCCCGAGACTGAGTCCCCATTCAAAGGAGTGCCAGTGTCTTGGAACAGATCGAAAGTACACAAATTAGGGTGAGATGAGGCCCATTAGCTTCACGTAGTGGCACTACCCAAGATTGGGACACTACTGGAGTGAGGAGTTGAGATTATTTGCAAAATGTACTCGGAGCCTACATGCCCAATGCTTTGGCTGTAGGTGGACCTAGGTTTGGAGAAGTGGGCTTAGCTTGGAATACAGTGCATACTTTACCTTGCCAGAAAAAAACTATTGCTGCTAAATAGATACAGGCGGCTCCACCATTACTTGGACAGTTCATCAATAAAATAAATGGGGTCATTTGCCTTGAGAGAGAGAGAGAGATATCTCTTAAAAGGAAGTGCATGGCTAAACTTGAAGCCATCTAAGGAAATCGGATTGACACACTGGTCTCCCTCCAGAGTCTTGCAGGAGACATGTTTTGTTGGTTTTATATCTTGATAGGCAACACTAGATTTGGGTGTGCTTCATGGCTGTTTACATTTAGGCTACATGGCTCTCTAAGGCTGCTTTCACACTGGCATTTTCGCCAAAATGCGACAGGTTTACCGCATCTGCCGCCTAACAGCCGCACTTATGGCACACTTGCGGCAAGCCCCATGCATTGTCTATGGGGCTTGCGGTAAGGTGCGGCAAGTGCAGTTGTGGCAGATGCGGAAGTTGCGGCCTTGAAAAAAAAACGCTGCTGGCCGCGTTTTTTTGCAGCCGCAACTGCCAAAACTGGTGCAACCGCACCTGACGCACCTTACCGCAAGCCCCATAGACAATGCATGGGGCTTGCCGCAAGTGTGCCGCAAATGCGACCGTTAGGCGGCACTTGCAGCAGATGCGTTTTTTTGTCCGGATCCACCAGATGTACCAGACATGTAGGTGGGATAAGTTCTGAGTTGGCATCCTCCATAGATGATTGTTTATAATAGTTTCAGGACGAAGTCTTGTAACTTCCCGACGTGTATGATTTATGTTAATATGGTGCTCAGTGGTCTCTCTGGGGCAAGAGGTGGGTGGGTTTTATGTTGTAATATGGGTCTGTTACTTTTCTTTATGCCTTAGGGAAATTCTCCCAATTTTTCTTGTATTTTTGAGACCTTTATGATCTTTGTGTATTTTGTTGTAAAAATACAATGCCTTGTGAAAGTATTTGGCCCCCTAGATCTTTTCAATTTCCGGCTTCAAACATAAAGATATAAATTCTAATTATTTTGTGAAGAATCAACAACAAGTGGGACACAATCGTGAAGTGGAACCAAATTTATTGGATATTTTAAACTTTTTAACAAATAAAAAACTGAAAGTGGGGCGTGCAATATTATTCTACCCCTTGAGTTAATACTTTGTAGCGCCACCTTTTGCTGCGATTACAGCTGCAGTCTCTTGGGGTATGTCTCTATCAGTTTTGCACATCGAGAGACTGAAATTCTTGCCCATTCTTCCTTGCAGAACAGCTGGAGCTCAGTGAGGTTGGATTGAGGCGTTTGTGAACAGCAGTTTTCAGCTCTTTCCACAGATTCTCCATTGGATTCAGGTCTGGATGTGACTTGACCATTCTAACACCTGGATACGTTTATTTTTCAACCATTCCATTGTAGATTTTGCTTTATGTTTGGGATCATTGTCTTGTTAGAAGATAAATTTTCGTCCCAGTCTCAGGTCTTTTACAGACTCCAACAGGTTTTCTTCCAGAATGGTCCTGTATTTGGCTCCGCCATCTTCCCATCAATTTTAACCATCTTCCCTGTCCCTGCTGAAGAAAAGCAGGCCCAAACCATGATGCTGCCACCACCATGTGTGACAGTGGGGATGGTGTTTTGAGGGTGATGAGCTGTGTTGCTTTTACACCAAACATTGTTGCATTGTGACCAAAAAATTTGATTTTGGTTTCATCTGACCAGAGCCCCTTATTCCACATGTTTGGTGTCTCCCCGGTGGCTTGTGGCAAACTTCAAATGAGACTTTTTATGGATATCTTTGACAAATGGCTTCTTCTTGCCACTCTTCCATAAAGGCCAGATTTGTGCAGTGTACGACTGATTGTTGTCCTATCTGCTGTGCAGTTCTCTGCAGTTCATCCAGAGTGATCATGAGCCTTTTGGCTGCATCTCTGATCAGTCTTCTCCTTGTTAGAGATTAAAGTTTAGAGGGACGGCCGGGTCTTGGTAGATTTGCAGTGGTCTGATACTCCTTCCATTTCAATATGATCTCTTGCACAGTGCTCCTTGAGATGTTTAAAACTTGGGAAATCTTTTTGTATCCAAATCCGGTTTAAACTTCACCACAACAGTATCTCGGACGTGTCTGGTGTGTTCCTTGGTCTTCATGATGCTCTCTGCACTTGAAACAGAACCCTGAGACTATCACAGAGCAGGTGCATTTATATGGAGGCTTCATTACACACAGGTGGACTAAAGAGGACTAAGTGCTATACACGCTCTGTGTCCTTTACATTCTCAGGATTGGTGGGGATCCCAAAGATCGAACATCCACCGATCATTACTTGATGTCGTACCCCAGCAATCAGATGGAAATACTCTTAAAAATAAGTTTTTTTTGATGTACATGTCAATGTGATTTAGGCCTTTAGGCAATGAAGGCAGTCACGTTAGTTTTTCATGAGGATGATTAATAATACCAGAAACTGCAATACACATACCTGAGAAATTTCACAGACGTCTTCAATAGTTATTCCACTTTTAAGGTAAATTCTTAAGATCCTCAAGAGTTGAACAGTAATTTATATTTGTAAAAATATGTTTGATCATTCAATGACTCCTTTACACCCTGTGTTATTACCGTATTTTTCGCACTATAAGGCGCACCGGATTATAAGGCGCACCCTCAAAAAATGACTTTTAAGCCGTCTTGGTCCATATATAAGGCGCACCGGATTATAAGGCGCACCATATTACCATAAAAAAAAAAAAAAGCTCAGACTCCAGTATCCCTGTGTAGCCTCCCATCACCCTCCAGCATCCCTCTGTAGCCTTCCATCACCCTCCAGCATCCCTCTGTAGCCTCCCATCACCCTCCAGCATCCCTCTGTAGCCTCCCATCACCCTCCAGCATCCCTCTGTAGCCTTCCATCACCCTCCAGCATCCCTCTGTAGCCTCCATCACCCTCCAGCATCCCTCTGTAGCCTTCCATCACCCTCCAGCATCCCTCTGTAGCCTCCCATCACCCTCCAGCATCCCTCTGTAGCCTCCCATCACCCTCCAGCATCCCTCTGTAGCCTTCCATCACCCTCCAGCATCCCTCTGTAGCCTCCCATCACCCTCCAGCATCCCTCTGTAGCCTTCCATCACCCTCCAGCATCCCTCTGTAGCCTCCATCACCCTCCAGCATCCCTCTGTAGCCTTCCATCACCCTCCAGCATCCCTCTGTAGCCTCCCATCACCCTCCAGCATCCCTCTGTAGCACCCCACCACCCTCCAGTATCCCTGTGTAGCCTCCCATCACCCTCCAGCATCCCTCTGTAGCTCCCCACCACCCTCCAGTATCCCTGTGTAGCCTCCCATTACCCTCCAGCACCCCACACAGTCAGACACACACACACACACTCAGACACACACACATACACACACTCAACGACACACACACACACACATACACACTCAGGCACACACACACACAAACTGATTTTTACTTTTTATACTGGTACTTTGGCTTACTGTACTGTGTGGCAAGGCACTCTCAGCGCTGGAGCCCTCAGCAAATCACAGCGTTGGAGCCCACAGCCAATCACAGCACTGGAGCCCACAGCCAATCACAGCACTGGAGCCCACAGCCAATCACAGTGCTGGAGCCCTCAGCCAATCAGAGGCTATGGGCTGACGTCAGCTGGCCTCGGATTGGCTCAAGGCTCCTGGGCGGAGCTGTGATTGGCTGATGGGCTCCTGGGCTGTGAGCGCGCGCAAAACAGCGGCGGCACCGGACACCGGACAGCGGGGACGGCGGCTGGTGATCGCGTCCCCGCACGTGATGAGAGGCAGGCACCGGCACCGGCACCAGCACACCAGCATGGATGGCGGGGACGGCGGCTGGTGATCGCGTCCCCGCACGTGATGCGAGGCAGGCACCGGCACCAGCATGGATGGCGGGGACAGCGGCTGGTGATCGCGCCCCTGCACAGAGATGCCAGGCAGGCACCGGACAAAGGGGGATGGCGGCACAAAGGTATGCCTTATTTTCTGGGGGGTGCCAAATATTTGCAGGCAAATGGCACCCCCTTAGCACTCTGGGAAAAATCCGTATATAAGGCGCACTGCACTATAAGGCGCACCTATGATTTCTGGGAAAATCTTAGTCTTTTAGGTGCGCCTTATAGTGCGGAAAATACGGTAGTCTGCTTGACCCTACAAATCTCGTATTGTCTCTTATCAGGATAAAGGAAGAAAGCCTAAAAAAAATTAGAGGTTCCCATCTCTCTAATATTGGCCATGAGTTCTGACAAGGACAGATCCTTTTAGTCACTACTCAAAAAACTTAAAGGGAATCTGTTAGTCGATTCACGCTGCCCAAGCCATGGGCAGCATGAACCAGAACCTGAATAGAAGATATATTTTTGTATACAATTTTCCAGGCAAAACATAGCTTGAACATCCGGCTCCGAACCATAGAGAATAGACTAGTCTGCCTCTGCCCCCGGCCGCCTTCTCCTCAACCCGCCCAAGTTGATAGACAGGTCTCTGCTACCGTATGTGTGTATATAGTGGAGACCTGTGAACCATCTGGAGCAGAGCAGGGAGAAGCCAGATTTGGGAGGCACCGGGACTACTCTCTTCTCTACCTTTTGGTCCTTGATCCTCAAATTATGAGGCTAATTCATGAAGACTAGTCTTGAGGAGATATGACTCAGTCAGATGCTCCTGATTCATGAAAAGATGCCCCAAACAAGTGAAGTCCACCTTTGTGTGGGCCTTGCTAAAAATCCTACTCCAGTTTCTGCAGAGTAAGATTTGCAGAATGCCGTCTCTCATCATGAATTTGACAAGCAGTGGTCGCCACACCCTTGTTCCTTCCAGGGCTGTGGAGTCGGTAAGCCAAACATATAACTCCGACTCTTCAATTTCCCTGAATCTGGCTCCAACTCCAAAATGGACACAGACTTTGATTCCATGACTCCGACTCCACAACCATGGCTGTGAAATTAGTAAGCCAAACATCTGATTCCCGACTACTCAATTTCCCTGAATCCTGCTCAGATTTCACCAAAATGGTCACCGACTCCACGACTCTGACTCCATAGTCTTGGTTCCTTTCAGCCGTTTTGTTGGAGCTGGGTCAAAATTCGTATAATTTGAATTAAGCTTAGTTGCACCAAAATGATGAAACGTTTCAAAGCTTTTTACTCCATAATACACTTAGAAAAGCTTCAATGAATCGAAACCTGTTTTCTTTAAAATAACGGAGCATTTTAGAGAACAATATACCTAGCTTTGATGGTACAGCCAGAATCTGACTCGTTCTGCCAATGCTTTGGGCAGCATGAATCCAAGGGACAGGTTTCCTTTAGGGAAACACTTAAAGGAAACCTGTCACCAGTTTTGGATGTTCTAAACCCTGCCCACCACCTTTAACAGTCATCCCAGCCCTGCTCCATGCCAACACCACCCCTCCTGACTGGGTGCAAGTGAATGACACCGTGACGTCATCCACGCAAATCCCAAGTCTTGCGCCTGCGCAGTGGCGCGCCTCACTGTGCCCTATTGAACAAACAGTGGTTCCACAGCGCAGGTGCGAGACTTCAGTCTTGCATCAACCGCACAGTGCCTGAAGTCTCGTACCTGCGCGGTGGAATCACTGGCACTTCAATAGGGCACAGTGAAACGAGTGTTCACCCGAAAGTGCATGGGAATGGAAGATGGAGCAACATAACGGTGATATATTTTGCAGCCTCCCTATAAGTAACACAGAACACAATTACTTCGTCCGTATTTGAGAATATGGGAAGCTGGAGATGACTCAGCTTTGACTGCTAAACCCAGACTATTCATTATATGTATGAACCTTTCCTGGAAGGCATCATTACCACTGGCAGGATATGTGATTCACATTCATTTACCCTGGAATTCATTTTCTTCCTCAATATGACAGACCTTTCTTTTGCACGCTTTAAATTGTCTAAAAATGGAACATTTTAAAGGGATCCTGTTACTTCCCCCCCCCCCCCCCCCCCCCCCCCGACCCCGGGCATTTTATACTGTGCCCAGCAGGTAAATGGGGCTCTAGTAACCCCTGTATATGCCCAGACATGCCCCACATACCTGAAATATGAAGTTATATTCTCTCTGGAGCTGGACTCAGATTGAGACATGGAGGCAACTCTTATGTCATGGTGGGGCAAAGTTTCGCCGCCCCTCCATGCTGCAAATCCCGCTCTGAATCTTTCAAATTTGCCGCCCCTCCTCTGTCTGGCGCAGTGAGTGACAGGAGCACTCGCAGTGGAGCAGGTGTCTAAGGGCACTGACAGCGGCACCCGCACCTGCGCAGTGGAGTGGAAGCCTCGCGAGATTAGTGAAGTCTCGCGAGACTTCAGCACTTTTATGCCCGCAGACACCCGCTCCACTGCGCCACAGAGGAGAGGCGGCAAATTTGAAAGATTCAGGGCAGGATTTGCTGCATAGAGGGGCAGCGAAACTTTGCCTCACCATGACATAATAGTTGCCTCCATGACTCAATCCGAGTCCAGCTCCAGAGAGAATATAACTTCATATTTCAGGTATGTCGGGCACATCTGGGCATATACAGGGGTTACTAGAACCCCATTTACATGATGCATAAACCTGGAGGGCAGAGTATAAAATGCCCTAGGGGCGTGACAGGTTCCCTTTAAAATATTTAATTTTCCCTGGAACTATAGTTGACTATAAACGTATAAAATCATCAGTTTGAGGAGAGAGCTGTGTGGGCGTTAGAGGCAGGGCTGTAGAGTCGGAGTCAGTGCCCACTTTGGGTGGAGTTGGATTCAGGGAACTTGAGGAGTCAGAGTCTGAGTCAGGCTTGGTATCCATTTTTGGTGGAGTTGGAGTCTGAGTCGGATTCAGGGAAATTAAGGAGTCTTAGTCAGATGTTTGGCTTACTGACCTCACAGCCCTGGTCAGAGGTGGCATTTTCACGATGACTCTGTTGCCTAATAGTGCCCAGAAGCCCCTCTGCCACGTAAGAAAACACCAGTATGACGACTATTTAAAGGGAGATTGCGGGTTGCTATTGAAAGCACCACTTCATCAAGAGGGGAGGGTTTCAGGGCTGGAATGGTGCTTTAATAGTATCCGCAGTCTAACGTTAAATATTCGTCATACTGGTGTTTTCACCTTTTACCAACACCGCTCTTGTGCTGTGTAATATTCAGCATATATTGCATTGAAGTATTATGCCTAACTTATTATACCGTATACTTTAGGAGTCTGAGTCGGTCCATTTTGTTCTGACTCCACAGCCCTGCAGAAAAGTAATGCAAAATTACAACTGCAATTATAAATCAGATCAAGGGGTAAAGTAATGTGTGTTAAACAAAACAGAATGTCCCGATTCATCATGTACTTTTTACTTTTATTTTGTTTTTTGTTTTTTTGGTCCAAATTTTTTATGGTCTTTTTTTTTCTCTGACTCAAACTGTTTTTGCAATCTTTTAGGGCAAAAACTTGTACGGTAATTTGCAAAAATTGAGCAATAATTCTGACGTACGACAAAAAAATGTGGAGTTGAGCCAAATTTTGTGGCTGTTTGAAATAATTTGCAATTGAAGAATCAGATGAAAACATCTGTAATTTCTAAACTGTGCCCAGAAAGTAGAAAAAAACAAACACACAGGCGAGCACATATAAAATAAACTTAAAAAAAAGACACAAAACTAGACAAAGAACAGTGTCACGCCACCACAGGCGCAGGTGACTTGTGGACCCACTAGACCACGGAGATACCATGGAGGCTGATACCAGAAACAAGCCTGACAAGTACATCAGATAATGAACAGGGTTTATTTAGTATAATAAAGGGTAGATCCCCAAGGGTAGTCCACAGGGTCAGAGCATCGGGGTCCGGAGCACAAGAAGGTTTGCCCCTATACAGGGATTCCTCCAAGCGCAACCAGAGAGGGTCCAATGAACCAGTCATTCTGTGGGTCTTACCCAAGGAAGAACAGGAAAAGGAAACCATGAAACCGGAGGAGAAGGCAGGGACGGGGCTTGGTGCAGCCGAAGAGGTCCGGGAGGTAGCTAGGGACCAGCGAGAGGGGTACGGGTCTCCGGGTGAACAGGCAGGAGGAATTCGGCACTGAAAGCAAGAAAAAAACACGTAAGGTTCTCAGAGGATACAATAAGCTGCATGCGCTGCTAGGGACCTGATCTGTCAACTTAGACTAGCTACGAAGTTGTCCAGGCACCTCCCTTAAGGCCCTGTTACATGCTGCGATATCGCTAACAATATCGTTGCAACGCCACCGATTTTGCGACGTTGCAGCGACCTCGTAGCGAAGTCGCTGCGTGTGACATGTACCAACGACCAGCGATCAGATCGCTGATCATTGGTAAATGGCCAGGACCATTTTTTGATCGTTGGTCTACCGCTGGGCGGCCAGCATCGGCGTGTGTGACAGCGGGAGACCAACGATCAATGACCTCCCAGTACCGCACAGTACATGCTGGGAGGCTGGTAACCAGGGTAAACATCGGGTAACTATGCGCAGCACTGCGCTTAGTTACCCGATGTTTACCCTGGTTACCAGCGTTCTCGCTGGTTCTGATCGCTGCTGAGTCTGGCTGTGTGGCAGCTCACCAGCGATCCCGATCGCTGGTCGGGTTGCTGGGATATCGTTATGTGTAACAGGGTCTTTAGGACGTGAGGGCCTTAAGAACTCGCCAGCCCCCCCCTTGGCTGAGAGGTGGTAACAGGAAAAAGGGCGAACTGGCTCTTTAAATGTACAAAATGTGGCACGAGCATGCCCTATGCGTGTTTCCTACCCGCCACCAGGAAGTGAAGAGTCAGGGGAGAAGCACTGAGGGAGCACGGTCCTGGTGAGTATGCCTGCCGAGCACAGCAGAATACCGGCGGCCGGTGAGACCCAATCCCCCTGCGTCCCGGGGAGGGGTCCCACAAACAGTCACAAAAGTAATGAGGAATTGGGGCCAATATGTGTTAAATCTTGAATTCCTCATAGTGCCACCTCTTGACACCAATGTCAGCTTTGCATAGCATTGTAGAGTTGGAATGGACCCCCTGAGTCATCCGGTCCAACCCCCTTCTCAAAGCAGGATTCACTATATCATCCCAGACACATGTGTGTCCAGCCTCTGTGTGAAGATTCCATTGAAGGAGAACTCACCACCTCTCGTGGCCGCCTGTTCCACTCATTAATCATCCTCACTGTCAAAAAGTTTGTTCTAATATCTAATCTGTGTCTCCTCCCATTCAGTTTCATCCCATTGCTTTTAGTCTTTCCTTGTGCAAATGAGAATAAAGTTGATCCCTCTACAGTGTGACAGCCCTTGAGATATTAGTAGACAGCTATTAAGTCTCCTCTCAGTCTTCTTTTTTTTTTTTTTTTTTTTTTTTACAAGCTAAACATTTCCAAATCCTGTAACGGTTCCTCATAGGGCATAGTTTGCAGACCAGTCACCATTCTGGTCGCTCTTCTATGAACTTGCTTGTTGATGTCTTTTTTCATAATATGGTGCCCAGAACTGGACACTGTATCCAGATGAGGTCTGACCAAAGAGGAGTAGAGGGTGATAATGACTTCATGTGATCTAGACTGTATGCTTGAGACAATGCACCCTCTTGGCATTGTCTCGAGCAGCTTCATCAGGTATCACCTGCACATATGCACATTCCAATAAGAACAAGAAAACTATTGCATGAACAGGGGTGTCCAAACTTTTATCTGGTAATGTTAAAAAGTAGGAGACAGGTAGTGTAGAGTTGGTCTGTGAGATCAGGCTACAGAGGGTTTCTTTATATCTGTAACACATTAGAACAATATCTAAAAAACTTGGCAGGAAAGAAGGATAGTAAATTGAAAAGTGTGCCAGCACATGGATAATTCTATAATGGCTCCCTTTGTTCAGTTCCAAAGAACAAAACCGGACTAATCTGTGATTTATTAGAAATGACTCTCCTGCACTACCTCGTCAGTGATCACTTGTCTTCATTTAGCCTATGGATTTTGGCATTGATGTATTAAAAGACCCATTTTATATATTTTCTTTACAATGAAAATGGCAATCAAGATGTTGGAGTAGAGACCAGTAATGTTATCACCAAGCACAAGAAGTCTGAATGCCTCAAGTCCATTACCAAAGACCATCAACAGCTCGAAATGTCATCAAGTTCATCGTTCAACATTCAAGAACCTTCCAGGATGTGGTGGAAAGAGGAAAATTGATGCGATAACCCTAAGTCGATACTAGATGTGGTAGAGAAACCACATACAACATCTAAAAAAAATTAAGGTTGAGTAGGAGACATCTGGAGGAATGGTTTTAACCAGTATCATACTACGTACATTGAACGAAACCGGGCTCTATGGGCGAAGAACTGAAAGCCTTGAATGTGGTACATGAAGTATGAAATCTGAGCAATGTACAGTGAAATCTGACTTACGTGTAAGAAGGGTCAATGGTCAGTGTGGACTACTTTTCTGTGTTCAACAATGCTAATCAATAAATATTTACCGATGGGTGGTCATTTCTTAGCCTGTTTACACTGGAAGACCGAACTATAACAGAACCTGTCACTTGCGGTTCCGGGCTGCCTATATCAGAGTCTGGCTGCACTACTACAGCCTGGTATCTTTTTTTTTTTTTCCTGTGAAACACGTATAGAATTTCAGAGAAAATATAGTTTTTGGGGACCATAGGGAAAGGTAAGATTATTGCATCCAGAAATGAATTGTGATCTTCATCCAATTGAAAATTGTTTCAGGAGAACCAAGATCTGCTAATGGGTGAGGGATTGTGGAAACATTAAGAAGCTACACTGATGAGGGCTGTCATTGTTGCCGAAGGTTGTGCATTAGGGAAGAGTCAGTGGTGTAGCGCTAATAGCAACAGACCATGTGGCCGCTATGGGGCCTGGTGCCAGCGCTGACCCTGGGCCACAACCCTTGCCCCACACGGCATCACACTTTCAACTGTAAAACAATCATGGAAGAGAGAGCCATCCGGTGACGGTAAATGAATGTACCTGGCTGCAGGTTATTATAAAGCAGAGGTCCCCAACCTGTGGCTTGGGAACCAGATATGGCTCGCGAGCCCATGATATGTGGTTCGTGACTTTCTGCCAGCCCTGTTGCTTATGCACCAAGTTGGCAGACGGCTATGAAGAGCAGATCTCCAGATGGTGACTTTTGTGAGATCTGGATGGGGGTAAGCTAGGAACCCCTGGATCTTGGTATTCTGCTTCAGTGTGATTTCTGTGGAAAAGCTTTGGCTGTCATTACACCAATAATAAGAGCTCTGAGTGTCACTACTTGAGGAGGCGGTAGTTGGACGTGGCTCGCGAACCTCTCTGAGCTGAATGTGGCTCTCAAGGTCAGAAAGTTTGGGGACCTCTGTTATAAGGCAACAAACCGCTCTGAAATCTTCTCCGCGTTCACCTGCGAGACTCCTCCAGACTTCCCAATATTTGCCATTGACTCCGACAGTGCTGCAGACAACCAGTGAGCTCACCAATGTAGACAAAACGCCCTCCTTCAAATCTGCTGAGTTCACGGTTTGGCTTTCGATGTGATGTCAGCAGCCAATGTCAGACATCGGGAACAGCAGCAGAGGTTTATTGATGGATCACGCCCTTTAAGGATTACTACGTTCTCGTCTCCTAAGAGGATTTTTCCGCATCAGACATTTATGGGTTAATCAATAAGATCCGCACTTGCTTTTTTGCTTCCGTAATAATGGACAGCGGTATTCTGGTCTGAAGTACGGTATCTTTAACCTTTGCAATGGATAATTGATAAACACAAGATATGTGGGGACTCTTCAGCCAGGACCTTCCTTGATCCCCGTTGATTGTCTGCAGCAGATCTAGCACATATAACTGCAGATTCTTGCCGCATGTCCTCAGCCGCTGTCTCTCATCCTGCTCATAGCGGCTGTCACTGTTGTGCTTCATGGCTGAATGTTCAGAGCTCTCCAGGGTCCTCCTGTCTAAGCTGCACTGGGTCAAAGGCACAAGTCAACTTTTCTGGAGCAAATAACTTTACAAAGAAGAGAAGTTACTTTCTTAAGCCATTTGGCAAAAATGACAAAGCATAATGCACATTATGCGATCTGTGTAGAGTTGTGCAAAAAAATTAGCAGGACTACTCCATGGCTTTGCAACCATACCAGTGCGACTCTTGCTAATGTCGGCATTCACAGCGCCTCTTCTGATCGTTGATCCCTGTGACGACATGCGCTCATTTGCCATATCCTGTTGGGACCTCCTATCAACGCTCCTGGGACTCTACAGGTAGTGGAAGGTTCCCAACATGCGCTCTGGTCCTTTGGCCAAAGACTACTAATATGGCCACTGCACCAGGGTCCTACGAATGTTTTTGATGAATTCTAGATCTATGTGATTATTAGGTAGGGATGAATAGTGCAGAGCCTCGCAGGACATATAAAGCGGTGAAGATATTGGGATTTTGTTCTTTCTGGTTGGTAATATATGTGTATACTTACTTCCCGGATTGGCGTCGCTCCTCCTCGCTGAGCGCTGTGAACTCATTACATTTCCACCAAACTTAATTGTAGTGGACAAACTCTTTAAATGCTAAAATCCTTAGTGCTGTTGTGTGTCTGTTACGTATACATGTCTACGCCAGTCCTATAGGACACATTTTAATTAATGATCATTGCAGTAGACCATTTCTCTCTACAAAGATACCGTTTTGTCTTTAGCTTTTGCCCACCTACGGGTACTGGTATGCTGTATACTTTTATGGCCTGTGTACAGTGAGCAGACCTTACTCAACCAATTTATCTTTCCAGTAAAACACAAGATTTTCCTATGAGACCCAATCTTCATCCAGCCCATACAACCGTTCACTTAGCATTCTCCGAGAGTGGAGCGCTTCCTGCCTTGAAAAGCGCCCGCGCCGGATCCCACTGGTGGGAATCACATGGGTTTGTTATTGCAGTATTGTGCCGTGAATATAGACACCAGCTCCCATTGTTTAGTGTTTCTACATCAATAGATATTGTCAAAGAGTTTCCTGAATTGTTGCCTGCAATTGTGAATGTTTCGACACCCATTAACCCTTTAGTGCTTTATATGTTTTCAGGCTCTACTGTGGGTTTGTCCAGTTAAAAATTAGTTTTTTTACCTTTATGCATTTCAGGCCTTAAAGGGGCTGTCCAGGCTTTTCACAAAAAGTCTGCTGTCATTCTGTGTGACTCGCGTTACGTGCAGGGCGCACTGTAAAGACTCTCTGGTGCCGGTGGCGAGATTGAGCCGTCATGTGACCACAAGCATGCAATATGCATACTCTCAGACACATTCCAACTAGACGTAGTCAGCCTTGTTCAAGTCACTTGTATTGAGCGAGGCCGTGTACATCTAGTTGGAATGTGGCTGAGATTATGCATATTACCCACTTGTGGTCAATTGACCGCTCTTTCTCGCTACCGGAGAATCCTCAACCGTACTTGAAATGCCCGAACACCCCTTTAAAGAGGTTCTCCAGTTTCAGAAACTCATATTCCCAGATAATAAAGTATAATAAAGTAAGATGTGCATTACTCTTGCCTCCTGGGTCCAGGGCTGAGTTTTTATCACTCTCCCAGTGTCTGTTATTGCAGATAGACAAAGCTGTCGAGTCGGAGTCATGGAGTCGATTCAGGGAACTTGAGGATTTGGATGTTTTTCTTACCGGCTCCACAGCCCTGAGTGCTACAGCCAATCAATGAGCTCAGCGGCTTGTGCCGTCCACTCCAGTAGAGCTGCTGAGCTCACTAATTGGCTGCAGCGTTGTTGATGTGATATCGGTGCTCCATACAATAAGAGACACCGGGAGTCGTGATAGAGACTGAAGTGTGAATAAAGCTCAGGAGGTTGTTAAACTGTTGCAGGGGGGACATGAGTTTTGTGAAAATGGTAACCCCCTTTAAAGGCATTCTGTCAGCACCGAATGACTGTTCAAACCAAGTACAGGCTCTCGTACATCAAGGCAGGGCCAAACATGTATATACACCATCCCATCTGCTTGTTTTCCCTCTATCTCCACCCTTGTCTGACTCTATGAAACCAGAGCTGTCAATCAAAGAGCAGAGGAGGGGTGCAGGGAAAACAAGCAGGTGGGAAGGTTTGGCCGCTTGTGCTTGGTTTGAACAGTCATTCTTGGCTGACAGAGGCCCTTTAATGACCAGGCATATTTAGCCATGCTTTTAATTAACAGGTTATACTTTTGTAAACATTGTATGCATCCTTATTAAGTTTATCATCTGTTTTTATTTCAATTTTTTTTCTTACATATAGATATTAATTTTTTTCCATGCAAGATTTACAGGGAAAGAAACAGCATAGTGGAAACCGCACATGTCCCTTCAATTTCACGTGTAGTCATTTTCAAGTACCGGTATATATAACTATTTTTTTGTACACCTAGATTAATTACTGTTTTTCTTCTAATTACACAGATGCCAAATCTGCGGGTGTATTATTTTAGTTATTTTTGATTAGTATATGATCTATAACACATTGATGTATTCCACTTTTAAAGCATCACCCCAGCGTCTTGTTTTACTGCACTGATGGAGTGGTGATTAAAAGGTAATTTCCCTTCCCTCTAAACTTATACTCACCTCTGGTCGGTCTCCGATCCTGCCGGCAGTGCCATTTTTTCACGGAGTTCACAACTCCATAAAAGTCTATGAAGGCCTCATTTTGGGTCTCATAGAGTTGCATTGAGCTCTTGTGATGTCATTTATGACTTCAGGCCAGTCAGAAGTTACGGGGGCACAAGATGGTGTGGCGGAACGGGAGCAGGGTCGGTGAGAGGTGAAGGTGAGTATATGACCGGTGGCTGGAGGCTTACATTTAAAGCGACACTCCCTCGCTGCCAAAAGTAAAACTAAAAAGAACGCTGGGGTTTCTTTGAGAGAGAAGTTCATTTTTATAACAATTGGGTATTGCCTGACATTACTTTTTACATCCCAGCAAAAATGTAGAAGAATAAACCTTTCTAAAGCCACACACCCTAATGTGCACACATTTGGGCATAGTTTGCCTTTTGGACCTCTATAGATTTTTTTGTTTTTATGAAATCAGAGTTAAAATATTAAGAAAAAGGGAATTCTATATCGTTATGGTATAGTTTAGTTTTTTTTTGTGTTTTTAACAATTTTATTACACAATGCCCTAATAAGGGCTAGTGTTCTAAAAAAAAAATTACATAGAAAACATTAATTAATTATAATATAGGTGTTTTTTGTATAGGGGACACTTTTTACATTAGCAAAACCTCTCCCTGCAGGTTTCCGTCTCTCCTCTCATGAGGCGGGGGATCTGCAGGAGGATGCAGCCAGCCCGGCTACTTTGTATTAGGCTGTGTTAAGTCTATGAGAGCCTTAGATTTTAGCACTGCTTGCAGCTCTGTTATCCCAGGCCCCTTTCACATCAGCGTTTTCGCTGAATTGCGGCCGATTTACCGCATCTGCCACATAACGGTCGCACTTGCAGTACACTTGCTGCAAGCCCCATTCATTCTCTATGGGGCTTGCTGTCAGGTATGGCAAGTGCGGTTTGCTGGATCTGGCACTTGCGGCGGGTCAAAAAACTGCAGCTAGGTTTTTTCCCGTGCCGGATCTGCCAGATACGGCAAACCGCACTTGCCACACCTGACCGCAAGTCCCATAGAGAATGAATGGGGCTTGCTGCAAGTGTACTGCAAGTGCGACCGTTACGTGGCAGATGCGGTAAATCTGCCGGATCAGTGCCACCATGAAGAGGTGCCACTGCAGAACAAGACCGGTAATGACGGCAGTTAGAAAGACATCATGGCGGTTGTTAAGATGTTAAAATATAAATCTGTACAATACTTGTATTAAAAGGAATCTGTCAGCAGGTTTTTGCTATGTAATCTGAAGACCGCATTCTTTAAGCGTTAACACAGAGATTTCAGCCATACATCTCTTAAAAAATCTTAGAAAATCCAGTGCCTACAAAAGAAATTTACATGGTCGACATGACCCAGTTGAAGCGTTTCGCCTGCTCTAAGTTGTCTTAGCCATGACTTAGTGCAGTCGAAACGCGTTGTCTGGGTCGTGTCGACCATGTACATTTTTCTGTTGTATGCGCTGTATTTTCTTTTGAAGAATAGAAAGAAAAGGAAAATCCAGTCCTGTTGAGCCGGACTCCCAATTTTTTCTATTATCCTTAATGTGAGGCCGGTGTCTGAGTCCAGGTGGATGAGCATAGAGCAACTGGGTGAGCCAGAATCAAGTTTCTATACATCTCTTATCACAAAGTATGTTGTGGTTTACCTGCAATGTTTGTTCTAGTACCCGTTGCTCATCATTGCTTGGACTCAGCAGTGCGTGTGCCTACGTCCGGCACATCCCCTGCTGTGATTAGCATCTCTCTATCTATAGACAATGTTCATAGAGAGCCTGATGGGGGCGGGGTCAGCTTGCCCAGCTCTGCTGCATGGCTAAATCTAAAAACTCTGATTGCGTCAGACCCACGGCAGCCAGTAAGCTAAGTGATACATCGTTGGATTCAGGGCCTCTTTGTCTACATAAACCTGCTGACAGATTCCCTTTTAAGAAGACGTGCTACCAAGATTCTCTTGCTTTATACAGCACCACTGCCTCATCCCCAACGTATGCAGTAAATGGACATCTTGCTTTATTGAGCCGCTCAGGATGTGATTTGACAGCACTAATTGCTCAGGACGTCAGGGACGTTAAGCTTGTCATTCATTTTATCCTGTTTGACCATTAGATTTATTCCTTGCAGGCAAATGGCTCTTGGGAAGACTCATTTATCCCGAACGCATTAAGGGCGGAAGTTCCCGGTGACTATTCCGCTATAATATAAGCGCTGCTATAACATGAGCAAATTGCCTTCAAGCCCCCAGATATCACGGCATCACTTTTATCTCTAACACTCTATTGACTTTGTGCCTTCAAGGCAATTTCACGTGTTCACTGTAGATGAATCGTCTTATGTTCTAATCCTAATGTCGAAGGATCCATCATCCTTCATCGCTTGATAGAGTCATGATCGTGACATTGCACATTGATTATGGCAGATTCCAGCTCATCGATCTTCTCGGTGATCTTGCAGATGATGCGGAGAGTTTTGTGTTTGTTATATATTTTTGGCATTTCTAACATATAACCCTTGTATGTCCTCCTATATCGAGTGTGGCATAAGTTCTTTGGGTTGCCCACTTTTTCACAAATCCTTCTTGTGTGAAGCATACAGGTTACTTTTCATAGTGGGTATTTCTTAGTAATGCAGCTCACTTTGGGTTGCAATACCAGACTTCAACACTATAAAAGGATGGCGCTGTGCCCAGAAAACAAGAAATCGGACTGAGCTCCATATGTGGGACGTCAAACAGATAATTAGTGGAGAGTTGGGGCTCCTATACAGAAGCAGTTGGCCAAATAGTTTGACTGACAGCTACTTTATCTCCCTTGACTTTCCATTACAATTGCTTGGTGGAGCTAATCATTCATAGGGCATCTGCCATACTCAACTCATCTCAGCAGGGACATTCCTGGGGGACAAAAATACTTTAACGCCTGATTTTTAAAGTGAAACTGTCGGCAGGTTTTTGCTATCGAATCTGAAAGCAGCATGATGTAGGGGCCGCGCCCCTGATTCCGGTGATGTATCACTTACTATACTGTGTTGCTGTTTGGTGTTAATCGCCTTTTGATAAAACACTAGATTTAATCGAGAGGACACAAAAGGTGCCACAACAAAAAGTCTAAGAAGACACACACCCACTACTTACTGGGGATATCGGCAAAGAATGGTCAGACAATTCGGGTGAGTTCCATGAAGTTGGGCGCAGTACAAAAGGAGAAGCCAAGTCTAGCATGAGCCAAGTTCAGATACACCAGGAGGGCAATGCAGTGAAAAGGCAAAAGTGTTAACGGGTCACAGGCAAGGATTCAGAAAATCAGGCAAATAGAAAGTAAGGTCAGACTGGGTCAGATAGCAGAGCTAAGAAGCACCAGAGCCCACATAGCACATTTAAGTGTACAATTGACACCAATAGAGGAAACTGCCTACATAAATAGCAAACTAATCACTGGAGAGTAGAAACACCCATGACTCCAGCACCCCAGACCCAGCATGGAGATAACACTGACAGCTCAACCACACCCAGAAACCAGGCATAGCAACATACAACAAAGACAAAGCATAGCTGTGTGGAAATCGAGATGGCTGGGTATCTCATGTCTTCATGTCCAACCCCACCTCCACCACTGATTGGTAGCTTTTTGTCAATATACACAGTACACAGAAAGGTGCCAATCAGTAGTGTGGGCGGGGTTATACACAGCTCAGCATTCTGAGCTCTGATAGATCTGCAGCAGAGACAAACTGATTGTTATCACAACTGCTGCACAGTAAATTAAGTGACACATCATTGGAATTGGGCTCTCAGCCCCTACATCATGCTGCTGTCAGATTACATAGCAAAACCCTGCTGACAGGTTCCCTCCTACTCCATACAACAATATTGTGAGATGGAAGTCCACCCCTGGGATCACCACAATTGAGTGGATAATTGGAATGGGAGGCTGTAATGGGCACAGCCTCATGTCTGACGGGCCATTTTGTTTGACAAGAGATTCAAGAGGCCTTTGGCAGGCGTCCGGTTAAACCTAGATCCGATATGCCTACGCTGCATGCGCGGTATCGTCACACAGGTTAAGTTCTGGATCCATACCAAACTCCTGAGTGAATAGGGACTTCACTGTGAAGTCCTTGATTAAAGCATTATACTCCCCTGTCTAACCGCTGTGCTCACTTTCAGATCCCGCTCATTAGTTTCATGTAATATTCGCTACATTGGCTGATGAACAGCCAATCACAGACACCCATTGTCTGTGACAGTGTCTGTGATTGGCTGTTGCGCGTATCCTCTGTGCCAGCCACCACTCAGACACAATGAGTGGAACTCAACAGCCAAACACAGACCCTGTCACACAGAGTGGGCATCTGTGATTGACAGGCGATCCAGAGCGGACCTGGCAGTGACAATAGCACTGACACAGGTGAGTATAATGCTTTAATTACACACTTCTCAGTGAAATCACCGCTCGGGGTCTGTGCCGAACGCTCAGGTGTCTGGTACAGACCCAAAGGAGGCAAACAGATCCGGACAATACCAGATGGAACCATATACAGCCAGATTAAACCATACCGGTATCATGATGGAGCGGGCAATCGGATCCGGTATAATACTGGTACGGTTTCCTCCGGCTTCATCTGATTTAAGTGCAAAAACTGTATCTAGTCAGATGCAGTTTTTGCCTGATATCCACCTGAACCCGGCCTCAGCTATGATATGTTGCTGCTTGATAAGGGGTCAATAGGATTCCTTTAAAGGGAACCAACAAGCAGGATTTAGGGCTATAAAGTGAAGCCAATGCCTTACAGGCTCTGAGAAAGAGAGTGCAATTATACCTTTACTTCAATGATTCCGTGTTTGACTGCAGAGAAAAGTGTCATAAAACTCCTGGAAAACAGGGCAGCAGATGACTGATGTGTGCAGCACTGTGTCACTATTTGGGGGTGGGGGGGTTGTTTTTTTTTTATTACCCCCCTGTGGCATGCCTTTTGGCTGTAAGCCAAACCTTCCACCCCCCCCTCATTTGTACTATCACATGAGAGAGAGAGGGAGGTTTGGCTTACAGCCGAAGGGCATGCCCACAGAGGAGAAATAAAAAAACAACAACCCCAAATAGTGACACAGTGCTGCACACATCAGTCATCTGCTGCCCTGTTTTCCAGGAGTTTTATGACACTTTTCTCTGCAATCAAACATGGACTCATTGAAGTAAAGGTACAGTATGAGCCCTAAATGATGCTGGTTGGTTCCCTTTAATGTGGACTGACAATTCCGTCTCATTCAAATACGTGTTTAACCCATCACTAAATAAAGCAAATCTGATATGGCACGTACTTTAATTTGTCACATTAACTTTTCATATTTCCTTACAAATCCCAATTTCCGGGCGAATTAAGATCTAATCAGCGTTGCGGCACCTTTCTTTGTTTTTCCAGTCTTGATCCTTGGTAAATCATATGTACTTCAAAGGAAGGAAGTTCTGAAGCCGTCGATTTATCAGATTTATTCTACGCACTTTCCTCTCAGAGATGAATTGGCATTTTCCATATTGTAATACGTAAAGACAAGCTAAGAGCTCATTTGCTTCCTTTAAAGAGTTTTTTTTTAATTGAACATCAAAAAATCCATCCATCTGCTGCAGGGAACGGCATTAAATTAGCTGCAAATCTGTACAAGAATCTGTTATGTCCTACTTAAGACGTTCACTCATAAAATCACACATTTATCAGGATGCATTTTACTTTAATGATCTCATGTAATGAGACGGATTCTACCAATTACCATGGAAAACATTATAAAGTGCGGGCTGGTTTATATGTAAGCAAAGGTAAACCCAAATTATTGTCACAAGTAGACATGATGGACCCATGGAAGCTCGAGTCCGCCAGTCCAGACAACTTTTTAGAGAAATCCAGTTCGGAACCCGGATCGACCTGACTTACGGTACTCCGACCCAGATCCATAGAAATATGTCCCAATTCAGTCAGATGCACCTCTCTCCCTCACTTTCCTCCCTCACTTTAACCTCCACTCTCTCTTCTACTTCTCTCCCCCTCTGTCCTACTCTGTCCCCGCTTTCTGTCCTCTCTCTCCCTCCCTTTGTCCTCCTCCCTCCTTCTGCCTCCTCTCCCCTTCTGTCCACCTCTCCCTCCTTCGTCCCTCTCTCCTCCTTCTGTCCTCTCTCTCCCTCCTCTGTCCTCTCTCTCCCTCCTCTGTCCTCTCTCCCCTCCTTCTGTCCTCTCTCCCCTTCGCTCTCTCCTCTCGTCCTCTCTCTCCCTCTCTGTCCTCCTCTCCTCCTTCTGTCCTCTCTCTCCTCCTCTGTCCTCTTCTCCCCCTTCTGCCCTCTCCTCCCTCCTCTGTCCTCTCTCTCCTCGTCTGTCCCTCTCCCCCTTCTCCTCTCCTGTCCTCTCGTCCTCCTCTTCCCTCTCTCTCCCCCCTTCTGTCCTCTCTCCCTCCTTCTGTCCTCTCTCTCCCCTCGCCCTCTGTCCTCCTCTCCCCCTCCTTCTGTCCTCTCTCTCCCCCTCTGTCCTCTCTCTCCCCCTCTGTCCCTCTCTCTCCTCCCCTCTGTCCTCTCTCTCCCTCCCTCTGTCCTCTCTCTCCCTCCTCTGTCCTCTCTCTCTCTCCCTCCTCTGTCCTCCTCTCTCCCTCCTCTGTCCTCTCTCTCCCTCCTTCTGTCCTCTCTCTCCCGCCCTCTCCCTTCCTCTCCCCCCTCTGTCCTCTCTCCCCCCTCCTGTCCCTCTCTCCCCTCTGTCCTCTCTCCCCCCTCTGTCCTCTCTCTCCCCCCTCTGTCCTCTCTCTCCCCCCTCTGTCCTCTCTCTCTCCCCCTCTGTCCTCTCTCTCCCGCCCTCTGTCCCTCTCTCCCCCCTCTGTCCTCTCTCCCCCCTCTCCTCTCCTTCTCTCCCCCTCTGTCCTCTCTCTCCCGCCCTCTGTCTCTCTCTCTCCTCCCTCTGTCCTCTCTCCCCTCCTCTGTCCTCTCTCTCCTCTCCCCCTCTCTGTCCTCTCCTCCCCCCCTCTGTCCTCTCTCTCCCGCCCTTCCTCTCTCCTCTCTCTCCTCCTCGCCCTCTGTCCTCTCTCCCCTCTGCTCTCTCGCCCTCTGTCCTCTCTCTCCCCCTCTGTCCTCTCTCCCGCCCTCTGTCCTCTCTCTCCCCGCCCTCTGTCCTCTCTCTCCCGCCCTCTGTCCTCTCTCTCCGCCTCTGTCCTCTCTCCGCCTCTCTTCCCTCTTCTCTCCCCCCTCTGTCCTCTCTCTCCCGCCCTCTGTCCTCTCTCTCCCGCCCTCTGTCCTCTCTCTCCCGCCCTCTGTCCTCTCTCCTCTCTCCGCCCTCTGTCCTCTCTCTCCCGCCCTCTGTCCTCTCTCTCCCGCCCTCTGTCCTCTCCTCGTCCTCCCCCTCGCCTCTCTCCCTCTCTTCCCCTCTCCCCCCCTGTTGCTCCCTCCTCCTCTCTCTCCCTCCTCTCTTTCTCTCTCTCTCTCCTTCTCTGTCCTGTCTGTCTCTTTCCCCTTTCTCCCTCCTCTTTTTCTCACCCTCTGTCTCTCTTCCCTCCCTCTCTCTCCTCTCTCTCTCCCCACTCTCTTTCTCACCCTCCTCTCTCCCCATCCCTCTCTTGTCTCTCTCTCCTCTTTCGTCTCTCTTTCCGCTCTCTTTATTTTCTCTCTCCTTCACCCTCCTCAGTTTTTCCCCAGCTAATTTCTGCCTTAAATCCAATAGGGTTGTTCCCAAATATGAACATTATCACCATTCCGCAGAAAAAGCGGCAACTTGCTGATTGTTAGATATCAATGGGCCTCCCACCGGTCCTGAGATTGGGGCTCTAAAATACCCTGTGCACATGGAGACAAAGAGCACCACAGCTCCATGCAATGACTTTAGGCCTGTCTGAGATAGTACTAGATTTTCTCCATTAGACCCATAGACGATATAAGGAATGGTGGCACACATGCGCAGATAACTCTCCACATTCCAACGTGGCATTTTAGAGCCTTCTTCTCGGGCCTTCCACCGGTCCTGATAGTAGAGTTTTAAAATACCCTGTTGGAATGGAGACGAGTTGCATCACAGCTCCATTCATTTACTTTTAGACAGCCTGAAATAATACTAGACTATCTCCATTAGACCCATAGACAATGCAAGGAACAGCAGCATTTTAGAACTCTCTTATCGGAATTGAAGTCTGTCCCAATGGGTAGACCTCCAGTGATCAACAACTTGTCTCTGATTCTGTGCATGTGTCTCAAGGCTGATTTGTGCTTACTAAGGCTGGCTTCACACCACGGCAAGGTCCGGTCCGGGGCTGTTTGGTGTAAATCAGACAGCCCCGGACCGGTTTTTGGCCCCATACCATAGTAGCCTATGGGGCCGGATGGCAGCTCTCTGCCATCCGGTTTCATCTCTGCGGTGGAATCTGGGAGAATTCGGATTATTCTCTCTGGACATAAAAATGTTGCTTGCAACATTTTTGTGTCCGGGGAGAAAAATCTCCCCAATTTGCCGGATCCCGGATTCTCTCGGATCCGGGGCAATCCGGCGCTCCCTAACATGGGAGCCTATGGGGCCTGATTGCTCCGGACTGGGAGGATCCGGGAACCGGGCACTGGCGGCTGCACTCCGCTGTTCTTTCAGGACCGCGGATAGCTCCCTGCGAGCCGCGGTCCTGAATCATTAGCAGCTGCAGCTGCGTCCAGCTGCACACAGGGCCAGAGGGCACATTTGGCCCTCCGATTCTGTGTGCTGATCCAGTCCGGGGCTGTCAGGGTCATGCCTAACAGCCTCGGATCGGATTGCGCCGTGGTGTGAAGCCAGCCTAACTGCAGTCTATGTTGGATGCTGCTGTTATTAAATGTGTGTGAATTTCTTCTGAAACTGCATGAGTTAATGTCAGTTCTGCTGTGTGTTGTGCTCAGGTGCTGGTTGAAGTGAAGCCTAAATGTGAGTCATCTGAAATATCCTCTCCTAGCCTTTAAATAGCTTCTCCCTCCACCAGGTGGCGTCGCTGTTATGGTGCCATCACACGCGTCAATATCGTGTGCACGATCACTGCTGCACGTGACGTTGCAGCGATATTGACGCGTGTGACAGGGCGCATCAACCAGCGATAAATCGCTGGTTGATGGTCGCCAGGTTTTAGAACCTGCTCTAAAACCTGACGACACTCGCCCGGTGGACACGCAGCACCGCTGCATGTGACACCGGGAGATGTGATCAGCCAGCTCCCAGCGCCTCTCGGGAAGCGCTGGGAGCTGGTATCCAGGGTAAACTGCGGGTAACTAGGGAGCGCGCGCTGCCTGAGATACCCGATGTATACCTTAGTTACCAGCCTTCTCCGCTCACCGGCTGGTATCTGAGGTACACAGCGGGTAACTAGGGATCCTAGTTACCCGCTGTGTATCTTGGATACCAGCCGGTGAGCGGAGAAGGCTGGTAACTAAGGTATACATCGGGTATCTCGGGGCAGCGCGCGCTCCCTAGTAACCCGCAGTTTACCCTGGATACCAGCCTGCAGACATCGTTGAAACGATATAGAAATCATTTCCACGATGTCGCTGGTAAAATGATCGCTGGTGAGTCTGCCTGTGTGACAGCTCACCAACGATCATCTGTCAATGTCGTCAGCGATCAGATCGACGACGACATTGACGCGTGTGACAGCCCCATTAGAGTTTTTAGGGTATGTGCCCATGGGAAGGTTTTGCTGCATTTGAGATCAGGTTTTGCCTTGGCTTTATGTAAATTTATGCTAATCTAATCCTGAGTTTTTGGTTTCCATCAAAACCTATGTGTGCAGGGAAAACTTTCACACACACATTGTTTTTTTTGCTCTACAGAAACTGGAAATACCACAGGGGTTTCAACTTTAGCAAAACTGCAGCAAAGAATTGACACGCTCATTCTTTCTAAAACACAGCAAAACCTGAGGTGTTTCCACTTTCTTCACCAAACAAAAACCAATGTGTTGGGAGCTAATCCTAGAATCAAAGGTTTTGCTGGAAAACAAAAATGCAGCAAATCATGTGGTGTTTACACTGTCTCCAGAGAACAAAAACCAATGTGTGTGAAAGTTTTTCCCTGCACACATAGGTTTTGCTGCAAACCAAAAACTCAGGATTAGATCAGCATAGATTTACATAAAACCAAAGCAAAACCTGATCTCAAACGCAGCAAAACCTTCCTGTGGGCACATACCCTTACTTTGCCTGTGACCAAGCTTCTGTGTGGACATCGGTGCTTTTGCTGCAGTCTCTGGAAGTTTACCTTTGCTGGAGTGGCTAATGACACCAGTCTATGGTGGGAAGTGAGAAGGAGTAGCATAGGGCTGGTGAGGAGTTCAGGGAAAGAGTGGTGGCCCGGACCTCCTCGCCATCAGGGGTACCTCCGGGTACAGGGCTAATCGGGACTAGTTTCTCACGTGCCCTTGCCCTTTTACTGTCTTCTTGCTACTCCACTACCACTTCTGTGACATTATGTTGGAAAAAATGTTGGCATTCTGTTAGTCATTATTTAAGATATGGACACCTTTGGAATATTTTTTTATTTCTTAAAACATACGTAGTTTTGTTTTACAAGCATTTTTGCTTAAAATTTTGGCATTTTGGGTTTTGATTTGGTCATATAAAGCTTAGAAGATAGAGAAACAAGTTGTGTCTGCACAGTGGATTGCTGCTGGATCCGATCTAAGGCTAGTTTCACCCTACCGGGTTTAGGAATCTGGTGAATGTGGGTGAAACCTGCATCCCCCGATTCCCCTGCAATTCTAAGCAACTGCATGTGTTAGTACCTGTGCGGGACCAGATGGTTGCATCCAGTTGTGTACCTTTTTTGCTGGATCCAGTGGAAAATGACGCCCCCTAGAGGAGTGTCATTTAAAACTGGGTTCTGGACATGCTTAGTTGCAAAACCCAGATCCGGCATCGGGATTCAGTGGGATCCAGATTCCTCCGGATCCGGGTTCAATAGAGCCCCATTGTAAGTTAACCTGCATTATCCCGAATCCGGGTGTTCACGGTTTTGTCACGGAGACGAGAATCGCAACAAAATGTGTTTTTGGTCTTTGTGAAAAAAACGTGGACACCCGGATCAGGGGAAACCGTAAAGAACTGGATGCCCCCGCAAGTGCCTCCAGCCCCATTAAAAGTCAATGGGGCCAAAAACGTATGCGGGTGCATTCAGTTTCAGCCGGATTCACATGGATACCGAAAAGCGGTAGTGTGAAACCAGCCTATGGACGAGGTTCCACTTGCGAGAGTGATGTGAGAGACTCTCCAATGTCTCGCATCACATCACCCAGCACGGCTGCCGACTCTCCGGACAGGAGCATAGAGCTACATAGAAATACTGCAGCTGACATCTGACATCCTCCTGTGCGTAGGGCCGGCGGCCATGCCAGGTGATGCGATGTGAGACCCATGCGAGTCTCTCGCATCACTCTCGCAAGTGGAAACCTGCTTTAATGGAGATTTACTGGACTTGGCCTCACTCTTTCTGCAATCCATCCAAAATGATCCAACAATCCAAAACCTAATTGCAAAGCCTTGCTTTTATTTTTCTCCAAGCATACTGGTGGTTGTAGGTATCAATGTTTGTTCCTAAATAAATGCCTTTATGATATGACTTTGAATGTCTGCAGTAATTTGTCCACCCCTAGTTTTACAGGATAACCTTATCACAGACAAGACCCCTAGTAAAGATCCTTTTTTGTACATTTTTCATACACGAGGAGACAGTTACTTAAAGGGAATTTGACAGCAGGCTTTTGCTATTTAATCTGAAGACAGCATGCTGTAAGGGTTAACAGAAAGAGTTTAGCAATGTCGCTTATCGCATTGTGTGCTGTTGTTTATTTGATATGTTTGCTTTAGCACCAGTAGCTTAGCATTGCTCGGACACAGCTGCATGTGAGCCCAAGTCCGGTATGCCCACCTCTGTGATTAGCAGCTTTTGTCGTCTATAGACTTTGCATACAGAGCCTTGTGTGGTGGGCACAGCTGTTTGAGCTCTGCTGCACTGCTAAATCTAAAAACTTTTGATTGTGTAAGAATGGCTGCAGCCAGTAATCTAAGTAAGTGATACATCATTGGATTCAGGGGCTCATTGCCTACGTCATGTTGGACTCAGATGAGGTAGCAAAAATCTGCTGACAGAATCCCTTTTAGACAACCATTCTTTTACTGATCGGAATCAGGGGAACTGGATCGAAATGCAAAAAATATTTGGAGTGGTGGTGGCTTCATTGAGGTGATGGTGGTGTCATTGAGGTGGTGATCTGGAAATAAAAAATGGAGAATATTAGGATACAGAATGAGAGGGAAAGAGACAATGTTAGTCAGGGATATACTTAAATTCAATAGACAGCGGTGGCGTCAAAGGGGTGGTGGTGGCATCTTTGGGGTGCCGGTGGCGTCAAAGGGGTGGTGGCACTTACATTCAAGATGGTGACCAGGTTTTCTGCAAAGGATTTTCTCCAACTAGAAGCACTTCTAGACAGTCTCCATCCCCCATATATATTGTTGGGTATTGGAAGGGGCTTAAACCACTCCCTGGGTATGGGCAGTGTCACATCCGGATCTGGCTGACCGCATACACCCTGGGGCCGATGCAGCGCCATTGAACCCCATGTGCATTTGCGACGTCATCGAGATTTTGAATGAGCTTGAAAATCACAGCAGTGTGCATCCGGGGAGGAGGCCAAAAGGATGCCGTGGTAATGACCCACCGAAAATCTGATGCCAATGCATGTGCCTGCAGCCCCATGTAAAATATGGAGACACAGAGGCTTCAGGATACCAACCACAAGACAGAAAAATGAAAGTGTGAACCCAGACTAAGGACCCTTTCACATCAGCGTTTTGCTGATGTTTGCGGCCGATCTGGCAGGTGGCGCCGCAACTGACGGATCTGCCGCCTAATGGCCGACTTGCTGCCCGGCTTTTTGAAGTGTGTTTTGGGTCATTGTTCTGCTGGAAGACCCATGACCTTTGAGGGAGACCCAGCTTTCTCACACTGGGCCCTACATTATGCTGCAAAATTTGTTGGTAGTCTTCAGACTTCATAATACCATGCACACGGTCAAACAGTCCAGTGCCAGAGGCAGCAAAGCAACCCCAAAACATCAGGGAACCTCCGCCATGTTTGACTGTAGGGACCGTGTTCTTTTCTTTGAATGCCTCTTTTTTTTTCTCCTGTAAACTCTATGTTGATGCCTTTGCCCAAAAAGCTCTACTTTTGTCTCATCTGACCAGAGAACATTCTTCCAAAACGTTGTAGGCTTTCTCAGGTAAGTTTTGGCAAACTCCAGCCTGGCATTTTTATGTCTCGGGGTAAGAAGTGGGGTCTTCCTGGGTATCCTACCATACAGCCCCTTTTCATTCAGACGCCGACGGATAGTACGGGTTGACACTGTTGTACCCTCGGACTGCAGGGCAGCTTGAACTTGTTTGGATGTTAGTTGAGGTTCTTTATCCACCATCCGCACAATCTTGCATTGAAATCTCTCCGTCAATTTTTCTTTTCCATCCACATCTAGGGAGGTTAGCCACAGTGCCATGGGCTTTAAACTTCTTGATGACACTGTGCACGGTAAACACAGGAACATTCAGGTCTTTGGAGATGAACTTGTAGCCTTGAGATTGCTCATGCTTCCTCACAATTTGGTTTCTCAAGTCCTCAGACAGTTCTTTGGTCTTCTTTCATTTCTCCATGCTCAATGTGGTACACACAAGGACAAAGGACAGAGGTTGAGTCAACTTTAATCCATGTCAACTGGCTGCAAGTGTGATTTAGTTATTGCCAACACCTGTTAGGTGCCACAGGTAAGTTACAGGTGCTGTTAATTACACAAATTAGAGAAGCATCACATGATTTTTCTAACAGTGCCAATACTTTTGTCCACCCCCTTTTTTATGTTTGGTGTGGAATTAGATCCAATTTGGCTTTAGGACAATTCTTTTTGTGTTTTTTCATTGAAGACAAATTAAATGAAGATAATAATACCAAAGAATTTGTGATTGCAATCATTTTCAGGAAGAAACGGAGTATTATCTGACAGAATTGCAGGGGTGTCAATACTTTTGGCCACAACTGTATGTCGCTCACTTAATAATTGTGCAAACAAGCCTAAAGACGCACCCACAGTGAACCCGTGAGCCACACCCCCTTGTAAAGACCGTCAAAACTGGCACTATATAAGAGGACCCCTATCTCTGGAACCGTGCGGCAAATAAAATGAAGTGGATTATTCAAGGCAGCAGTGGGAATAAAACAAGAGCAAAATCTGCCACTTTTACACTACATGAATCTATTTCTTGTCTCTTGATCTTACCACAATAAAGTTACTGACGCACTTAGTTGCTGATGTACAAAACTTTATTCGTCCACTATGTGAGTACAGTTCAGTGGTAAACAGCGTTCACGTCCCTTTTATTGCAACTTAGTGTTTTTTTAGTATTTGTTATTAGCAGTTTTTTGTTCTATTTTTTTATTTTTTTGAGAAAATAGCAGGGGATTTGATAAGAACACGCATTCGTATGGTTTTGTGCAGAATCTTGACCCCACAGTTGCCATCATAAAGGAAATCTGTCAGCAGGATTTTTGCTACCCCATCTGAAAACATGATATAGGTAAAGAGATCCTGAATCCAGCGATGTATCACTTAGTTTAGTGGCTGCTGCGGTTCTCACACAGAGTTTTTAGATTTAGCAATGCAATAGAGAACTAACCACGCCCACACCAGCCTTTGTATGTACATTGTCTATTGACAGTGAGCTGCTAATCAAATGAGGTGGGGAGCTGGACAATTGGCTCCAGGCAGCCAGTTACAGCCATGATAATCCCCAGGTGATAAAACACTAAGTTTATAATAACATTGAATTTTGCGTTTTAACCCCTACATACGGTAGCAAAAACCTGCTGACAGATTCTCTTTAAGAGCTAGCAACTTCCAACTTATTGCCTAGTGCTGAGTGAACCATGTCGTAGTCCTTGGGAAACTCATTAAGATATTACCAGGCTATCATAAATAGCCCGCCACGCTGACTGCAATACCTTTTGATCGGCTGTGGACGTCATTTCTGTCCAGGGTTAGATTACTTGTCCTATAATTAAGTGTGACGCATTGAAATTCCAGCCAGAACCAAACGTCTTGACCTGCCGCATATCACACAAGGCAGTCTATCAATACAGCTTAAAGCAAGACCATGGCCCATAAAATATCCATATGGGGGATGGGCAATTGATTGTGTGGGCTCCAAGCAATCTGCAGTACCTTGTATTCATTTATTGTTTGTTTTCTTCAATCATCCTATGTATTGCATTCCATATCTAGAAACCCAGAATTTTTTTTTTTTTTAGAAAGTTACTCTTTGTAACTCTTTTATAATTAAAATCAGTTCTGTTCATTCAGTTGGGGGTTGCCTTAGCAGCTAGCAAATTAATTTTTCCAAGCCCTGTTGAGATGAATGGGATGGAAATTTCTGTAACGAATCTACCATGCGTGTATTTACTCTGAAAGTGGTTGTCTGAGCTATATTATCCTTTTTCATATGTCATGTAAAGGAATTGGGGAATGCTAAGGGAACCTGTCACCCCCCTTTGGGCATTTTAAACTGTGCCCACCAGCCTATACATCATGTAAATGTGGTTCTAGTAACCCCTGTATGTGCCCAGACTGACCCCTTATACCTGTGAAAATAACATTTATTGTGTCCAACGGAGTCACGGAGGCTGCTATATGGTCGTGGTGGCTAAACCCCTCACCGCCCCTCTAGGCTGCAAAACCCACCCAACATGGTTTAACCTTCCAGCCCCTCCTCTGGCCGAGACTTCAGTGACAAGAGCACTTGCGCTGGGTGTCCGCGCTCCATTGAACATAGTGCAGATGTCTCGTGAGACTTCACTAATCTCACGAGACATCAGCGCTATGCACGGACACCCGCTACACTACACAGGCGAGGTTGCTGCTGTCAGTGTCAACATCTCGCGAGATTTGTGAAGTCTCGCGTGAGATCTGCACTATGCTCTGTGGAGCGCGGACACCCGCTCCACTGCGCCGGCGCAAGTGCTCTTGTCACTCAAGCCCCGGCCACAGGATCGGCGGGAGGTTTAAAATGTGGTGGGTGGGTTTTGCACCCAGGAGGGGCGGTGAGGGGTTTAGCCACCATGACCATATAGCAGTCTCCATGACTCAATAGGAGGCCACCGCTGGACACAATAAAAGTTGTTTTCACAAGTATGAGAGGGGTCAGTCTGGGCACATACAGGGGCTACTAGAACCCCATTTACATGATGTGTAAGCTGGTGGGCACAGTTTTAAAATGCCCAAAGGGGGTGACGGCTTCACTTTAATGTAGGAAGAATCCTGGCCTGTTCTTCTTGGCTCAAGTAGCTAGTTGACTTCTCCACCCTTCTCTTCTTTATTACCTACTGTATACCTAGACAACAGGTAATGTCATATTTCCTGACCAAGGATCCTTTCCCCCCAGATCCTCACATTACACATGATTGCCTGATGTCGCAGAAATTAACCTGTAGAGACCAACAAATTTGCCAGATGAGATTTAGGATAAAGGAATGACTGGAATCACCTTGTGTGTAGGTGCTAGCAAGAAAAACCATGAACATGAAAGTGAAAGTCTGCTGCAACACTACTCATTATGAGTATGTGAAATGGCGTAATGGCTAACAATGAGTGGCAGGGCTCTATACACAGCTAATACAGGTATGAGGAAAAGGACAATGCAGTAACTGCTTGAGAATATAAAGAAACTTGAGAAGACTTGGCTTTAGCGGTGGCCACTGCAAATGTGCCCAAAAACCGCGCCAAGGTGTTTCTCATCGGGTCCTAACCGTGTGCCTCTTCTAGCGGTATAATGCTGCATGTGTGGGTTTTTATGCCTCTGTATGCAAATAAAACCGGCATTGAGAGGTTGTCCTGGGCTTGGCTACAATAAGATGGACTACCCAGCATGGCTAGAAGGCAGGGGAAGGGAGCACAGTCAAAAAATAGTAATACTATTGATTAAGGAATGACTGGCATCACCTTGTGTGTAGGTACATGAACATTAAAGCGGACGTCTGCTGCAACATTACACATTATGAGTATGTGAAATAGCATAATGGCTAGCACTCCCATCCCATACTCATAATGTGTAGTGTTGCACCAGACTTTCACTTTAATGTTCATGGTTTGTCTAGCTAGCACCTACACACAAGTTGATGCCAGTCATTCCTTATTCATTAGTATTACTATTTTTTGGCTATGCTGCCTTCCCCCGCCCTAAAGCCATGCTGGGTTGTCCATCTTATTGTAGCCAGGTCCAGGACAACCCCTCAATGCCGGTTTTATTTGCATACAGAGGCATAAAAACCCACACATGCAGCAGTATACCGCTAGTAGAGGCACACGGTTAGGACCCGATAAGATGAGAAACACCTTGGTGCGGTTATTGGGCACTTTCGCAGTGGCCACTGCTAAAGCTAAGTTTTCTCAAGTTTCTTTATGTTCTCAAGCAGTTACAGCCATGTCTTCTTCCTCATACCTGATTTAGCTGTTGTGATTTATGCTATTTCCCATACTCCTAATGTGTAGTGTTGCAGCAGACTTTCACTTTAATGAACTTTAGGTTAAAAAGAGGTTTCCATAAAAACAGAACTCCTATAATTATGCATAATATATACTGGCACATGTATATATACATATTTTCTGTTCCTCATGCATCACTCATCTGGTGTCGGCTTATCTGCCTGCAAAAATGATTTGCTATTGGATTACTTTGGTGAGGTGTTTTCACTAAACCATAGGTCAGGGGGAGAGCCACGGACTAGAGGCATTGATGCCGCAGAGCTGGACAGCATGTGGAACAGCTTGGACCAGTAGAGCTGCATATGCAGAAACGCAAGCAGATCGGTGGAGTTGGGAGTACCAGAAGCAATACAGTGTGTGTCCGGATAGCACCTTGAATCAGTAGTGATGAGTAGGCAGGCACACACTTTACTGTTGCTGAGTTGAGTGTGTGGACAGTGCCTTGAATTGGAAGAGATAAGTAGGCTGGCAAGTACCTTGATGCTGTAGTGTTGACCGTGCGGGCAATACCTTGGGTTAGCAGATACAATTAGGATATAATATAGCAGGGTGTTTGTACACCGCTCAGGAGCAGCAGTTATTAATCAGGCGCCTGGTTGTAGTAGAGCTGGATTTGTTGCAGCTTTCCGGAATAGCAGAGTTAAAGGAACCTGTCAGGTCCCCTCTGCACCAGCAACCAAGAGCAGTTCTGTGTGCATGTCCATAATCCCTAACAGTCCCAGCGTATAGTAGCACACGTAAACAGATCATTAGAAAAAGTAGTTCTATTGACTGTTTAGAAGATGCTAATTAGGGCTTAGACTAGTCCAGGGGGTGTTAGTTTCCTTGACTAGTCAGCCTGCTCTGCATGTTATTCCGCACCTGTGGGCGTGATAACATGATTTACAACATCCAATAACCTGCATCTCTCTAGTAAACTGCGCATGTACGCTTTGTACCTTTCAGCATTGAGCGTCTCTGATACCGGGTGTATGTGTCCTGACTTCAGATAGATGTAGCGCGCATGGCTGGAAACATGGCGACTTCCAATAATGTGCAGTGAGCCTCTCTGAAGCCGGAACGTGTACACCCGGCATCAGAGAAGCTCAATGCTGAGAGGTACAAAGCCGCGCGCATGCGCACTGTATAGAGCTGCAGATGATGCTGACTATGTAAAGCATGTTATCACGCCCACAGGGGCATGCTAAGTGGGCCGCTTAGTTGGGGGAGCTTACACCCCCTCAACTCATCAAAGCCCTAATTAGCATCTCATAAATGGTCTTTAGAAAAGCTTTTTCTACAGATTGGTTTATGTATGCTCCTATATGTTGGGACTGTTGGGCAGGGATTAGAGATATACGGTACACCCATAATTACTCATGGTTCTGGCTGCATAGGGGACTTGACGGGTTCCCTTTAACAAGACAATCAGGGTCCTTGTTGGACAAGAGCTAGATGTACAAGTATCACTCGGGGACTGCTTAGCTGAATATACAATTTGGCATCTGAAAGCAAATGGTATCCACACATACCATTACTTGCTACCTGAATACTCAGGCAGTTCACAGCCGGCTGAGCTAGTTTTAAAAAGCCTCAGTTCATAACTGAGGTGCGTGCAAAGTAACTATATAAACTCAACACACTCTAGAACTGAAGGAGCTAGCCATGTGGGAAGGAGGAAGCAAAGCCCGGCACTGGAGGAGGGACAGGTGAGTAACAGGATTGGACAATTAAATCTAGTCCTCCCAATCCTTATCTTCCCTGACATCATCTGTCAGGAAAAATGCAGGCAGCCTCCATACACATTTGATGGTCAGCCAATCCTGCGAAATCAGTGAGTGTATCTGACTTTTATTTATTATGTATAAGGGGCCTTTAGGAATTTTAGACAAACTGGCTGCTAGAAACCTGACATCAGAGAGTTTTGATTATAAAGGCTTTAGTTGTCATGTGTTGGAATGTATTCATGCCAATCTGTCTCGCATAACAGCTCTAAATTGGATTGACAATGTGCTCGAAGCTGAAAACACAGCTTGGCAGGCTTCAAGCTACGTTATTGTTTATTAGATTTGTGTTTGTCCGGCATTAGTAATCAGATTATTCAGTCAAGAATTAGTAATCGTCTTATTTAGTAAAACATTAGTAATCTGATTACTTAGTCAGATGACGTTAATCTGATTTTTTGGTAGGGGCCTCCGATACACGTTGTTCCTTTTACTGCTGACTTTACGGAGACTGTTTCTCCCTGTGGTCAATTGTTTGTCCTATAAAGTGATCAGTTGTATGATCTATCTGGATCTGCACAATAAGACAGTGACTGTCAGATTTGGGTTTATTGTATGGCTAGCCACATGTCTTGATTAGCTGCACCATCTTAAGATATTATCTAAACTTAACAGTTTATCTTATTTCAAAGTTTGCATCCTTGTTGTATTTTTTCTACTGAGTGGGTGGATCTACGTCCATATGCTCAAGAAAGTGGCAGATGATATTTAGTGAAGTAAAATTACTAAATATGCCATACTTAAAGGGATCTTTGAACACACTCCTCCACATTATAGTTGCATTTTATGTATTGTAAACTTCCAAAATATTAATTAGAAACAATCTCACTAAGTGTGTTCTGTCCCTTCTGTTTTACCTTTCTTATCTAGTACATCCATAGAGATTTTCAGAAATTCCTTTAATTTTTATTTTTTGCAACCATGACTTCTTGAAACAATGAGGAGCTTTGTTTCAAGGGTTAAATTAACCAAATCGAAGAACAAGAGGGCTCAGGTTTTGAATCAGATATATTTTATTAACCACTTAAACATTTTCCATTTTCAAAAAACATAAAATGTATACAGATTAGGGCTGTGGCGTCGGTAAGCCTAACATCCGACTCCGACTCCTCAAGTTCCTTGAACCCGACTCCAACTTTACCAAAACAGATACCAACTCAAACTCCACAACCAGGGCTGTATAGTCGGTAAGCCAAACATCCGACTCCTCAATTTCCCTGAATATGACTTCAAATCCACCCAAAATGGACACCAACTCTGACTCCACGGCTCTGACTCCACAACCATGGCTGTGAAGTCATTAAACCAAACATCCGACTCCGCAAAGTAAAGGAGAAAGGAGTGCCACCATGAGAAGAACCTGGTGGTCCTGTGGGCTGGGGGAAGGAAAAGGGGGGTCGATCGGCCACTCACCGCGTAAGGTTGTACACCCCTGCACAACACCAGCTGATGGCTCCGAGGTGAGGACACCGCCGCTGTCGCTCCTTGCTTCTCTTCTTGGATCAGTGAAGGAAGCAAGCCGCTACCGAAACACATTGTGGGACACAAGACTTGAATAAAGGTTCATCACCTATTGTGCTTAATCATCCCTTTGTCTTAGCGCTTCTATAGACTGCTCTATTTTTTCTCTCCAAACATCAGACTCAGACTCCTCAATTTCACAGAATCTGGCTTCGACTGTGACTCCACCAAAACGGACACTGACTCCAACTCTCCGACTCCACAGCCCTGATTACAGACAGTACACTTGTACTTACTCGTAGGATAAGAGTTGTTTTTGTTGAACCATCCTCCCTCTAATTCTCCCCTTCAGAACACAACCAAAAATGGTTCCTCCAACTTTACCACCACCCTTCTTTTAAAAAAAATAAAAACTTGCCATACAAGTGTATTACATTCCCACAAAAGTCATGTGCTACTGTCATAGTACGCTGGTTATACAAATAATAAGTCCAGCATTCTCCCCTGAGTAACCGTGCACATGGCTCTCCTGGGGTATCAGACCATGGACCCCAAATATTTTTCAAATTTATGCATAGATTTTCTTTTGAAATTTGGTTGTCAATGGGATGAGCATTGAATCCATTTGTAAGTTATTCATTTCCTTGCTTGGAACAATATTCTAGATATTACATTTGTATTGCCCATGTATTGTCTATGATATTGCTTATTTGTATTGGATTAAAGTCCATGTCATTTTCTATCAACACTAAAATACATACAGTGGGGTTTAGCTACAAAGTTATATTATTAATTCTACAAATTACGGTGTATTTTTCGGACTACAAGACGCACTAAATTTTTTATCCTTTTTTCCTCTTCTAAATTGTCAACATGGGGGTGCGTCTTGTAATCCTATGGCGGTGGAGCAGAGTCACAGGAGGCAGGAGTGGGGCAATACTGCAGTCCCTGGGTTGGAAGGAGGGGTGTCCACGGTGGTGGCATGTGTGGGGCGATGCTGTAGGCCTTAGGCTGGGAGGAGGTGTCCCAGCTTTGGCACGAATAAGGTGATGCTGCTAGCCCTGGGCTGGCAGATGGTGTCCCAGCGGTTGCACGAGTGAAGTGATGCTGTGGGCTCTGGGTTGGCAGGGTGTGTCCCAGCGGTTGCAAGAGTGGGGTGATGCTGTCAGCCCTAGGCTGGCAGGGAGTGTCCCGGCAGTGGCACGGAGGGATGATGCTGCGGACCCTGGGCTGGGAGGAGGTGTCCCGGCGGTAGCACGAGTGGAAACATGCTGCAGGCCCTGGGCTGAGAGGGGGAGTCTCAGAGGTGGCATGAGTGGATTGATGCTGCAGTCCCTGAGCTGAGAGGGAGAGTCCCGGCAGCAGCATGAGTGGATTGATGCTGCGGGCCCTTGGCTGAGAGGCGGAGCCCTGGCGGTAGCACGAGTGGAGTGATGCTGTAGACCCTGGGCTGAGAGGGGGAGTCTCAGTGGTGGCATGAGTGGATTGATGCTCCGGGGCTGAAGTTGAGAGTCCTGGCAGCAGCATGAGTGGATTGATGCTGCAGGCCCTGGGCTGAGAGGGAGAATCCTGTCAGCAGCATAAGTGGAGTGATGCTGCAGGCCCTGGGTTGAGAGGCGGAGCCCTGGAGGTAGCACAAATGGAGTGATACTGTGGGCCCTGGGCTGAGAGGGGGTGTCCAGCGGTAGCCCGAGTGAGATGGTGCTGCGGGCCTTGGGCTATGAAGGGGAGGCCTGGCGGTAGCACAAGTGGGGCGATGCTGCCAGATGTAGACACCATTGATCTCCAGGTGATACCGTATGGCACCGGAAGTGGCTTGGCTCTCCCAAGATATCAATGTGTGCATGCTCTGCTTCAGTCACCATTTCTTGAAGCCTGTCACGTTCGTCGTTGGGAGATCAAAGGCGCCTGCCTCCTGCAGTATTACCCCACTTGGGCCAATGTCCATTATCAATTAATGACTTCTGTATTTCCTATGTACAATGTACAGTTGTGACAACTTTTGTGCTTTGCACAGAGATAATTGTGGGATGAGTACCAGGATGGTTTGCCATTGAGCATCATCCCGTTCTCCTACATCTTTTCCCATATATTTTTCAAATTAATAGAAAAGCTTTTTATGTGTTCTATTAGTAAATACCTATAAATAATCAATATCATCCTCTAGATGAACTGGCAATAATAACAGCTTCAATAATGGGATTACTATCTATATTTGTGTTTGTGTCTTTATTTGTGTATTACACGCATGTCTAAATTATAGGTATTTGTAGCATTGGTTATTCACCAAATGGTAATCTATTCTGGTGCTCAAAGCTTTTGAGAATACCATTATGTAACACCTTATGCTTTGTATTAATGCACCTCCTTTCCCAATTGTGACCCAGGTCTTCACATGAAAATGTAGACCACCACACAAATGACCAAATTAGTAAAAATGTAAGGGGGCTGGAGAAAAGTTGTATATGACCTCCAGATCAGACTACAGTGGGTTTATTGTAGTCTGTTACCATGGTGACGAATAAAGTTGTTTTAACGAAAAAGCTGTATTTAAATTTGGTTAACATTCAGTAAATGTTACTATACCTTGTGGAAATTAATATAACATGTCTGTTTGTTGTCACCTTTACAGATCCTGAATGGGCTTCATACACTATTGGGGTATTCATTTGCCTGAATTGCTCCGGGATTCACCGCAATATCCCTCAGATCAGCCGAGTGAAATCTGTCCGCTTAGACCCGTGGGATGATGTACAGATTGAGGTAGGAAAACCTTTTTATTTTTGTAGCAATTGAACAGGTATTGTGCTGTTCCAAATGTACTGTATATAGTATATGAGTGGACATATACGTGACTTGAGCCAAAGTTAAAGGGAACCTGTCAGCAAGTTTTTGCTATGTAAGCCAAGGGTCATGATCTAAGAGTTAAAAAAAAAAAAAAACAACAACAACAACTGTACTTCGATTTGGGTCTGTGCTATTTTTTATTTAGCATTGCAGGACTGGAAAGTCACACGCAAGGCAGTCAGACACATACCCTGCTATGATTGACACCTCACTGTTAATGTGTAATCTCTATTGAAAGCCTGGTGAGGGAGGGGGCAGCTATCTCAGCTCTGCTGTGTCACTAAAACTAAATTTTCATGTGTCACATACCCAATTCTCAGCACATGACTTGGGGTTGCGCCTGCAAGGGTTAATCTATCTCCTCACTCTATCCAGCACTCGACTTCTGTCCTATACTGAAAGGGAGCATTAATGACACCCCAACTCAGACTGTCCCCTAAACTAAGACTATCTGACAATCAATAAAATCACACCCTTTCTAGGGTTATGGGTTCTTTAGAGTATACAAGGTTCAGACATATTAAAGTTTTAAGCTTTAATAAAATAAAGAACAGTGCTTACAATAAAAGATATAAAAATAGACATCAAAAAATGACATACACATATTCAAAACAGTTATGAAATAAAAAGGAGAAAACTTACAGAACCCTAAACTTTGTCTTCTGTTACTTGATGGGGAAGGCGGAAATATGAAATGATGATCACAGCAGTTCAGTGTTCAGCTGCCCCATCTCTGTGACACAAGACTTTAGCTCGGAGTGTCCAGTTATAGGCTCAAGCTGGAGGTCAGATTTCTAGACCAGCCGTCCAGTTTAACATTCTAATTCTGGGTCTATAACTAGACTCTCACTAATTTAGTCATGCATACATTATTTTTTAAATTGGTCTTTGTCTTAATTCTCTTCTCTTTCCCAATAGTAAATACAAACTGTCCAGCTGTATTAGATCCCTTTGATGGGGTCTTCAAAGGCATAAGAGGTGTGAAATGTTTCACTTTGTGGTTTTCCCAGAAAGGCCCCCTGGGGAGACCGTAGTCACTGTGACTGGAGAGCTAGCTTGTGTTTAGATAACAACTTACTTAAGCTGCCTTCTCATTTGCATTCCCCTCCGCAGCGTTCTGCAGAGGGGAACCGCAATGTGAGCGCAGCCACCACAAGCCCCTATGTTTATAATGGGAGAACATGGTGCTGCGCTTGACTGCGCATGACCGTGCGCTCCCATTCATTTGCCTGTGTGATTTGTGCGCATGCGCATGCTTGCATACAAATCATACATTGTAGTCCGCACCAGGAACGCGACATGATGCGGACGAGAGAGAGTGATTTGTACGCAACCATGCGCATGCGTACAAATCACACAGGCAAATGAATGGGAGCGCACGGTCATGCGCAGTCAAGCGCAGAACCATGTTCTCCCATTATAAACATAGGGGCTTGCTGTGGCTGCGCTCACATTGCGGTTCCCCTCTGCAGAATGCTGCGGAGGGGAACGCAAATGTGAATCCACCCTTAGATTGTAACCTGTGTGTGTTGTAGAGTTAACCCTTAACTGCTTGTGTCCAATCCCCTCAGATACATATTCCACTACACTTTGAGTAAGAACAGCTGCACTCAGTAATCTATGTGATACATCGTTGGATTCAGGGTTTTGTTGCCTACATTATGTTACTGTGTGATGAGGGAGCAAAAACCTGCTGACAGATTCTTTTTAACTTTCTTCACCAGCTGCTCTACAGACTGGTTCATGAAAATGTGTGAAGTTATAAAATCAATAAAATGTTATTTGGTTTCTCAATAACTTAATCGTGTAAACCCTAAATAACTAATTCCTTGAAGATCAATGGGGTTAGGCTTCCAGTCCTCCACCAACAGGTTCACAATGGTAGTTTGGAGTTTTCTGATTGAATTGGCATAATAAAGGAAAAAAAAACTTTGAACTCAGTATTTAGATAGTATTTGTCACTAATCTTGGGCTGGCATTGATGTTTAATAAAAGATTGGACAGATTGGTGTTTTTTTTAAATATGCAGAGAAAACAGTGATTTTATCAATATGATAGCAAACAGGTCAGTAAGTGACACATTGCTGGAATCAGGGTTTCTGTTTCTACATTTTGCTGCTCACTGATGAGCTTTACCAGTTATTTGAATGTGGAGCTCTATAATCACACCCACAACACTAATTGTTAGATTTCTGTCCACATATAGTGCACACAGAAATCTGCCAATCAGTGGTGGGGGCAGGGTTATAAAGAGCTCATGAATATGCTGGACTACTTTTTAGCAGGTTAAGTAGTCCTCTAATGATAATCTCCTGCTGACTAAACAGTAATATTATCAAAATTACACTGAGCAGCTCAGTAAGTGACACATCGCTGCAATCAGGGTCTCTGTCTCTACATTATGCAGTTCTCAGATTGGGTGGCAAAAACCTGGTGACAGATTCCTAGCTAATTTTGACATACGCAGTGAAGAGAGGTGTGCCAACCATGGTTTCATGTGTAAGATTATTAAATTATTATTATAGCGCCATTAATTCCACGGCGCTTTACATATGGAAGGGTATACAACTGTACAAGGTACATGAACAACATATGGCAACCAGGTACAGAAGGAGAGAGGACCCTGTCCACGAGGGCTCACAATCTACAACGGAGGAGTCTTGTGATTCAGACAAGTAACTTACTAGTTATGATAAAATCACAGTTTTATCAGCAGGAGATTATCACTCCAGTACTAGTAAACCTGCTGCTATGTTATCAACCATATTCATGAGCTTTGTATAACTCTGCCCCCACAACTAATTACCTATGCACAGTGATACCAATCTGTGATGTGCACGGGGTTAAAACCATGATATTATCAAAACAGCCCATTAAGTGATGTATTCTACTATCCTTATATGGGGCAGCAAACAGCAGTTGAATGATTCCCTTTATCGGAAATCTATCAGTAAAATGTCCACAAGGCTAGCAGGGGAAATGCAGGATAAGGCACTCTGCAACCTTTCCATGGATACCTATTTCACTGCTAACTGGTACCCAGTTATGCAGAAATCTGTACTTTATTCATATGCAGATTTAGGCTTGCAAGTGCACGGGTGCATATGAGTGCACTTGCAGTCCTTGGCTCCTCTTTGCTTCTCCCTGCTGGCGCTGCCTCTGGCTGATTGATTTATAACAGGGAGAAGAGCCACTGTCTCCCATGTTAATTAATTAACAGACGGAAGCTCTGGTGGGGAGAAGCATAGAGGAGCAGAGTACTACAAGTGCACGGGTGCATATGAGTGCACTTGCAGTCCTTGGCTCCTCCTTGCCTCTCCCTGCTGGCGCTGCCTCTAGCTGATTGATTTTTTAACAGGGAGAAGAGCCACTGTCTCCCCTGTTAATTAGCAGACAGAAGCTCTGATGGGGAGAAGCATAGAGGAGCAGAGTACTGCAAGTACAATGGTGCATATGAGTGCTTTTGCAGTCCTTGGCTCCTCTTTGCTTCTCCCTGCTGGCGCTGCCTCTAGCTGATTGATTTATAATGGGGAGAAGAGCCGCTGTCTCCCCTGTTAATTAGCAGACGAAAGCTCTGGTGGGAGAAGCATAGAGGAGCAGAGTACTACAAGTGCACGGGTGCATATGAGTGCACTTGCAGTCCTTGGCTCCTCCTTGCCTCTCCCTGCTGGCGCTGCCTCTAGCTGATTGATTTTTTAACAGGGAGAAGAGCCACTGTCTCCCCTGTTAATTAGCAGACAGAAGCTCTGATGGGGAGAAGCATAGAGGAGCAGAGTACTGCAAGTGCAATGGTGCATATGAGTGCTTTTGCAGTCCTTGGCTCCTCTTTGCTTCTCCCTGCTGGCGCTGCCTCTAGCTGATTGATTTATAATGGGGAGAAGAGCCGCTGTCTCCCCTGTTAATTAGCAGACGAAAGCTCTGGTGGGGAGAAGCATAGAGGAGCAGAGTACTACAAGTGCACGGGTGCATATGAGTGCACTTGCAGTCCTTGGCTCCTCCTTGCCTCTCCCTGCTGGCGCTGCCTCTAGCTGATTGATTTTTTAACAGGGAGAAGAGCCACTGTCTCCCCTGTTAATTAGCAGACAAAAGCTCTGATGGGGAGAAGCATAGAGGAGCAGAGTACTGCAAGTGCAATGGTGCATATGAGTGCTTTTGCAGTCCTTGGCTCCTCTTTGCTTCTCCCTGCTGGCGCTGCCTCTAGCTGATTGATTTATAATGGGGAGAAGAGCCGCTGTCTCCCCTGTTAATTAGCAGACGAAAGCTCTGGTGGGGAGAAGCATAGAGGAGCAGAGTACTGCAAGTGCACGGATACTCCCACGGGTGCACTTGCAAGCCTAATTTGCATATGAATTAAATATGAATATTCCAACCAGATAGCGGTGAACTAGGTATTGATGGAAATGTTTTACACTGCCCTATCCTTCCTCTGGCCTAGGTAATGATATTGATAGATTCCTTTTAAAATAGTTGGCCGAATATCGGCTAATGCTCCTGACTATTTGCCCATCAGATGCTGCGGGTCCAAACCATTGCAGTGCTAAACACTTTTCCCCACATTTGCAGTTTTGGCCGCCATTTATCTAATCTTGCACTGTATACAAGCAGATAGTCATCACTAATCCTAATTATCAGTCTCATCGTTAGAATTATCTCTGCTTCTATAGCCAGCTTGAGAGATTCAGACAGTAAGCAGATCTCTTCCGGACGTATGATTTATCCGGCCCGCTCCTTCGCCTGGTGCGTCTTCACACTGTGCTGCTTAATGATAACATCTACAATGTCTAAATGCCTCTGTGAAATCTCGACAGGCGATGACTTTTTGATGCGTTTCTCAAGAAATGGTTACATGACTGATCAGACACCTCTGTCTGGCTTCTGCCGTGCGCGAGGAAGAAAAGTCTTCCTTCAGCTATTTGATCATTCTTAAGACATAGTCACTGGAGACTTTTCTTGTACTGATGTCAAGTGTTTGCAGATCTGCAGCCCTGGGATGAGCTGAGAGATGTTTGATGGGGCTCGTTTCTTATAGAAAATGATGTGGCTTCGTATAGTAATGTGAATGATGTATTGGGATATCGGTGCGGTCATACAGGATCCGGCGTGACACCTCCGTTCTCAAGGCTTGGGATTACACTTTCTTGTCCATATTCTTAAACAGGTACAAACTGTGTAGGAATGAATGATGGGGGTAACGATGAGTCGGCACCATGGTTTTGACATGTCATGGGTAAATGAAAGGGTATCGAGAGCCAATCCGCTCTCACTACAAACAGATCTATCAGACAACTATTGAAATCAGGAAATGTATGCCCTTTTGCTAATGCATGCAATCTATCTCTAAATACAATTTATATGGGCCAATAAGTGCCGAGTGCTTATTTCTAACAATACCCCTTCTTGATCATTGGCCCATGTAAACATGGCTCTACTCACCTGTCCTGGCTCCAGCAATGGGCTTTATTCCCTTCTCCTAGGCCGACTCACTCTGTACTAGTCTGCGCTGGGTTACTCTATACATGGCAAGCATTGAGCATGTTTCCTAAGGATTGAAGAAGAATGGTTCCCAACTACCACTTGCTTTGCAGGAGTTTGTGCCATTCATCCACTTCTTTCAGCTGCAGCAAGGTGTCGAATCATCTCTTCCCCAAACTCCTGTCTGATAACTAGCAATCTTCAATAATTTCCTAGCTCAGTCCTGTGAATTCTGGTGCTACTTTATACTCAACTCAGTTGGACCCGAGGAGGTTCTAGTAAGCACGAAACGTGCTTTGTCTGTCCTATCAGCTGTCATCTCCCTCCCTTCACTCTAAGGCTGTGCAGCCCATGCTGTTTGTTTATAACATTGTGCAATAAAGCTCTGATCACCTGGTCACGATTCCCAGAGTGCTGCCGTGGCTTTTTTTATTTGCATACTCATCTCTACTAATACAGGTGAAACTCACACCTTTGTCTCCGCGAGCAAGGTGCTTGATAATTCTTCATCTCTGCTATTTTCATTCTATCCATACTTTCAGCTCTTCTCTTCTTGTGAGTAACACATCTCAGCTGCAAGTTGCCTCTACTATTCCTCTGTATCATTGCATCTCTGCAAGCAAGTTATCAGATTGGTGGAACAGGCTCCCACAAGAGTTGGTGGGTTCCTGTTCAATGGAACTCTTCAAAAAGAGAGTGGACAGACATCTGTCTGGGATGATTTAGAGAATCCTTCTTGAACCAGATTCCCCAGGAGGTCCCTTTCAACTCTACTATTCTAGGAGTCTATGTTTGCCTCCATGTCTACTATTTCTGTGTAAAACTGCATCTCTGAAAGCAAGTTACCAAATTACCTATTCATCAACTGTTCTCATTTGTATCCACACACCTGGCTTTGCTTTCTCTGATGCTTCCTGCTCCACTTGTATATCCATCATCTTGCATACTCCCATGTCGGATCCACATGTCATCTGGCATGACCCACTCCGCGTTACCATCGCCTCTGGCCTGTGCTGCTCGCTCTGATCTCTGGCTTATAGAAATCTCCCACCTGATGAGCCCCTAATGGAAGCAATCATTCAACTATTGAGAAAAATACATTGTCATTAAAAGAATCTTTGTGAGCAACACAACTTTCCACGTAAGCTGAGGATGAGCTGTCAACAATAAGCAATTGATTAGAGACTCATCAATTGCACTAATTATTTGTCCCCTTATATTGGGCCGTATAAGGACCTTTCGATGTTATTTTATCTATCAGTGCTCATTATGGCTTATCACAATGACTTATATTTCCTCTTCCGTCTTCCTCTTCATTGCGTGTCGTGGGAATCAGTGTTGAAATCCAGCGTGCTTCTGTCGTGGCCCATTATATTCTACATATAAAAGGCTGAGTTACGAGATCTAGACTTCTTGTCTCATGTTTCAGGTCTTTGTCAGCATTTTATCTGATGATTACTTGCACACATTGTAGAATATCAAATGTAAGTTCCATATTTTAGATATTCATTAAGTCATAGTATAGAGGAGAATGTGTCATAAAGTGGCACTTCTGCTGATACATCTCAATGTTGCCAAAAGCTTTTCAGCCATTGTCTTTTTATGATCAGATGGGAAAAAATGCTGCGGGTGCTTTCACACCACGATTTTTAGGGAGCCGATGCTGTCCGATATAAATCGGACAGCATCGGCTCCCTTCTGATGCCTGGAATCGGGTGCCAAATAGGAACCCGATTCCGGCATAAAATCGGCGCCGGGCTGCAAAAAAAGAAAAAAAAAAAAAAGTTTATTCTCACCTCTCCCCGAGCCCCCGCCGTCAACCGCCATCTTCCTCTAGGCTCCCGGTGGCTCCCGCAGGCTGCCGGTGTCAGCAGAGGTGTACCTCTGCTGTACACAGGACCTGCGGTGATGTCACAGTCACGTGACCGCGGGTTCACCATGGTGAACCCGCGGTCACGTGACTGTGACATCACCGCAGGTCCTGAACAGCAGAGGTACACCTCTGCTGACACCGGCAGCCTGCGGGAGCCACCGGGAGCCTAGAGGAAGATGGCGGTTGACGGCGGGGGCTCGGGGAGAGGTGAGAATAAACTTTTTTTTTTTTTTCTTTTTAACCCTTGTGCTCCCAGGAACAGTTTTACTGTACTGAGCATGCTCAGTACAGTAAAATGGGGTCCAAGGAGACATCACATGTTTCCTCGGACCCTTCTCCATAGGGCCCCATGTTAGGGATCGGGTCAGATCGGATGTGCACTAAATGCCATCCGATTTGGTCCGATCCGAGTCTGTCAGATTTTGTAATCGGATGAAAAAATCGTTGCAGGCAACGATTTTTTTCTCCTGAAAAAAAACGGCCAAAATCGGGCAGAATCAGATCGGACCAAATCGGATGGCATTTAGTGCACATCCGATTCGGTCCGATCCCCATAGGGATGCATGGGGTCCGAAAATCGGTCCGATGCTGTCCGATTTTTTTCGGACAGCATCGGAAATGCAAAATTCGTAGTGTGAAAGCAGCCTTAGACCGATCCATCCGCAGCCTATCTTTAGTGAGAATGAATGAGCAGGTATGTTGAAATTCACCATGCCCAATCTCTACTGATAATAGGTGCTAGATATACAGTCTGGAGGCCCCATACACCATGTTCCAAATTATTATACAAATGTTCTTTTTCTCTGATCTTCCTAAATGGTCGGTGCAAATGACAGTCAGTGTAATAAAAGTCATCACCCATTAGAGTATATATAGAATTTTATTCAAGAATCTTCACAATGATAACAGTATAATCTTCAAAATTAAAAAAAAACAACTCTAAATGCACTGTTCCAAATTATTAGGCACAGTAGAGTTTGTAAACATTTGATATCTTTGAAAGAACTGAAAATGCTGATTTGTTGAATTTGCAGCATTAACAGGTCACATTCACTGAAATAAAAAGCTATTTAACTCCTAAACATCCTAACAGGCCAAGTTACATGTTAACATAGGAACCCTACTTTGATATCACCTTCACAATTCTAGCATCCATTGATATTGTGAGTTTCTGGAGAGTTTCTGCTTGTATTTCTTTGTATGATGTCAGAATCGCCTCCCAGAGTTACTGTTTTGATGTGAACTGCCTCCCACCCTCATAGATCTTTTGCTTGATTATACTCCAAAGGTTCTCTATAGGGTTGAGGACAGGGGAAGATGGTGGCCGCACCATGAGTTTATCTCCTTTTATGCCCATAGCTGCCAATGGCACAGAGGTATTCTTTGTAGGATGAGATGGTGCATTGTCATGCATGAAGATAATTTTGTTCCTGAAGGCACGTTTTTGCTTTTTGTACAATGGAAGAAGGTTCTCAGTCAGAAACTCTATATACTTTGCAGAGGTCATTTTCACACCTTCAGTAACCTTAAAGGGGCCTACCAGCTGTTTCCCAAAGATTCCGGCCCAAAACATGACTCCTCCACCTCCTTGCTGACATCGCAGCCTTGTTGAGACATGGTGGCCATCCACCAACCATCCACCACTCCATCCATCTGGACCATCCAGGGTTGCTCGGCAGTCATCAGTAAACAAGACTGTTTGAAAATTAGTCTTCAAGTATGTCTGGGCCCACTGCGACCGTTTCTGCTTGTGATCACTGTTTAGGGGTGGCCAAATAGTAGGTTTATGCACCACAGCAAGCCTTTGAAGGATTCTACACCTTGAGGTTCGAGGGAGTCCAGAGGCATCAGCAGCTTCAAATATCTGTTTGCTGGTTTGTAAGGCCTTTTTAGCAGCTGCTCTCTTAATCTGATGATCTTTCCTGGCAGAAACCTTCCTCATTCTGCCTTTATCTGCACGAACACATCTGTGCTCAGAATCAGCCACAAATCTCTTCACAGTACGATGATCACGCTAAAGTTTTTGTGCAATATCAAATGTTTTCATCCCTTGTCCAAGGCATTGCACTATTTGTTGCTTTTCGGCAGCAGAGAGATCCTTTTTCTTTCCCATGTTACTTGAAAACTGTGGCCTGTGTAATATTGTGGAACACCCAGTTTTCCTTTTATTGGGCTCACCTGCCAAACTAATTATCAGATATCTGAGATTGATTTCAGTGATCCAAATAACCCTGAGACACAATACCATCAATGGGTTTCATTGGAAAAAAAACCCTATGACACTTAAAACCAATTTGCATAATAATTTGGAACATGGTTTATACATGATTGTTGACTGATTTCTATCTTCTGTGTAAAGCCACCTTTACATAATGTTGGAAAGTGTTATAACATTAGGCTCTGTGCACACTGCCTCTGAGCCCTTTACTTTTTCCATAAAACGTATCCATAGGGCTGTTCATTGACACCCTCCGTATGTCTGGTATAGTTTGGACCTTTTTTCAGTTCAGAAAGACTTTGCTTTTCTATATAGTGGTCAATACAAAAGACAATGGCATTTGTCATAGTGTAGATGGCCGAACACTCATTCATCTGAGAGTTATCACCTCTGACTCCCCACTACAAATCATCACTTGGCCGAATGTGGAGACACGAGGGTCAGTGGATGCTCTTGTCCGCTGGCCTGGCTGTCTTTAGAAAGACCTCAGGGGCCCGGGGTTCATCACATTGAAAGTTCATACTCCTTTCCCATGGACAGAACACTACTCAGAGAACACAGGGTGAGGGAACCATGCTCCGATAAGACTTTATTGTGTCAACTGCATATAGTTAAAGGGAACCAACCACCCCCTATGACCCCCCCGGACTATTAATATGGCTCCCTACACCCAGCACATACATGTGCTGCAATGTTTTTTGCTAAAAAAACTGCTTTTTAAAAGTAAAGATAATGCTTTATAAAGTTTCTACCGAAGGGACGGGTGGGCGTTACTTACATGGGGCTAAAGCCGAGATTCTGCTGCCACTCATCCTCCTCTCTCCCCTCGCAGCAGTAACGGCCAGCCCTTTGTTCAGCGTCACAGCCTGGTGCACGGGATCTCATGCCCGTGCACACGTCATCAGCTACAGCCGGGTCGCGAGCGCGCGCTCTGACTTCCATAGCTGAGCGCAGGAAGTCAGAGCGCGCGCTCGCTACCCGGCTGTAGCTGATGACGTGTGCACGGGCATGCGATCCCGTGCACCAGGCTGTGACGCTGAACAAAGGGCTGGCCGTTACTGCTGCGAGGGGAGAGAGGAGGATGAGTGGCAGCAGAATCTTGGCTTTAGCCCCATGTAAGTAACGCCCACCCGTCCCTTCGGTAGAAACTTTATAAAGCATTATCTTTACTTTTAAAAAGCAGTTTTTTTAGCAAAAAACATTGCAGCACATGTATGTGCTGGGTGTAGGGAGCCATATTAATAGTCCGGGGGGGTCATAGGGGGTGGTTGGTTCCCTTTAATTCCCAGCAAGAACACAAGTTGGTGCATGTGACAGAGTCTCGCCCTTTCGCTGGCTCACAAGAGATCAAAACCTCCACGACTTTGGGGATTTGAGGACCAATTACCCCAACCATCAGCTACCCCAAGTTTAGCAAACCGACCGAGCACAGCGATATAAGTGCCCAGGTGACCTGATTGTCCCAACCAGGGTTCTTCAAACAAATTTGTGAGATCAGTGTTTGGGCAATAGAGCAGTTCTGTAATCCACCAATTGGAACTATGGTCCCTGGGCTGAGGTCCGGTACAATCATATCGGGAACAGGCTCAGGCTGCTTTTCATACACCTCAGGTCCCTTTTGAGGCCATTGTGTCCCACAGGACTGGTAGGAGATAATCATGGCTGTTCCCTAATTGTCTGCTAGTCCAGTCTGATTAATTTTCCTCCCAATGATGCAGTTCAATACACCGCAGGGGACTGATGCAATCCACAATCAGCAGGCATTCCAGAAATTACCAGACAAAAAGAGGCACCGGACGGTCTCACTTGAAACAATGACTCGTGCCTTGATTTGTTGAACAAAAAAATAGTACATCTGGCATAATTCAAAATAGTTCAGCCTTCACTAGTGGCCAGAGTCGATACACCCAGTATGGAAGTATTTTCAATAGGGAGAACGGATGACCCGGGACTGGATCCCTCTGGCATCAGCTCATCAACCAAGAGAACAAAAGGATCTGGAATCTAGAATCAAACTGCTCAATTATTCTCTCTCCTGATATCATCTATAGAGGTAGAATCCCCCGTGCACAGTCCTGCCCAGCTGAAATCAGTGGATTCACTTAATGTGAATAGGGGCCTTCAGGTCAGGCTTGTTTTGATGCAGATTTCTAGATTCAGATAAGATTAAGTGGATTGTTCAGATGCCAGAACTATAAAACCACTCAGGCGCCTGGGTCAAGTCCAAGGTTAGAAGTTACATTTTCCAATTATTATTGTATTATTCAATAATTATTCCTTAATTATGTTGTTTTTTTATTGTTATGTCCTTTTACCTCCTATAAACATGAACATTTTAACTATTCTACCTCTTTTAGTAAAACAGTAAATGCCAATAATGATGTATTTGTTCTAATGTCACTTCAACAATAAGTCGATCAATTTATGCCTGATTGCTGTGGTCCTCAAAATGCATTGATAATCTCTGGGAAATCGAAGGTTTATATGTAGAATTCTGCTATTATTTATTGGGATAGGATCTTGGAGATGGGAACACCCCTTTCCATGTTTTTTTTTTTGCCCAGAATAAGTTAATGAATGATAATTATGAAGATCTAATCGGTGAGTGTCCACCTCTTGACACCCCACCAATCAACTGATTACAAGTCGTTTAGCATTCTGAAGTGCGGTTTAAAGTCTTTTTTTACCAGGTATAGTGTCGTCCCATTTTGCAGTGGATGTATCTGGTACTGCAGCTCCATCTCATTCGCTTGAATGGGAATGATCAACATGCACCAAGCACAGGTCCTACCAAATATACAAAGTTATTCCTGATAAACTATGAAGACGCAGCAGCATCTGCTGGAATGTTGGGCCTGAGTATAGGTTATTAATATTAAAGGGAATCGGTCAGCAGGTTCTTTCTATGTAAACTGAGGGCAGCATAATGTAGGGGCAGAGACCCTGACCCTCAGAGACCCTGAGATACAGTCTTGTGTCACTTGTTGGATGGATTTCTCTCATTTTGGTGCAATCACTGTTTTCTCTGTTTTCTCTAATGAGGATGTAGCAGATCTTAAAATCCTGAGCCCTGTATAACCCCGCCCCCACCAATGATTGTGTATAACCCCGCCCACACCACTGATTGTGTATAACCCTGCCTCCCGCCCACACCACTGATTGTGTATAACCCTGCCTCCCGCCCACACCACTGATTGTGTATAACCCCACCCCCACCACTGATTGTGTATAACCCCACCCACCACACTGATTGTGTATAACCCTGCCCCACCACTGATTGTGTATAACCCCACCCCCACCACTGATTGTGTATAACCTGCCCCCACCACTGATTGTGTATAACCCTGCCCCCACCACTGTGTATAGCCCGCCCACACCACTGATTGTGTATAACCCCGCCCACACCACTGATTGTGTATAACCCCGCCCCCACCACTGATTGTGTATAACCCTGCCCCACCACATGTGTATAGCCCCGCCCACACCACTGATTGTGTATAACCCCGCCCACACCACTGATTGTGTATAACCCTGCCCACACCACTGATTGTGTATAACCCCGCCCACACCACTGATTGTGTATAACCCCGCCCACACCACTGAGTGTGTATAACCCTGCCCACACCACTGATTGTGTATAACCCTGCCCACACCACTGATTGTGTATAACCCGCCCACACCACTGATTGGCAACTTTTAGTGCACACTGACAGATAATAGCTAATTAGTGGTGGGGGCAGGCTTACACAGTCATTGCCTAGGAGGCACGAGACACCTAGTCTTGCAATGATAATCTTCTGCTGATAAAACTCAGATTTTTAGTAAACCAACACAGCCTAGTAAGTGACACATCCCTGGAATCGGGCTCTCTCAGATTACATAGCAAAAACCTGCAGACAAATTCCCTTCAAGTCCCAAAAAACCTTTGAAATCTGATTTTAAGTGGCAGGAGATGGACTTTAAATAGACGAAAAATCATTTTTTTTCTCAAGATGGCAAAAAGGCAGACACCAATTGATTTTCTTCAGAGACTGAATCATAAAAACCGATGAGGATAAGGACAAATGTTTCTACGTCAACAATTGATCGACCCAGAGCCGTTGTTCTTGACCTTGACATTCTTAAGTAGATGCTACATAAATTTCTTTTGTTTTTTTTTCAGTACATGTCATGTCTGGGAAACAAAGTAGCACAAGCAAAATTTGAGTCTAAAGTGCCGGCATTTTATTACAAGCCAACGAGCTCCGACTGCCAGTGAGTAGTTCATTATATTAACTTGTGCTTTGTTTTATTCTTTCACCATTGAAGGGGTTTTATTGGTTTCAGAAAACCCCGTTCCCGCACCTGCAATTTGTTTAAAAAAATTAAGGTGCGCTCTACTCACCCTCCCTCAATTTGCAATAATTGGGGCCCCGTTGGAGCATTCACATCAGGGCCCATGAGCTTCAAGTTACGTCCCTGTACAGGACCTAAAGAAGCAGAGAAAGACACTATTGATAATGTGTTACAGGCTTTTTGCCCCTTAACACTGATTTTATTTATTCATTTGCTAACTTCCTAAATGCAAAGTTAAGCAATCTTCCAACTAGTATCAATGAAGAACATTCCACCAGTCCCTTATCTAGCTGCCAGCTTTCACAATAGTGTTAAAAATGTCAAAGGGGAAGGGGTTTTTACTCAAATTTGTAGTGGATGGGATATAAAGTATCACAGGGAGGCAGAGAAAAAACAGGCAATATACAGGGAGAAAAGTACAGTTTTGAAGCTGTGCTGACATATGACAGCTAATCAAGGCAGCAGCAACCAGGATATACACAGAGCTCATATCCAGCCTGTATCACTGGGAGGGACACTCCCACAAAAGTGCAATCTGATCAGGCAGCACACTGCATACTCTGGTGTTTTAGAAGAATAAAGATTGCAGGCCGCAATTTTATTAGCTAAAGGTAACCACTAACATATGTAAAATAAAAATAGAAAAGGAGGGAATTGTTACACCGAGTTTGTAGCGGAGAGGAGATAAAGTATCACAGGGAGGGCAGAGAAAACAGGCAATATACAGGGGGAAAAGTACATAAAAAGGAAATAAGTACACTATTGAAGCTCTGGTGATATAGGACAGCAAAAAAGGCAGCAGCAGTTAGGTACACACAGAGCTCACATCCAGCCTAATTACTGGGAGAGACACACAGACCTCACTCCAGCCTATATTACTGGGGGAGAGACACACAGACCTCACATCCAGCCTATATTACTGGGGAGAGACACAGACCTCACATCCAGCCTATATTAATGGGGAGAGACACAGACCTCACATCCAGCCTATATCACCTCACATCCAGCCTACATTACTGGGAGAGACACACAGACCTCACATCCAGCCTATATTACTTGGAGAGACACACAGACCTCACATCCAGCCTACATTACTGGGAGAGACACACAGACCTCACATCCAGCCTATATTACTTGGAGAGACACAGAAACCTTACATCCAGCCTATATTACTGGGAGAGACACACAGACCTTACATCCAGCCTATATTACTGGGAGAGACACACAGAGCTCACATCCAGCCTATATTACTGGGGGAGACACACAGACCTCACATCCAGCCTATATTACTGGGAGAGACACACAGACCTCACATCCAGCCTATATTACTGGGAGAGACACACAGACCTTACATCCAGCCTATATTACTGGGAGAGAACACATAGACCTCACATCCACCTATATTACTGTGAGAGACACACGACCTACATCCAGCCTATATTACTGGGAGAGACACACAGACCTTACATCCAGCCTATATTACTGGGAGAGACACACAGACCTCACATCCAGCCTATATTACTTGGAGAGACACAGAAACCTTACATCCAGCTACATTACTGGGAGAGACACACAGACCTCACATCCAGCCTATATCACTGGGAGAGACACACAGACCTCACATCCAGCCTACATTACTGGGAGAGACATTCCCACTTAACAAAAATCTAAAACTTTAAAACTTAGACACAACTTTTTCAGTGAAGCAATCCATCTGGCTCCATTACCAGAGTAAAGTGTCAGGGTCTCTACTTCTCCTTATCCATGGCAGCTAAATTGTCATCGTTGTTCACCCCAAAGGCAATGGAATCTAACCACACTTTTATATTTCCACTGTCACCCACATTTTATCGGACATTGTAGCATTTTGCACCGTATGCCAACACAAACCCCTGTTCGTATGCCTTTCCATTCTAACGATCTTTCCCTCTTTTGCCTGTATGTAAATCTAGTCTCTTTAGCCAGAGATTCGTGTTCCTGAACTCTTCTCTATGGGCTTCGTCTTGAGGACAACGTCCAGATGATTTACAAGATTAGATTTATACAAAAATACCTCTCAATGGATTAGAATATCATCAAAAAGTACATTTTTTTCAGTAATTCAACAGAAAATGAATGTAAAACGCATATATTATATAGAGTCATTACACACAGAGTGATCTATTTCAAGGGTTTATTTCTGTTAATGTTGATGATTATGGCTTACAGCCAATGAAAACCCAAAGCTCATTGTATCAGAAAATTAAAGTAGGGATGATGAAGGGTCTGAGAGATAAAATATGACCTTGAGGGGGCCGTCACACGCTGCGACATCTTTAGCGATATTGTAAGCGATCACGTGCACGCGCAATCGCTTACAATATCGCTCACATCGCTGGTGAGATGTCACACAGACAGACTCACCAGCGATGTGGAGCCGCGATCTCGCTCGTTACTATGGTACACATCGGGTAACTAGGCGCCGCGCGTCGCTTAGTTACCCGACGTGTACCATAGTTACCATCTCCCAGCATAGGCGCGGTCGCTGGGAGATGGATCATCGTGGTGTCATACACCACGATGATGCAGATCGTTGCATCGTTCATCGCTAGATCTGAGAACCGAACCTCAGATCAGCGATGTCACGATCAAGCGATTTACCATCGTAAATCGCTTGATTACATGCAACGATATCTTGCCCGATATCGCTTAAGCGATCAAAAAGGAGATCGCTTAAACGATATCGGGCAAGATATCGTTCCGTGTGACGGCCCCCTAATAGGTATCAAAGGCTTCACCTTGTGTGGTTGTGAGAGTCTCAACTACTATAAAAGCAGATCACGGCTGCCGTATTCCACGAGCCGTCAAAGGGTGAATATAATCATTTATTAGTCAGCGCGTTTCCCTGAAACATGGCAATATGACATTGATTTGTCCTGAGGAAGGGGCCAGGGAGCCCTGAACACGTTGACTAATAAATCAATACTATATTCACTCTTGTGGAATACGGCAGCGTGGTTTTTAAACATGCACCATGCTGGGGACTGCAGCAGCCGTGATATCCTTTTATAGTGGTTGCGGCTCTCACAACCACACAAGGTGAAGCCTCTGATACCTATTTAGGGAATATTTTATCTCTCAGACCCTGCATCCTCCTTACTTTAAGTTTCTGAGATAATGACTATTGGGCTTTCATTGCCATAATCATCAGCGTTAACAGAAATAAACACTTGAAATAGATCACTCGTTAACATTTGATGATATTCTAATTCATTGAAATGCACTTGTACAAGGAGGGAAAGATCATAGGTCAAGAGGAGAGGTGCAAAAGTAAAGGCAAGTAATGCTAGATTCCAAACAGCAGGCTTTACGCAATGTAAAATATGACCCATTTATAGGTAGAGACAGGTCCCCTTTAAAGACCACCTGACATACTTGCATCGATCCCTTTAAATGAGCAGAACATCGCTCTTTCATGACAGGGACAATGGTCACATTCTGACCTTATTGTATTTTCAGCGACTTATCGACCCTTGTACTCTGGTAATGTATGAGCAGATAAGGCGGCATTGACGATGTGCTTTGTGCTTGCAGGGTGCTCCGCGAGCAGTGGATCAGAGCCAAGTACGAAAGGAAAGAGTTTGTCTACATAGAGAAGCAGGAGCCGTATTCTGCAGGTATGGACACCATCAGCCGGCAGATTGTCCTAATCCTTTTGCCGCCTGGAGTGAAATAAAGCAGAATACAAACACATCACCCCAGCCGCTCCGCAATCCTCCAGGATCACGCCGTGCTTTATAAATATTATAACAATCTCAGCTCTGCTGTGTACTTTTAGGCTATTAATGCCTTTGGTTGGCAATGGAAATCCATGCCAGTCAGACAGATATTTTAGGATTTAGGCTTATTGTTTTGTTCTTCACATTGCTTGGGCATATGAATCTTAAAGCGACAGCACCTTTTTTGTTTTTTTTTACATCCATTTACACAATGTTGAGTTAACATGAACATGTACAAAATCTTTACTTCTACCCCCCACCCCAAATTCATATGATTGTATAGCCCATTCAAAAATAAACCAGTTGATCCCATTATGATTCCAAAGCTTCAAGTTGCACTTTGAAGTTGTGTCTGGAAGTTCATTGTGAAGTGACGATGCACTTCTAGCTCCTCAGCCGTACGCACATTTTTCATCTATAGCAGCATCCTTCCCTGGCTAGTTGTGTGGTCAGTGACTTTGTACCAGGGTAAGTCATTCGGGTCCCTCACTGCTGTAGCAGCCCACAGAGGGTACAGGGTGGAGCCCCCTCCAGTAAGAGTCCACAGCAGATAAAGGGTGGTCTCTCTGCCATAAGAGTCCACAGCAGGTAGAGGGTGGAATCTCCCTGCCATAAGAGTCCGTAGCAGGTAGAGAGTGGAGTCTCCTTGCCATAAGAGTCCACAGCAGGTAGAGGGTGGAATCTCCCTGCCATAAGAGTCCGCAGCAGGTAGAGGATGGAGTCTCCTTGCCATAAGAGTCTGCAGCAAATGGAGGGTGGAGTCTCCCTGTCATAATAGTCCGCAGAAGGTAGAGAGTGGAGTCTCCCTGCCATAATAGTCCGCAGCAAGTAGAGAGTGGAGTCTCCCTGCCATAAGACTCCATAGCAGGTAGAGAGTGGAGTCTCCCTGCCATAATAGTCTGCAGCAGGTAGAGGGTAGAGTCTCCTTGCCATAAGAGTCCACAGCAGGTAGAGAATGGAGTCTTCTGCCATAATAATCCGCAGCAAATGAAGTGTGGAGTCTCCCTGCCTTAATAGTCCGCAGCAGGTAGAGGATGAAGTATCCCTGCCATAAGAGTCTGCAGCAGGTAGAGGATGCAGTCTCCCTGCCATAATAGTCTGTAGCAGGTAGAGAGTGGAGTCTCCCCGCCATAAGAGTCCGTAGCTGGTAGATGGTGCAGTCTCCCTGCCATAAGAGTCTCTAGCAGTAGAGGATGGAGTCTCCCTGCCATAATAGTCTGCAGCAGGTAGATGGTGGGTTCTCCCTGCCATAATAGTCTGCAGCAGGTAGAGGATGGAGTCTCCCTGCCATAAGAGTCTCTAGCAGGTAGAGAATGGAGTCTCCCTGCCATAAGAGTCTCTAGCAGGTAGAGGATGGAGTCTCCCTGCCATAAGAGTCTCTAGCAGGTAGAGGATGGAGTCTCCCTGCCATAAGAGTCTCTAGCGGGTAGAGGATGGAGTCTCCCTGCCATAATAGTCTGCAGCAAGTAGAGGGTGGAGTCTTCCTGCCATAAGAGTCTGCAGCAGGTAGAGGGTGGAGTCTCCCTGCCATATGTCCACAGCAAGTAGAGGGTGGAGTCTTCCTGCCATAATAGTCTGCAGCAAGTAGAGGGTGGAGTCTTCCTGCCATAATAGTCTGCAGCAAGTAGAGGGTGGAGTCTTCCTGCCATATGTCCACAGCAAGTAGAGGGTGGAGTGTTCCTGCCATAATAGTCTGCAGCAAGTAGAGGATGGAGTCTCCCTGCCGTAAGATTCTGCAGCAAGCAGAGGATGGAGTCTCCCTGCCATAATAATCTGCATCTGGTAGATGGTGGATTCTCCCTGCCATAAGAGTCCGCAGCAAGTTGCAGGCAGATTCTCCTTGCCAAAGGAATCTGCAGCAGGTCCAGGGTGTAGTTATGGATATGATGTCTAGGATGACTCTCACAGGTCCCATTCGACCCAACTGAAGATTTCCCTCTAGGTAAATTTTTTTTTTACCTCCAGTCCTCACTAGAGGGAGCACATTACATGCAGATTTCAATTATATAAATCCATATACAGTAAGCTCCCCCTAGTGGTGGTTGCAGGCATCAACTAATTTATTGTGTGAGGAAAGCCCAGCTCCACGCTATACATGTATGAAGAAAGTAATCAGCAAATTTGGATATATGTTAGATATAGAAGACACAGCTTATGCATTTCTTTGCAGCAGTATCACACTGATCTGGTATCCTATACATATGATATTAGCGATGGAACATCAATATGAGCAAGGTAATGGAATGGTGCAAATCATTTTGATTTTTGTGCATAAAAGGATTAATTGTAGATCTACGTGCAATGTACCAGGTGATGCCCTGCAGATGTTGGCAGAGACCTCCACACTGCTGACATAGAAGTATACTGCCACATGCTGATATATAACACACAACTGGTGGGGGCTGCATGGAGGCTCCCAGCACTATGCGTATTCTCAGACCCTCCCTCGGCATACATTATTCATACTTCCTGCTCAATATCAATTCTATCTACTGGTAAGAGGAAAGGACTGAGCGGGCAGAATTTACCATGTTTAATAATGTATACATATATTTATTTGGAATGCCCGTCTTCAGCAGAACAGGCTCCTTTTATGTTTTGCTTAGCATTATCCAAATCAGGCGAGGGGTTAGAATGAAAGGTGTTGTAATAATTACTTATGCATGAACCGATGCCATTGATGATAAGGATGTGGCAATGCAAAGCTTTCTGTTCCAATATTTGAATCGTGCCTTGGTATCAAATACATGTTCTGCAATTATAATCAGGGAGCATCGCAAGGGGCATTATATATTGCCTCTGCTGTCCCAGTCTTGGCATAGATAAGAGCCAGAACAATGAACGTGCGCTTGTATTCTGGCTTCAGACAATAAATGTTCTGCTCTGCATCTTGAAAAGTTACTTTTTTTTTTCAAGACTTCTGCTTGGAGTTGTAATGGGTGGCAGTAATGGACCAGGGGAATAGTCCAGGATGGCAGTGATGAGCAAAGGCAATGTGGGTAACTAGTCTGACCCTGTAGACTGAGGTTCCATAACTGACCCTGTTTCCAGACTTACCTCTGAAGGTGAGGATGTCTGGGCTGCCATCCTTGCCCTGCTCCTGACCAAAACAGCAACTCCCCACAAGATGAATCTCTCGAAGATAAAGGTTTCAGCAGAACTGCACAACTTCCGAAGAGCACACGGTCAGAGTAGAGACTGAAGTTTTTATACGACACCAGGTGACGGTCATGGGCTTACTTAAAGGGAACCAACCTCCAGGATTTAACCACCCGTAAATCAGTGTAGCAGTTGATTGATGTGTGCAGCATGGCATCACTATTTGTTTTTTGTTTGTTTTTTATACCTGCCCTCCTGATGGTTCCCTTTAAAGGCTGGGGGAGTAGTCAAACCACATAACCCGATATGCAGCACTGGAGAGGCACAGCCACCTAATGCCATGGATAGCTAATACTGCTGAGCTACAGCTACTGACATTAACCCTTAAGGTACCAACAGAAATAAACTCATGTAAACTACTGCAGAGCAGTATATACATGACAAGTGTCATTCAGATCAACTCTCAATTGTTGACTTCCAGGAGCTAACAATCTGTTTTGGTCGCTTGATGAATACAACGGCTCTTTATAGTATTCAGGCTGTGTCTTCTATCCCTCATGTGATCAGACTGAATTTTATCCTCTGGAAATAAGAAATGATGGTTTCCACTGAGTGCCAGCAAGCAGAGATGTTAAAAGACCTCAGGAATTGAAATCATTATGGAATAATACATACTTTCAGTGCATTTATCCTGTAACCGTGCACTGTCTGAGGAAGCTCTAAGTATGGCTTCCATGAGCAGGCTGCTCAAGAGACTCCGTTCACCAGGTCCCAGGGGAACTCTTGGCTTCTTCCTTCAAACCTTGAATAGGGATCTAGATGGGGTCTTCTTGGTAACATCTACGGAGTGGCTGCTGCCTGGGGTAAGGAGCTGGCAGAACGAATTGTCAACAAGCCTAGTCACAGACAGGAGGTCAAAGTCTAGGGCAAAATCAGACATGGTCAGGAAGATGCCAGGGTCAGTAAAAGTAAGCAAACTAAGCGGTAGGAACAGAGTAATGGGAGTGTGAACCAGGGTAAGTACAACTTATAACTGGCAGCTAGATGTAGCTGCTGGGTTGAACGAGCTGACAGAAAGAAGGGTAAACACACCAGGTCACATCCAGAAGGTCAAAGTCTAGGACAAAATCAAAGAATAAGGATATGGTGAGAAAGATACTGAGATCGGTAACTGGAAGCAAAGTAGCTGAGCAGTAGGTACAGAGTAATGGGAGTGTGAACCAGGGTAAGTACAACTTATAACTGGCAGCTAGAACTAGTTGCTGGGGGTTTAAATAGAAAGTGGCTGCAGACATGGCTCGCAGCAGAGTTCTGAATATAACAGCAGACAGATTCATGTAAAAGAGGATCACACTTATATGCTACAACATTTTAGCTGTGTAACCACAGGGTGTCATAGAAGAGGGTCAAGACGCCGTCGTAGCATGGCCCTCATTTACACCCAGGGAAATGACTTTACTAACGAAAATCTATGTAATTCTTGTATCATTGGGCCACAGTCTTCAAACACCTGACAAAGTCCTATATTCCCATGTAGCTCCTCCGTAGGGGACATAAGGCATTACATTGAGAATTTTTATGCAATGAATTGATGGGCCAGGTACTCCAAAGCAATAATTGTTTTCTGGAAGCTTTTGTTAAACTGGAGACTTTCCTTCACTAAAATATTCTGTGAATCCTTAAAAGGAACCTGTCACCTCAATCTACCCCCTAACCTATCACTACCTGTCCCTGCACCTTCCTAGATGATCCCTAACCATTCCTGTCTCACCTAAAAGGGCCCTATAAAGAGTAAGAAAAAGACTTATATACTTACATGTAATCTGGGTCCATAGACTGCGGTGGATGGGCTCCGGGGCTCCATTCCTCTTCCTCGCTTGCTCTCTGCACGGCCCGCTCTGCGTCATCGATCCATCCCTTGATCTCCTCCTAATTTGAAAATTCCCACCTCTTCTGATGCATTCTGCTCCAGCTGTGGCATCATATCTGGCGCGGTGCATTGTAGGGGCTGGTCATGTGGCACAGCCCGGGTCCGGCGCATGCGCAGTACGCATGTTGAAGCCGGGCCGTACCATGTGATCAGCCTCCACAATGCACCGGGCCGGATATGATGTTACGGACGGAGCAGAATGCATCAGAAGAGGCGGGAATTTTCAAATGAGATGATCAAGGGATGGATCGATGACACCCAGTGGGGCGTGCTGCAAGCAAGTGAGGAGGAGGAATGGAGCCCCGGAGCCAGCCCACCGCAGACTATGGACCCAGATTACATGTAAGTATATAAGTCTTTAATTAATCTTTATAGGGCCCTTTTAGGTGAGACAGGGATGGTTAGGGATCAGCTAGTGATAGGTTAGGGGGGTAGATCGAGGTGACAGGTTCCCTTTAAGATTAATTTACTAGTTTTTTTTTACCTACCAGATCAAATAATATAGTTTTTAATGATGGTGTTAAGCCACCAAGCCGGAAGGTCATCTAGAAATACACCGAGCCGTGAAAGGAGAGTTGAAGATAGCGGTATAATAATATTAATATGACAACATAATCTGCGGTCACAGCTTGAGGAACATTTTATTCCTAGAACTGTTCACCTTGACATATAAAATCAGTCATGCACACACTTTCTATTCTATTACAAACCGAAGGTTAAAAAAGAGGGAGAAAGGGAGAAATCCGCTGACCTGGCACTCGATAAACACGGTACTGAAAACATCTTAAAATTCCATTTTGCTGAGAATAGATGTAGTGCTGTAGAGGGCCCAATTATCCTGTCAGAGGAACATGCAAATGATCTCTATCTCACCTTCACTAGGCTGGATGGCATGCTGAAAACTAACTACAAGTACGGAGTTAACCCTTCCATATGCTCCAAGAAAACGAATATAGCTTCTCATTGAGTCTGTAATGTACCAAGGACAAGCAGAGACAACCCCTGACCAGGACAAGCAGAGACAATCCCTGACCAGGACAAGCAGAGACAACCCCTGACCAGGACAAGCAGAGACAACCCCTGACCAGGACAAGCAGAGACAACCCCTGACCAGGACAAGCAGAGACAACCCCTGACCAGGACAAGCAGAGACAACCCCTGACCAGGACAAGCAGAGTCAACCCCTGACCAGGACAAGCAGAGACATCCCCTGACCAGGACAAGCAGAGGCAACCCCTGACCAGGACAAGCAGAGACAACCCCTGACCAGGACAAGCAGAGACAACCCCTGACCAGGACAAGCAGAGACAACCCCTGACCAGGACAAGCAGAGACAACCCCTGACCAGGACAAGCAGAGACAACCCCTGACCAGGACAAGCAGAGACATCCCCTGACCAGGACAAGCAGAGACATCCCCTGACCAGGACAAGCAGAGACATCCCCTGACCAGGACAAGCAGAGACATCCCCTGACCAGGACAAGCAGAGACATCCCCTGACCAGGACAAGCAGAGACATCCCCTGACCAGGACAAGCAGAGACATCCCCTGACCAGGACAAGCAGAGACAACCCCTGACCAGGACAAGCAGAGACAACCCCTGACCAGGACAAGCAGAGACAACCCCTGACCAGGACAAGCAGGGACAACCCCTGACCACCAGCCTGGAGCTGGTGACCTCACTATGCTTGGATCAGTGCCATTACATATAGTATAAGTGCAGGAAGCCTATTCATAAGAGAATTGAAGGGTTTGTCCACCATTGGGGACAATTTTTTTTCTTGTTCTAAGGGTGCCTTCACATTTGCGTTTGTTACGCAGCGCACTGAACGCAGCCAAACGCTTGCGGACATGCGTTCCTATGTTTAACATAGGAACGCATGTGCCTGCATTTTGGCTGCGTTCGGTTGCGTTTGCGTACGGATCCACATAATTTGTGCGCCCTCCTCCGCACTCCGGACGCAGCCCTGTTGCATTTTTTGTGCTTTCGCGGGCGCTTGTTTCATCTGCAAGCGCCCGCAAGAGCACAAAAAATGCATGGAAGTCAATGGATCTGCAGTGTCCTCCGCATGACAGCGCAAGAGAACGCCGCGGATCTCATTGAAATCACTCCCGGTGGCCGCCGGTGATCACCGGCGGCCACCGGGAGATCAGCTACAGCCGCCGCTGCTCTCCTGCCGGTGTCAGCGGGGAGAAACAGCTGATCGCTGTTTAAATCTCCCACGCTGACACCGAATAGGTGATGTCGGCGCGGGAGATTTGAAGCAGCGGTCAGCGGTTTCTTATCTCCTGCACCGATATCACCCTATTCGGTGTCAGCGTGGGAGATGTAAACAGCTGTCAGTTCAGCTGTATCTTCAAATCTCCCACGCTGACACCGGCGGGAGATCAGCTGTGGCCGGGAAGAGGAGATCTCCACCGCTGATGTCCTCCTCCCGGCCGCCCCCGAGACAGCTCATTGGCTGGCCGGGCACCATATTAATGTGAACGCATGTGGAGATTCTCCGCTGCGTTCACATAAGTATGTGCTGCGTTGCACTGTGTTTGCATGCCATACACATGCAGACGCAAACGCAAGTTCGAAGCCAGCCTAATGCTTGTTTTTTTTTTTCTTGTCTATAAATTATTTCTGCAAGTGGCTTCCATAAAAAGAAATTGCCTCATTTTCCTTTTGTAGCTTGGTTATTTGTATCTGTAGAATGAGTCAACTGAGAGAAGTCGGTGAACTCATTCAGATCGAATGCTACAAGAGTTTCTAACTCTCTTTATCGGTTTCCTCTCAAAAAGATGGGATTCCCTTAGGAAAGGAGGAAAAAATGCGGTACTTTCGAAGCCTAGTACAGAGGTCCCGAACCTTTCTCACCTTGAGATTCCAATTCAGCTCTGAGGCAGGGTCACAAGCCTCATTCATCTCCCGCCCCCCTTCACAGTAGTGACACCCACAACCCCAATTACCGATCCAGGGTTCCTACCTTACCCCCATTTAGAACTGCTCTGTGTGGGGGCTACTCGGAAACATTACCATCTGGAGAACTGCCCTTTATTGCTGTTTGCAAGACCTGGTGCTAATACACCAAACTTGAAGCAGGAGCTGTGTGTGCTCACAACCCTTACTAAGAGCTGAATGTGGCTCTCAAGGTCAGAACGGCTGGGGACCTCTGCATTGGACTATCAGTAAATAACGGCCGACAGTCTAATGTGTATGGGAACACAAGACAATTGAGTCAAGGGAGTCAAGGATCTGGCATGTCCGATTTAGGACAGCAGATCTTTTCCTGTTCCTTGAGATAACTCACCGTCAGAGGTCGGTCTCTCATAGAGTGCACAGGGCAGCGCAAGTGCTCCTGTGTATGGGAGAGATGGCCAAGATTACTGTCAGCTGCACAATGGCCAACAGCTATCCAATGTTTATGGGGGACATAAGACTGGTGTGAGTCCCACCAACTTGTGTCCTCTGTTACTCCAGCTGTAAGACCATGACCAGGTGGAGGTAAACGTAGTGGCAAGTTGCGCATACGCCTTGTCAGTCCATACAAGTCTAAGACATGGGTGAGGATAGCACAGCACTCGGCTCTTTTCAGTGTCATAGGCTTGAATGAAGCAGCAGGGCACATCACTGTCCCCGTTTTCTCAAGGGAAGTTTGGGGAACAATGATCTAACAGTTTTCACCTATCCAGTTGATCTTTAGGCTGGAATAAATATGTTGTGCAAATCCAGATCCACCAAGGCGAAAACATCCATTACAGAGGTACATTCTTTATATTATACAAGAGCGCCAGTATACACTGTGACGCAGTAGCAACCTCTCCATGTTCTCCCAGAATGACATTATGTTTAGATACAAAATACCATTTATGTGGCCTTTTCTTGTCTTTCACATGACAGACAATTGCAAGTGGGGCATTGTCCTGTTACACAGTGACATGTTGTTCTGAACTCGAACACAAGCTTCCAAGTCACAAAAGAAACGCTGTAAAAGGAGACTCACAACCAAGGAGTTCACAAGTGACCAGCAAGAATCGCCCCAGTGTTCCTGCCATCCACTTGTCATTGTTATGTAAGCGGCAAAGTCGTATTCAGTAGGCGTTTATGGTATATAGTGTCTACTAAATTTTATATCGTACAGTTACTAGACAGAGCTTTATTAAGTACAGTCATGGCCAAAAGTTGTGAGAATGACACCAAAATGATATTTTCACATGATCTGCTGCCCTTGGTTTTTATTTGTGTTTGTCTGATGTTTATATCACATACAGAAATATAATTGCAATCATATTATGATACCAAAAGGTTATATTGACAGTTAGAATGAGTTAATGCAGCAAGTCAATATTTGCAGTGTTGACCCTTCTTCTTCAGGACCTCTGCAATTCTCCCTGGCTGCTCTCAATCAACTTCTGGACCAAATCCTGACTGATCGCCGTCCATTCTTCCATTCTTCCATTCTTGCATAATCAATGCTTGCATTTTGCCAGAATTTGTTGGTTTTTGTTGGTCCACCCGTCTCTTGATGATTGACCACAAGTTCCCAATAGGATTAAGATCTGGGGAGTTTCCAGGCCATGGACCCAAAATCTCTCTGTTTTGTTCCCTGAGCCATTTAGTTATCACCTTTGCTTTATGGCAAGGTGCTCCATCATGCTGGAAAAGGCATTGTTGGGCGCCAAACTGCTCTTGCACAGTTGGGAGAAGTTGCTCTTGGAGGACATTCTGGTACCATTCTTTATTCATGGCTGTGTGCTTAGGCAAGACTGTGAGTGAGCCGATTCCCTTGGCTGAGAAGCAACCCCACACATGAATGGTTTCAGGATGCTTTACAGTTGGCATGAGACAAGACTGGTGGTAGCGCTCACCTCTTCTTCTCCGAATAAGCTGTTTTCCAGATGTCCCAAACAATCGAAAAGGGGATTCATCAGAGAAAATGACTTTACCCCAGTCCTCAGCAGTGCACTCCCTGTACCTTTACCCCAGTCCTCAGCAGTCCACTCCCTGTACCTTTTGCAGAATATCAGTCAGTCCCTGATGTTTTTTCTGGAGAGACGTGGCTTCTTTGCTGCCCTCCTTGAAACCAGGCCTTGCTCAAAGAGTCTCCGCCTCACAGTGCGTGCAGAAGCACTCACACCAGCCTGCTGCAATTCCTGAGCAAGCTCGGCACTGCTGGTAGTCCGATCCCGCAGCTGAAACAGTTTTAAGATAGTCTTGGCGCTTGCTGGTCTTTCTTGGGCGCCCTGGAGCCTTTTTGACAATAATGGAAGCTCTCTCCTTGAAGTTCTTGATGATGCGATAGATTGTTGACTGAGGTGCAATCTTTCTAGCTGCGATACTCTTCCCTGTTAGGCCATTTTTGTGCAGTGCAATGATGGCTGCACGTGTTTCTTTAGAGATAACCATGGTTAACTGAAGAGAAACAATGATACCAAGCACCAGCCTCCTTTTTAAAGTGTCCAGTGGTGTCATTCTTACTTAATCATGACTGATTGTTCGCCAGCCCTGTCCTCATCAACACCCACACCTGTGTTAATGGAACAATCACTAAAACGATGTTAGCTGCTCCTTTTAAGGCAGGACTGCAATGATGTTGAAATGTGTTTTGGGGGTTAAAGCTCATTTTCTAGCCAAATATTGACTTTGCAAATAATTGCTGTTAAGCTGATCACTCTTTATGACATTCTGGAGTGTATGCAAATTGCCATTAGGAAAACTGAAGCAGTAGACTTTGTTAAAATTAATATTTGTATCATTCTCAAAACTTTTGGCCGTGACTGTAGAAACGCGACTTATTACATTTTAACATAATTATTAGGCTGCCGTATAACAAAATATACGTATCCTATAACCCATTAATGTCTATATGCGAGTCATTTTAAATATTAGTTTGTCATGTCTCGGGATTTGATTCGGCAACCCAGTGCTGTGTAATTGACTTCCTTCTCCGCTGAGCTACTGTAGGTTCAGTCTCTAACTGAGCACTGATTGTCTTTTTGCCTTTTCGTTTATTCTTTTTGGTCTGCAGGTGTTTCCATCTATCATTTAGTCTGTCCTGTCATATTGAAGGTGCTGCTATTTATACTTTCCCTTTCCTGGTCTTCTCTGCTGGCTATATTCCAATGTGGATCCTGCTTGGAGTTCCAACCAGGCTTCCAAGGAATTATGTCGGTCTGATGGAGACCGGCTAGGTTTATTATTTTTGCTGTTAATTCTGTCTATCCATCTCCCTTCTCCTCCCAAGATTTAGATAATAGGAGGCTTTCTATTCTTGCATTGGTACTTTGTATCTATTGCAGATTTTAACATCTCACAGCACATATACGTTTAGCTACTTTTCTATTGGACACTATAAAGACTGAAGTGGCCACAAATTAGCAGTCACTGGATCTGCGTTCCTCTGATATGTGACTATATTTTAGATGAGATATGCACATAGTATAGCTATAACTGCTTAAATGGAGTCTGTCAGCATAAACTGACTGTTCAAACAAAGCTCGAACACTTGGTGCACTTTGGCATGGTTGAGCATTTCAGTACACTTTGCCATCTCCATGTTTTGTATTTCATCTGTACCCCCTTCTTCCTTGATTGGCAGGTTTGGCTGTACATCAGCCAAAGATGGGTGGAGATAGAAGCCATGTTGGTGGGATGGCAGCAAAGTGAACTGCTTGGACATGCCCAGGGTGTATCAAGCACCTTTGCTTGGTTTGAACACTCATTTTGTGCTGACAGACTGCCTTTAAGATGGTAATAGCCCTTCAAATGTGCTTGACCTTCATTATTGGTGGTATTTTCTTTATAACAGCTTTTGAAATGTGCTTGGCCTTCATTGTCAGAGGAAGTTTCTTGGTAATAGTCCTTCAAACATGCTTGACCTCCATTGTCAGGGGAACTTTCTTGGTAATAGCCCTTCAAACATGCTTCACCTCCATTATTGGGAGAACTTTCTGCTGTGGAATACTGTCCGAAAAAGGAATAAAGGATATCTCAGCTGACCACTTTATTTGAACAGACAAAACCAACGAAAAAATATATAGTGAGCAACATACCCTAAAATAAATGAAAAAAATAAATTGCAAAGTGTATAAAAGTAAAGTAAGGTACTTAGTGACATTATTTGATAGAAAAAATGTGCAAGCCGTCCCACCGTGCATCAAGGCGACCCCATCGTGACAGTCCCTACCTAGCAGTGTTTAAAACCTTACCATATGTCCTGCGACGTGTGTATTGCAAGGAATGAGTAGGCCCGGATCTCAACAGAGAACACCAGCAGAAGGAAGCTATACACATTAAGTAATGTTCACCTCAGTAGGTAGGCCACACCTAAGTTTGCAATGACTGCAAAATAACATAAGGACAACAAAATGTGAACTGGTCTACCTTATGAGCCGGACATTATTTAATGTGTATAGCTTCCTACTGCTGGTGTTCTCTGTTAGGACCCAGGCCTACTCATTACTTGCCATACACACATCATAGTACATATGCAGGGGCGTAACTAGAACTGGCAGGGCCCCATAGCAAACTTTTGAACGGGGCCCTCTCCAAGACACGCCCCCAATGACACGCCCCCTTCAAGACACACACCCTGATGGTATACAGGCCTTCCCAGTGGTAGTATACAGCAGCCTCCCCAGTGGTAGTATACAGCAGGCTCCCCAGTGGTATATACAGGCCCCAGCAGTATATACAGCAGCCCCAGTGGTATACAGCAGCCTCCCCAGTGGTATACAGCAGCCTCCCCAGTGGTATATACAGGCACCAGCAGTATATACAGCAGCCCCAGTGGTATACAGCAGCCTCCCCAGTGGTATATACAGGCCCCAGCAGTATATACAGCAGCCCCAGTGGTATACAGCAGCCTCCCCAGTGGTATATACAGCAGCCCCAGTGATATACAGCAGCCTCCCCAGTGGTATATACAGGCCCCAGCAGTATATACAGCAGCCCCAGTGGTATATACAGACCCCAGTGGTGGTATATACAGGCCCCAGTGGTGGTATATACAGGCCCCAGACTGGGGCCCCCAGTGGTGGTATATACAGGCCCCAGTGGTGGTATATACAGGCCCCAGACTGGGGCCCCCAGTGGTGGTATATACAGGCCCCAGTGGTGGTATATACAGGCCCCAGTGGTGGTATATACAGGCCCCAGACTGGGGCCGCCAGTGGTGGTATATACAGGCCCCAGTGGTGGTATATACAGGCCCCAGACTGGGGCCCCCAGTGGTGGTATATACAAGCCCCAGTGGTGGTATACAGGGCCCCCTTGCTGCTGCACACCTGTAAAGGAATACATCATTATACTTACCCCTACTGCCGCTGTCGCCGCTCTGAGACCGCGCTCCTCCGGGTCTTCATGCTTCCTCCTCCGGCGCACAGGCAATGACGTCATTGCCTGCGCCCGCCGGTCACAACCAGGAAGTATGAAGACCCGGACCGCGGTGTAGAGCGGCGACAGCGGCAGCCGGCAGAGATAAGTAATCGCAGGCTGCTGACCGGATAGCAGCTTAGCGGCGCTGGGTCCGGGCCCCCCACAAGCGCCGGGCCCCAAAGCGACCGCTACGTCTGCTATGCCGGTAGTTACGCCCCTGGACATATGGTAAGGTTTTAAACACTGCTAGGTATGGACCATCCCAATGGGGTTGCCTTGACACGGTGGGACAGTTTGCACATTTTTTGATCAAATGATGTCACTAAGTACTGTATTTTACTTTTATGCAATTTGCAGTTTATTTTTTTACTAGATGGTGGCCCGATTCTAACGCATCGGTAGAATATGTATGTAGTTTAATTTGAAAACCACGCGGCATTCCAATCGCGCGCCGCATCTCTGATTGGTCGTCGCCAGCCGTGGCGACCAATCAGAGACTTGGCACGCGGTTTGAATGCTGCGTCTCTGATCGGTCGCCGCCAGCCGCAAAGACCAATCAGAGACTTGGCGCGTGTTTGAAAATTGCGCCGCATTCAAATCGCGCGCCAAACCGTGCGCCGCATCTCTGATTGGACACCGACCAATCAATCAGAGATGCGGCATTCAAACCACGCGCCACATCTCTGATTGGACGCCGCCAGCCGTGGCGACCAATCAGAGACTTGACGCGCGGTTTGAATACCTTGTCTCTGATTGGTCTTCGTGGCTGACGGTGATCAATCAGAGATGTGGCGCGCAGTTTGGCGGTTTTCAAACACGCGCCAAGTCTCTGAGTGGTCGCCACCAGCCGTGGCGACCAATCAGAGATGCGGCGTGTGTTTGCCGCGAAATTTGAATGCCGCCATATAGGAATACCCATACCGTGGGTGTTCCAATATGGTCTTCGGGGTACTACCGTGGCGAGCAGCCAGGAGATGACCGGCTAATGCGGGTCATCTCCCGGCTGGCTCGCGTGCGCTGTGGCCACCATTGGGACATCAGCAGCTAATGCTGCGGCCGGACGCGTATATCCCAGCGATAGCGGCGACAATGCGCTGCTGTCGTCGGGTTTCAGCTTGGCGCGAATTTTGAATTAGCGCGGTTGTTTTGCATACACCTTGCTCATTGGTGGCCGCTCTGGCGGCCACCAATGAGCGCCCTGGCGCGCGATTTCCGTGACAAACAGAGAACATTAGACGATTATATAGTAGATTCATTTTAGGGTATATTGCTCACTATATATTTTTTCGTTTGTTTTGCTGTTTTGAGGCCAGAGAAACTGTCCACCTACTGCATTGTTCCATTTTCTGTTTCAGTTCACATTTTGTTTTCTATATATTCCATCTGTTCCAAGGTCAATGTAAGGATCGTCGTTGCTGGTGTCCACAAGTAAGTTCAGGTACAATAGAAAATGGGTTTAATGGACGACTTATGAATAAGGACGAAAACGTCTGAAACACGTACGGTCAACCTGTCTGATATTTCCATGGAATCTTCATAAGACTTGGACAAGAGATGAGTGGGACCTGTTCAGGTTCTTGAGGTTGAGCCGGACTTCATAAAAAGTTCTGTCCTGGTCCTAAACTTGACCCAAACCTCATTGGAAGTCACTGATTGGGCAGTTCGACTTTCCTCCCACATACAGCATTTCCAGGGGTGGGGTTTTGTCTTTTTATTATTGTTTGTATACTTTACATCCGATACCTCTGATTTTACCCCCCAAAGTAGTCATTCAAATACAGTAAGATGCTCACAATGGACCGAGCACCGAGTGTACCCCAGCACCGTGATACTCGCTCCACTGGTTTGCATACGTAAAGCCCCCAAACTCTGACACTTTTTGTAAAGTTTGTGTTAGTTGTCTTAGTTTTGACTTTTTGGTTCATTTTTTAATGTTCTAATGAAGATTTTTAAAATAATTTTTGGTGCTGGATTAAACCTCATTTCCTTCTGTACCCGTGTACTGTCTCCTAATCAGAAACAAAGAAGAGTTCAGATGGTTATTTGTTCTTCATTCTTGTTTGCGTCATGGTAGAATATTGATATTTTCCATCCTTGCTCTAATGTCACATTGTTGGTAGCCCGTTCTTCCTTTCCACCCATGTGTCTCAGTCTAGAGATCTCACATTACTACACCAGTAGTACAGCGGCTGAGTCGTCTTCCGATAAAGAGGCCCTAAAATTACAGCATTACTGCACAGCGTAAGAATATAATAACTGAGTTGATTGTAGGGGAGGGAAGAATAAGTGAAGTCAAGTGGAAATGTATAGAAGGAGACGAGCTGAACAAGGCCGAGTCGCTAAATGTGAAGAGAGGATGAAAATAAGACGGCTCCGAGTCAGTCGTTAAAGACGTTCCCGTTCATTTCTATGTGGCTGATAAGTCATGAATAAATTCACTCTTTGATCTGAAATTTAGATGGCTCCAAATGTAAGCACCGCGATGCCGATAGGCGTCTTGGAGATTCCCTGCGAGCAACCTTACAGAACATTTTTGGAAGCGAGGTTGCCTGTCTGGTAATGATATTCCCAAATTATCAGGGACGTGTTTGGAATAGAATAAAGCGCTAGCTGAGGTTACTCGCTATATCTACAGTGACGGGAGAACTTCTCTTCTTTATCCTAAATGGTACAAAATGTGGAACTGCGTTAAAGAGAGTTTTCTGACATTGATGACAATAATACCCTAACACAGGCTCATTGATACAAGTTGTGCTGCGGCTATTAATATTGCATGAATTTACACCACTGTGTGCCAACGGGTTAAAGATCATTGTTATGAATATGGAAATGAGCACTGCGATGAGGATGTGCCGTAAGCTATATGTATCACCCATCCCCAGGATAGGGGAGAAATGTATACCAGTAATCTGTAGGGAAACTAGGAAAATGCTTGGTGCTCACCTTGCAAGAATTAAATATCCAAATAGTTAAATCCGTGTGCAACATGTATCAGGCGCTGGCTGTAATATCTCAGCCAAGTACGTCTGATCCTGAAATGCTGCGGCACTTCAGAGAAAAACATACTTTTAATAATCACCAACTGACGGTGACAAGTCTCTGCCTACTTGTGCGGTGGGGAGAAGCCGCTGGGAACCCGCATGCACGATGAGTATACACCACAGCTCCGTCCCCAGTAGCTATTAAAAGTATGTTTAACTCTGAAACGCCGTAGCAGTTCAGAGTCAAACATACTTGGCTGGGATAATGACTCGCCCAGGACAGGGTACTCAGGGTTCGGGCTAGGTTACGTTTCGGGATGTCACGGGTGGCTGCCCGAGGCTGTAGCCCTGGGGGTCAGTGAAAAAGGGAGTTATTTACAGGGATTATTTACAGTTTTGTCTTCGTGACGCCACCTGCTGTGTTTAGTGAGGGATCACCAGCGCCACTACAGTCCTCCGGAGGTCAGTGGGATTGCGACCGTGATGGTATAGTCCCCGCAAGCAGGACTGGGACCTCCGGGCAGAGGGGTGAGGAATGGACAGGATGCAGCAGAGCTGGGACGGTGCTGAGGATAGGAAGAGTCTATGGAGGGGCATGGTGAGGGAGCAGAAAGAAGGCAAACACGCAGCAGAAGTCTCTTTACCTTTTACTGATGGTATCCAGGCAAATGGTGCCAAGCACTGACGGGTAGCTGGGCTGCCCAGCGGGCTCCCACAGCAAGTAGGTGTAAGGCCTCCTTCCCTGTTGTATTCTCTGAAGCAGAGTCTATTAAATCAGGACTTGCCTCCACTCTCTTCTCTGATCTGTTTCTCCTGCCCTCCTGTGCGGTCTCCGGGACGACCTTCTCTTGATTTCTGCAGCTGCCACTGCACCTGGCTCCCTTGCGTTGACACTCTCAGGAGACTGGGTAGCTGTAGCTTCCTCGGTGCCCAGGGGTTTCCTGTGGGACTTGTAGTTCTCCACTGGTGCGGATCCCCAATATCCGGCTTCTGTTTCCTCTCTAGAATGAACTCCCAGCTGGAGCTGCCTGTTCCTGCTTCTGGTCTGCTTCTGGTCTCCCAGCCTTCAGTCCCACTTAGGTTGGTGGGACACTGAAGGGCTCTTCTGGGTCTCTGGTCTGTGCCTTCTTGTGGCACCAGCACCAGAACCTTCTTGCAGCTCTTCTAGCGTCTGCTACACTCTGACTAACTCCGCCCCCAGCAGCAGTATTTATAGGGGATCCTGCCTAAGTGCAGCAGGTTGAGCTCCCCCTACTGTGCCGGGGTGGAAGGTGTTGTTTGTAGTGGTACCTGCTGTGAAAACCCAGCTGTGCAGCAGAGAGATATGTGGTTTCCTGCGTTGGCAGGGCGCCACAATAATACAGATCGTGCCTGATACATGCTACCCACGGTTTGGCCCGCATGTATCAGCTGATAAGTACCCTTTAAAAACTTTGTAAAAATGAGAGCTTTCCTAAATTTGCAACTCGTTTTGCCATTTTGCACTGCTGAGATAATGTCAGTTGTAGCTTTTGGAGCGCAGTATGTGAAATCTCTGTTTGCATACCTAGTATGAGTTTCTTCAGTCTTCACTACGGCCGTACATTTTACCCCCTCCTTCCAAGAAGCTGACAAGCACAGTGTCCAGTCTCCACCTGGACCTGCTGCTGTAATTCCTGCCCCTGACCACTACGCACCGCTGTACACCATTAATGGGTGATGCTAGTGATGCGTCCTCATCTGGACCTGCTCCTGTAATTTCTGCCCCGGTTACTAGGTGCCGCCATGTGCGTCCTATAGATGGCACTGACGATAAAGGCATTGCGCCTCTGCTAGAGCTTCCTTTTGCGGCTTCTGCCCTGTCACCAGGCATTGATGTGTTCACACTGCGGGTGATGCTGGTATTGGGGGAAAAGTCCTTGCAGTGAATTCTGGAGAGTGCAGGCTCCGCTCGTCCTCTGGGGTTTGTGTGGCTGGGACCTGTTGTGTTTCACAGCCTGATAGTATTGGTATGTGGACGGTCTAGATAGGGTCATTGGTTCCTGAGTTCCCGCCTATGAGGAGGTACCACTCTCTTTCTATACCTTTGGACTGGTCTTATAAGTTGCCAGTTATATTCTTGGTTCCCCATTCTATCTAGAGCTTGTTTTCCTATGATCTTGGTTTGACCTTGGCTTTGTTCTTTGACTCCATTTTCTTCTGACTATTTTGTACCTCTTGTCCTTTGGTTTTGACTCGGCTTCCTGACATTGCTACTATCCAGTTTTTCACCCAGGCCTTTTTCCAGGTTTCCCTGTTTGACTGCCTCCCTGCCTGGCCTGCTGTTCCCCCTTAGGCACTAACCTCCTGAGCTCTGCTGTCCAGATCACTGTATAGGGGTAAAGGGGCTCAGAGTTTCTCAGGGTTCTGCCTTACCAGCAGCTCTGCCAGTTGCATAGGTCAATCGTCACACACAGCTCAGCAGATTATTTAGCAGTCTATCTGTCTCGGATATTGCAAGCTGTGATTGGCAGTGTCTAGGAGGAAGGACTGAAAGTGAACAGTCTGAAGAAACCCGCAGGTGGACTACAAAGCAGAAATTTCACATACTGTGCTCCAAAAGTAACAAATGTCAGGTCCTCTTTAAGTATCTGTAGGTATTGTCTTGTGGGAGTAGTTTCAGCTTGGTAGTAGTTTTCCTTAACAGCATTGTCATCTGAATAAAAATTAATTTTCAATTATACTACCAAGAAAATTTTACATAGAAGGAAGGTCCTTTATTCAGGACTAGCCAGAGTGGAGAGTGGCTGCAAGAGGCTTCTCAGCCTCGACTGCTTGTAACTGTGTAATTCTTCATTTTCCCTGTGGAGGCACTGTGTAGACACTGTAATCGTCAGCTTCTTGGAAGGAGGGGGTAGAATGTATGTCCATAGTGAAGACTCGTGACGAAACTCATACTAGGTATGAAAACAGAGATTTCACATACTGCGCTCCAAATGTCAATATCTCAGCAATATCTTGAGCTATTACTCCCAGTTTCCCCACAGATCCCAGATGATTTGTAGATGTTTTCCATTGTAGGATATCCCATCCCATCCTCCCAAAAAGCGGAGATGGCCCAAAGCAAACTTTTTACGGCAATGGCAGAATCCAAATACTTTTTTATTAAAAATCTAATCTACAGTGTTACTAACCCTGCATGTCTTTTATTGGCCACACAGCCTGGAGAATTGTCAAGACGTAATAAATCCATCATTCTCTACCCATAACCTGAAGATCTACAGTGTCTGGGCTATAAACGCTACCTTTCTGTGGTTTTAGCTTGTATAAAGCCTCACATCTCTCCAGCCTAAATGCCTCCTGTCTGAAACTGAATTGGCTTCTTTATCACAAAGCAATAGATTTAGGAGCTCGGGGAACATGGTTGTGATTGACGTTTTTCTTTCTGGTGAACGTCTCAAATGGAATCCGGCATGTTTACTATTTTCAGTGATTCATCTTCTCTAAACTGTTTTAGTTTCACAGCAAAACTGAAATAATTGTAAACTGCTCTCTTCATACCCATCTGTCAAAACCATAAAGCACTCTTTATTATGGCAGCAGGATTCTGCCTCGCTGCAGCTCAGAAACAGCAAAATGACGGCTGAGTGAAAAAAATTTAGGATCGTGTTGATAAGGGTTCAAAGGTCTTAAAATTGGACTTTGGCTATTACCGGAAGAAACTGACCAGCCATATCATTCCCTCACTTTTATTTCCCATAGCGATTAGATAAAGCACCTCTCCAGCGTTTTTTTTTTTTATTGCAAGAGGCAAGATGGTAACATGGGCTAGGTTAACTGGGGAACTAGTCTTTCCCTTAGACTGGGGGTCGCTGGCTCACCCTGATCATGAAATTACCTCTGAAGGTGAGGACGTTTCGGCTGCCATCCTAGCCCTTTACTCCTGATCAGCCCTAGGCTAAAATCCCCTACCTCCACCCACAAACCGGGAAAAGACTACCATTCCAGTAGAAGGGAATAGCAGCAGCTCCAGCAGCACGTCTGCACATCACAGGCCATAGATGAGAAATGAACTCAATCAGCGACACCCTCTGGAGGAAGGGGAGGCTAGTTAAAGGCCAAAGGCATGATCACCTGATAAATCTATACCTCCACCTGCAGAGCCACCCACCATACATTCAGCAACAGCAGTAGACTAAGGAAAAAAACTCAATTAAATGGCAAAGCAGCAGAACTCCAAGTCTGCAGAGGCAGTCAATATGTGACACTCACCTTCTGCTGACTTTAACCTTTTTCCAGCGCTGCACTGGTCGGTCTGCGGGGATGTGTGACCTTCCTGCAGCTCTGTTGTTCCACGGAGCATGCCAAAGGTCACAACTTAATACAAGTCTACGTCGGCCTCATTCTGGTCTTGTTCTTGCTCTCATAGAGTTGCATAGAGCACTTGTGACTTAACTTCCCCACACACACTGCTCCTCCCTATAATATACCACACACACACTGGTACTCCCTATAATATACCCCACACACACTGCCTCTCTCCAAAATAGCCCTACAAACTGCCCCTTTCCATAATGTACCACCAAAACTTGCTCCACAATGTTAAATTTGCCCCTTAATGTCCAATATTGCTGCATACTGTCACTTCATGCCTCCAATTGTCCCATAATGTCCCAATTTGCCAATTAATGTCCCATAAAGCCACATAGCGCTCCATAATGTCCCAATTTGCCCCATAGTGCTTCATACTGCTCCATTACGTCCAATGTTGCTCCATAATGTCCCATAGAGCCCCCATAATGTCCCATATTGCTCCACAATGTCACATAGTGCTCCATAATGTCCCACTTTGCCTCATACTGCTCCATTACATCCAATATTGCTCCATAATGCCCCATAGAGCCCCCATAATGTCCCATATTGCTCCATAATGTCACATATTGCTCCATAATGCTCCAATTTTCCCCATAAGGCTCCATAATATCCCCCATTGTACGATAATGTCCCACAGTGCCAGATAATGTCTTATATTGCTCCATAATATCCCAATTTGCCCTATAATGTTCCATATTGCTCTATAACGTCCAATTTGCCCTATAATGTCCCATATTGCTACATAATGTTCCCCATTGCTCTAATATCTCCCACTTTTCCCCATAATGTCCCCCTTTGTCCCATATTGCCCTATAATGTCATATAGTGCTCCATCATTTTCCATATTGCTGCATAATGTCCATCATTGAGCCATAAAGTTCCCTGTTATGTCCCCTGTAAATATCCCCACAGCTCCTTCACCTCAGCCCTCTCATTTAAAATTATTATTCATGTCATCGGCTCCTAACGGATAGCTTAATTGTGCCTTCCTGGCTGCTGCGTCCTTTCCTCTTCTGCATCTGCGGCAGCCGTTTGCTAATGGCCACACCATGGTGCAGGAGATAATGAGCTCCTCTACCTCAAACCTGGAGCCGAAGTATTCAAATGTATTGGCGCCTGAAAGACGTGAATACATTTGAATATGAGAAAAGGCGGAGTCTCCAGGTCCTGCGCGCAGCACACTGTGCAGACCTTGGACTCCTGCAATATAGTGGAGGACCTTTGGTGAGTCACATGACTGTGATGACACCAAAGGTCTTTCTTCAACCGTGGAAATTGCACTGATAGTACAGAACTTATACTAACACAAGTAAAAGTTCTATACTATTGATGCACATTGTAATTGACATGCTGGGGCCCCCTCAGAGGGCAGGGGCCCTGGGCAGCTGCCCAGTCTGCCTACCCCTAACACCGGCCGTGGGTGCATGCTGGAACCAATAAAGATAATTCTTTTATAGAGGAGCAGTTTCGGTGCCTTGGATCTTGTTGTATTTTTTACTATTTTGCAACCAATTGGAGAGTTGTACCAAGTAGTATGAACAGTGGGGTGGTGCACGGAATACAGCTGCATACATATTGTTGTTATTTTGTTCAGGCGCCTCTCTGTTCCCTTTTCTCTCTGCATTTACGTTTATTAATTTTTTTTTCTCCAATTGGGCGTGCTTCTCAGTCTTTGTAATAGATATCTTCTTGAGGACCACGCCTAGTTGACTACAAAAGAATAGATTTATATGTAAGGAGAAGAGGACCATATCTCAGGAATGGAGAGGTGCAGGAACAAAAGAGAGACAACGCCAGATTAACGATAATGGCGGCAATTACACTAAGAAACAAAAGCGCAATAAGGTCTTATCTTTAAGTTCTGTTTATAAATGGCTATTGTCAAAACTCACAGGAGTTGGTTGTGTGATCCACAACCAGTATATGCGTATGATACAGCTGCCACAGGATCCACACTCCACGTTTAATGGTGGTGATCAGAAGTAAACCCAAAGGGACATTGTTTTCATGATCCGCGCCGCTATACGGTGAAACAAGACCACAGGGATCTATCAAATAATGATGGCTTTATTCGACGTGTTTCAGGGCGTTATCCTCGCTCGTTCCTCAGGAATGCAACCATAGTGGTTGCATAATGAATGCATAATGGTTGCATTCCTGACGATAATGATCCAAAACGTGTCGAATAAAGCCACCATTATCCAATAGATCCCCGTGGTCTTGTTTCATCATATAGCAGTGTGGATCATGAAAACACTGTCCCTTTGGCTTAACATTTTGTAATTAGGCTTATGACCATGGTAGCCAATTGCCCCCTCCCCTCCCCACATTATTGGTGTGTCCTTCATAGCCATTTCCATTACCTTTCTGGTTTTGGTAACAGATTTAAAGGGACTGATTGTGTTTGCCTTTAAGAGTGGAAGCAAGGTATATAGTGCAACAGTAAGACCATGTTAACATCACATAATGGCTCTATACTTGGTATGAAAAACTCAGTGTACACGCCAAGTCTATCCATAAAGATTAATTTACAGAATGGAGGTCAACATAGTGCCCTTCATCTTGGTGGTCTACATTAATATACCTTAGTGATGAGCAAGCGCTACCATGTTTGAGTACCCGATACTCGTAACAAGCAAGTTGGATGCTCGGATGGTTGCGACTAGACTACTGAGTATAATAGAAGTCAATGGGGAACTTGAGCATTTTTCCCGAAATTCTTCCAGTAAGTTGCTAAAGTTTACCTTTGACTTCCATTATACTCAGGTACTCAAGTTGCACCCATCCGAGTATCCAACTGCTTGTTACGAGTAGCGAGCACCTGAGCATTGTAGCGCTTGTTCATCACTAATATACTTTTTCAGTGGAGTGAAAAATGCTATTTTTTACAAAGGTCCAGAGCCAAAAAAATATAGAACCTGTGATAAACTTTTTTTTTTTATAATACAAACCTATGAGTGACTTATCCCATGGTTTGCCTATCTGAGGCTCAAAATGCGATGTGGACAGGCCCAAATGTAGGAAAGTCTACCCAATAGCATTCTGCTTTTCATTTACTTGTGACTCAGAAAATACAACAGTCCTGTCCTTTATTCTAACAGATTATGGGGCTGACATAGTAACGGCAGGCGCTTGCCTTTGAGGTAGGATTGAGTTGCACAGCTGAACGTCACGGTGTAAAAAGCATTTGGAGACAGTGAACTCATGTTTGGACTATTGAGAAGATGTGACAGCACTTTCAGCAGAAAGTTCTCGCAGACGACTCAAATAGGATACAAGATTGACATCATCTGGATTCCTGGCAGCCAAAATGTGTCTAGAATATCATCATAGCCCAAATCCTGTGTTTGGTGGGTCTAGTGACTGGACCCTGTTTGTAGCGTGTTGTACAAAAGAATATTCATAGATACATCCAATGATATAGTCCTTCTCTCCTACAATAGAAGACTAAAGGGATAGGTGATGATAATTGTTAAATCCCACCACTGGGACCCCATTGATGGTTATAACTAGACACTTGTGTCCTCTGTCCACCCTAACTGCAAGGAGGAGTTGGACAGTGCACCAGGTCCCTGACCATTCATATCTTTTGATACTGAGTATACCCAAAGGTAGCCATGCACTATGCTTCCCTAGTGGGACATCATCAAAAAATCTGTATCACCACTTAATGATACAATGGAGCCCCTACAATAGATAGATGCCATGGCACCCAACCAGACTGTGACCACTGTCGACATACACCTTGGGTTCTATCTAGAGATGAGTGAAACTGTTTGTGTCCCAAGTTCGGGATCCTTACAAATCTAAAGTGAGCATCACTGTGCTCGGGTACACTCGTTGCTCAGCCCAGTGCGAGCCTCTTGCTGAGTTTGATCGGCTCACACTGGGGGTAAAATTAGAGTTTTCGGTGTAGTGTATTGTCAAAAAAAGACAAATCCCTGCCCTCCTGCCCCTGTGAGTGGTTTGCTTATGGCTGGCTGTATATGGGCGGAGAGCCGAACTGCCCAATCAGTGTCTTCCAATGAGGTTTGGGTCATGTTTTGGCCCCGAACCAACCATTTTTCAAATTCCGGACCCAAACTTTCACAGGTCCGTTCATCTCTAGGTTTTTCCGAGTATTTGCAGCCGAAATCTTTCTGCACTAAAAAAAGCATCTTTTAGCTGGAAAAAGACTGCACAAAATACACGCGTTTTTGACGCTTTTTTTGCATGCATTATTTTTGCCTATTTTCCCTAATTCTTCAAATGGGTGAAAAACACTGCAAAAATACTGCAGAAATTGTCACAATGTGGAATTAAAACTGCTGTAAATCCTAAAAGAATGAATACGCAGCATGTGCATGAGATTTCAGATATCTCCGTCCTATTGCGGGTACTGTATATTGCAGCTTTTTAGTGCATCATTTTTAGTGCATCATTTTCGGTGCAGACATTTCTGCTGCAAATACTGAATGTGTGCACATCCCCTTGTGACACAAACCCCAACGGTAGCCAAATACACTGCGTGCAATTAGTATAATCTGATTTAGTATTAGTTTTCTACATGAAGACCTCCTACTGTATGTGAAACACAGTGAGTCCACAGATAGGTGCACCTGAGCTCTGCAGACATCACTGCGGGAGATGGGCACAAGTTGTCTATAGTACCCATTTAGGCTGCAAGCCTCTATGTATAGAATCTCTGATAATATATGGAATTGTCCATCTTTTATATACCTATGGCAAACCCATCCTTGTAAGAAAGGTTCCCCAATAAGTTGATGGAACCCCATGTGTGGTGCATGGACGCGAAGAGTGCTCCACAATGAAGGTGAATATCCTACATCGGGAACCCTTCTGTATTATCTCTGAGTGCCCTAATAGTGTATTTGAAAATGGACTCTCTAAACCAGACAACCCCTTTAATCTGAGCCCCTATGTGCAGATACCCCTTTGAATGATATTACAGTCAGTGTGACGGTAAACCTGGTGCTCTCTCAAGGATTGATCTACTCTTCACTTAATATTGACCCTTTAAAGTCTTCAGTGATGACAAGGATCGTTGGGTCTTGAAAGATTCAATTCGTAAAGCATTAAATTAGAAATCAGTAATGTTCTTCATTATGTATGAGCCTGGCCGTTAATCATCTTGCCCTGTCACCAGTGATGTGTGCCGAGGGGGCATCCTCCAAGATTGGATGATGGATGCTCCGATAAAGCACAACTACGGACTGTCTGCATTGTCAAAGCCTGCTAGAGACTTTGTCAGCCATTCAGTCAGATACATTTTTGTTTTTCCAGTTAATAATACACATACAGTCCAAAGGAAAAATTAGATAGTGCCAATAAGATATCATTTATTGCGTTCCTTAGATTCATTGTGCAATAGATCTGAGATTGTGTGCTTTTGTATTATGTCTTTATAAAGGTCAAATCTTTTATACCACCACACCTAAAAAAGGAAAAATAAGTCAACCCTGATGATACTTCAATTCATAATTATTTATTAACCTCACATTGTATTCAATATGGGTCCAAGGAAAGAACAGTCTAAATCAGGGGGCCCCAACCTGTAGCTCGGGTGTCACATGTGGCTAACTGGTCCGTGATGTGTGACTCGCGGCTGTCATCCAGCTTGGTGTATACGCACCAGGTCTAGCAAACCGCTATGAAGCAGGTCTCCAGATGGTGACTTTTGTGAGTAACCCCACATAGCAGAGCAGATCTGAATGGGGGTAAGGTAGGATCCCCTGGATCTTGGTACACTGCCTCGGTGTGGTTTCTGTGGTTTCTTTTGCTGTCATTATAACGGTAAAGAGGGCTCTGGGTGCCACTACTGTGAGGGGTGCGGGAGCTGGAAGTGACTCGCAACCCTCTTGTAGAGCTAATGTGACTGTCAAGGTCAGAAAAGTTGGGAATCTCTGTTCTAAATAAAGGCTCAACCTATGTTTTCCAATACTCCAAAGTTTGTATTTTTTTAATGCTAAGCCACACCCTAACCCCCACACAGTACCACAGCATTATTGTGGCCAAATTGATGAATTCTCACATTGTTGTCCGCTCTGTGCCCCTCCACGCTGTATGGTAGCCCCAAAGATGTCATGTGATGCCCTTATTGTTTATCCCTCCACACAGAGTATGATGTCCCTACAGTGCACTTTACACAGTATGACACCACATTCCCTCTGTATATTGATTGCCCCACAGTGTAACACACCATGGTGCACCCATAATACCCTTCATTCTACTGTGGTAGATCGGCTGAGTTGGCTGTATAACGTGGTAGACAGAGAATTTGTTTGAATTTTCTACTGGTTTGTTTAAGGCTTCATAAACCAGCATGAAAAAAATACATCAAGTTTAGTTTAACAGCGTTTCTGGTTTAAATAATACAGAGTTCAACAGTCCATACAACTGCAGGGTCGATCCCAAGGTTCAACACTCTCATTATGAACACCACGCTGGAGGTCTGCTCATGTCCATACACACCAAACGTTGAGTGAATCCAGAGGTCATCATGTGCTTGCTGGACCACACCCTAGGGTGGAGATATGTGCACAGCCATCCCACCCATCTCTTTGACTGTTCACAAAAAACCTGGGCCATCTCATGGTCAATTAACCCTCTCAGCACATAGCATGTTGGAGCCTGCATCCAGGTTTCACATCACCGAAGCTATCAACCTTGGCGAAACATATCTCCCCTCCAGGATTTTACCAGTGACCATCTTACACCGCACACACAGAACTTATGATTCCCACACAATGCACCCCCAAGTATTGGTGCCCATCCAAGCCATCCCCAATTAGTACAGTAGCAAATGAATTAAATAAATATAAAAACGAAAATGAGATTAAGGGAAGATGTGTTGGGACATTTTTTACTTTTTGTGCATTTTCTGAGTTTAAGTGCTTCTGAAAGCACTGAGGCTGCCCTGGTCCGGCGTCCAGTCCTGCCCTCTGTGGCACCTGGATCAGGGCAATTCTCATTTCTGCAGCCAAGATGCTGCTCCACAGATGAACTAAAAAGAAAAGCGTACATAGGGTTTTATCCGTGATACAATCTAGCCTTTTTTGTGGTTCAACTCCCCTCCTACGGTTGTATAAGTCAAAACCAATTTAGAAGACCTGTATGGCTGCTGCAGCCCCCATGTGGTAAAACACTGCGATGTGGATAGAAGACAATGGGTTCACTCCTCGCCATCAAATAAAGGATAGATCTGGAAACTTGTCTTTGAACTGTATTGGAGCCGATGTGTTTCGTAGCAATCTTGCTACTTCCTCCGGGCCATTCATATTACACATGCTTAACACGACAGCTTTAAAAACATACAACATATGACATCATAGGTCAAAAGATGCCTGGCGTGCAGTGCAGAAGAAGGAAAAACTGGGACAAAGTAAAAGGGGACCTCACAATAGGAAGAGGGGTAGGGGTGACACCTAAACACCCCCTGAGACTCAACACTGCATTGCCTATCGTCCCTAGATGAGTCCTTCCATCGTGCGCGATCACGTGCCTAAGCCCTGGCTGACCCTGGGCTAGTGAATAGGGCAGCAAGATGCTAGTCTTACTAGTACAATAAGACAACACTGGAAGAGACAATCAAGTAGAAATAAAGCAACAAACTTAACTCCACAGCTTCCATGAGGACAACTTCTCCTGGGAGGTCAGCATAGAAGAACTATAACTGGCACATGAGAGAGTAAGGAGTGAGTTTAAATAATGAAGGCGAGTGGCAGCAAAGTGTAGCAGCTTAGATTAGAGCTATATGGAATCTCAGCAGGATCAAAAAGGAACTCTTAACCCCTTCAACACCAAATGAAACTGAGCGGAATCCAAAGAGGGTCTACAATCTGCAAATCACCGAGACCTTCTAATCCCAGATATCGCAATGGTGTCAGATGGACGCAACACACTCGTGACCCTTGGTTTTTCTACGCTTGGACAACCCCTTTAAGTGCAATCCAAATTATATAGAAATCTGTAAGATTCACCTATATATCTGTGTCTTTTCATAGCTTCTTTTGTTTAGGTTTATTCGCCTTTTTTTACCGAGTAGTAAAATAGAATTAAATCACTTGCTGTCATAAAAGCTGAACAGATTTTTTCGTTCCCAAGTCAAAGCTGTTGATGCATATTCATTGTGACTTTTTGTTATTCCAGCTAACATGGAAATAAAAGCGGCAGAATTATTCATTCTCGCACATAGCGAATGTTGAGAAAACCTTTAAAGGGATGATACCAGTAAGCCGGCATAAGGCTGCTGGACTCCATGCTGGTGCTGGATGGCTACCATTGCATTTCGGCATATGACATCACCCATCCGGCCAGGGGAAGATGACTCCTTCCATTTTCTCTCTTTATTTTTTTGTACCCTGTACATTGACATATCTCAGAGCAGCAAATTACCAGCAGCGTCCGTCTGCGATTCCAATTATAGGTTTACTGCAACATCAAGCAGGCTTTGGACTTAAGCGTCAACTAGACGCGGTTAATGGCCTCGATATAGTAACCAGACGGGGCATTTGATGAGCTCCATTGTATTAAAATAGGAATTTACTCCTCATAGACATGAGTGATGGGACGCAGGGATGTAGCCATACTGTATAATCTAATATTCAGAACATGCCAGACATTGTTCTCTGTCTGCGGGGAGATAAATCTGTGCATGTAATGAACTGCCAGCTCCGTCATATATATTTATAGGGGCAGTAAAAGACCCAGCTGAGCTGATATTAAACATTTGTTAATTTTTGCAGGGGGCACAAAGAATTTTTTTCTTTCATCTTGCAATAATGGAAGAGCAAAAATGATCAGAACGCTCAATCTAACATATACATGCACAAGGTACAGCTCAGATGTGGCCCCTGACAACTCTCTAAGGGTCCCAGTTAAAAGAGAGGTCCTAATTAGTGATGAGCAAGTACTACCATACTCAAAACGAGCAGTCAGACGCTTGGACAGGTTCGACTTGTGTGCAGAGTATAATGGAAGTGAATGTGAAACTCAAGCATTTTCCTGGAACGGTCTACCGGAAAAATGCTTGAGTTTCCCATTGACTTCCATTATGCTCGGTACACAAGTAGAACCGGTCCAAGCGTCTGACTACTCATTTCAAGTGCCAAGCATGGTGGTGCTCACTCATCACTAGTCCTAATGCACAGTTGGAGGCTTACAGTGCAAAATATCACATATTAGACTCACGTTTTTCACCTTAAGGCAGCGTTCACACAAGTGCATTTTTTCACTACAGAAAAGCTTTGATTCTGCAAATAAAAACGTGTTAAAAAGAACACCTCTATAAAGAGAAAAATGCACAGTTCAGTTATCACTGCAGGAGGCTTTCTTACTCTTCTTGTGGCCACTTTATATGAAATGAAATTTAAAAAGATTGAATATGCCTCGGGTTGTTTCAGGACATTGTGGGCCTGATGCATGAAGACTGATGATGTTCAGGTTGGTCCTGATGTGGAGGCGTGCCGGAGTCAGACGCTCCTTACTCATGAAGAGGTGCATGCCTCGCTATAAATCTGGAGGGTCTGATGCAGGGGAGGACATATCCCATGTGCAGCTGGTGCTATGAACCGGGGCCCCAAGTGGGAGGGGGGCCCCGAGGTCTACATGGCTAATTTGCATGCTATGCAAATTAGCCATGTGGAGCCAGCACAAAGCAAGGTGGCGGGTCCTGGGGGTGGATGTGTCTGGGGGTGTGTGGTGGCGCAGCGTCCCAGTATCCATTGAGTACTGAGACGCTGCCAGGTGGGGCCCCTGCGCCCGCTCCTTCCTGAGGTAATATTAATTTTTTTAATTAAACTTTAATTCGTCCCTCCGTTAGACAAAATCTGCTGTCTTTTTGAAAGGGGGATGGGAAGCTAACCGGGGGGAGGGGCGGGAGTGCTGGGGGGGTGCACCTCCATATTCCTCGGCCACAGGGAGCTGAATGACCCCGGAAATAACTGTACTTGCACTTCCGGGGTGAGATGGCTCTAATCATCTCCCTGGTCCGAGGTGCTTTGGCCCGTGCAGACAGTGCAGAGCGATGACCGGAAGGAGGAGGATGAAAACACCACGTGGCCAGCAGGAGAACACAGGAGGAGGTGAGCGCTCATAGAGCTGAAGATGGGGGTTGGCAGTGAGGGGGACAGGCTGAGGGGTTAATGCTGTGTTAGGGGTTAATGCTGTGTTAGGGGTTAATGTTGTGTAGGGGCTAATGCTGTGTTAGGGGTTAATGCTGTGTTAAGGGTTAATGCTGGGTTAGGTGGTTAATGCTTGTTAGGGGTTAATTCTGTGTAGGGTTATTGCTGTGTAGGGTTATTGCGGGGTAGGGGGTTAATTCTGTGTTGGGGTTAATGCTATGTTAGGGGTTAATTCTGTATGGGGGGGTTAATGCTGTGTAGGGTTATTGCTGGGTTAAGGTGTTAGTGTTGTGTTAGGGGTTAATGCTTGGTTTGGTGGTTAATGCTGTGTAGTGGTTAATGCTGTGTAAGGGGTTAATGCTGGGTTAGGTGGTTAATGCTGTGTTAGAGTTTAATGCTGTGTTAGGGTTTAATGCTGTGTTAGGGTTTAATGCTGTATAGGGGTTAATGCTGTGTAGGGGTTAATGTGGTATGGGGGTTAATACTGTGTAGGGTTATTGCTGTTGTTAGGGGGTTAATGCTCGGTTAGGGGGTTAATGCAGTGTATGGATTAATGCTGTGTTAGGGGTTAATGCTGTATGGGGGTAATGCTGTTAGGGATTAATGCTGGGTTAGGGGGTTAATGCTGGGTTAAGTGGTTTATGCTGGGTTAGGGGGTTGATGCTGGGTTAGGTGGTTAATGCTGTGTAGGGGTTAATCCTTCGTTAGGGAGTTAATGCTGTGTAGGGTTATTGCTGGGTTAGTGGGTTCGTGCTGTGTTAGGGGGTTAATGCTGTGTTAGGGGTTAGTGCTGGGTTAGTGGGTTAATGCTGGGTTAAGGGGTTAATGCTCAGTTAGGGGTGAATGCTGGGTTAGGGGGTTAATGCTGCGTTAGGGGGTTAATTCTTCGTTAGGGGGTTAATGCTGTGTAGGGTTATTGCTGGGTTAGTGGGTTTGTGCTTTGTTAGGGTTTAATGCTGTGTTAGGGGGTTAATGCTGTGTTAGGGGTTTGTTCTGTGTTAGGGGTTTGTTCTGTGTTAGGGGTTTGTTCTGTGTTAGGGTATGTGCACACATGCCGGGTTAGCATCGGTTTAGCTGTGTAAACCGCCGGTCGGTTTCCATAAGTTTTATGTAAATTTATGTTAATCCAAACCGGCGTTTGGATTAACATTAAAACCTATGGAAGCTGTGCACACACTGGCGGTTTACACATGCTCATCTGTTGCTAAACCGCTGGGTTCCCAGCGGGTTAGCAACGAATGTGCATGTTCAATAAACCGGCCGGTTATGCAGCGGCTGCAAGCACAGAATCATGTAGCTTCCAGCCACCACAACACCGCCGCCGCTATCCCGCTGTGCACCCGCCCTACACCCGCCGCACATACCCGCCAGCAAGCCGGTGGACGGCTGCAGAGCTTCCTGTCGGGTCTGCCCAGCCGCCGCCGTCACAAACCCGGCATGTGTGTGCACATACCCTTAGGGGTTTGTTCTGTGTTAGGGGTTTGTTCTGTGTTAGGGGGTTAATGCTGTGTTAGGGAGTTAATGCTGTGTTAGGGGGTTAATGCTGTGTTAGGGGTTTGTTCTGTGTTAGGGGTTTGTTCTGTGTTAGGGGTTTGTTCTGTGTTAGGGGTTTGTTCTGTGTTAGGGGTTTGTTCTGTGTTAGGGGTTTGTTCTGTGTAAGGGGTTTGTTCTGTGTTAGGGGGTTAATGCTGTGTTAGTGGGTTAATGCTGTGTTAGTAGGTTAATGCTGTGTTAGTGGGTTAATGCTGTGTTAGGGGTTTGTTCTGTGTTAGGGGTTAGTGCTGTGTTAGGGGGTTAATGCTGTGTTAGGGGGTTAATGCTCCAATCTCCATCATAGGCACGTCATTCATCAGGGTTTGAACACTTGAGTCTGCTTTGCAGTCAGTTTATCTGTCCACTGAGCCACAGCAGATACTTTTTTCCTGGGTGTTCATTATCTGTTAAGGTACCGTCACACGCCACAATCTACTGTGTTTCCATTGGCTGTCATTTGACACCGCGCCATATATGAAGAGCTGTGCGTTCAGCACCAAACACATCTTCTGCTACACAACCGTCCGCAAACTCAGTGGAAAGTCTGATAGACAATGGCGTCATATATTAGCCAGCCTTCCAGAGCAGGCTGACCAATCGTAACGCTGTTGCCTTGTCCAATGAGCTTGTATGGGGCGCGGTATACACCACTGTGGCACGCCTATCTCCTCGCTGCGCTGAACATGTATGCCCACATTGCCTTTGAGATTGCGGCGTGTGAAGTGGCGATGGAATTAGGCAAGATTGGTTCCGCTGTAGGTGAGGCAATTTCCGGAGTGACACATCGCCTTAGCTTCAGGGCGAAATTGCAGCGTGTGATGCAGCTATCGACGATCTGAGGCGACCACGAAAAATGTGAGCGCGCACTTTAGATCGCCAGCCGAGATTGCGGCGTGTGACAGTACCTTTATCCTTACTTTAGCCTTTTAGGTTAACAGGTGTCTTCAATTACTTATTTGCCTGTACAATCACCTTTTGGGTTTAGCTATAAATACCTTCCCTCTGCTGGCATTTCCTGCTGGTAATATTCTCAGGCGGGTATCCAACCATACTGCTGAAGTTTGTCAAGGAGTGAAAGACCAGGTAGGGTTTTATTTACATGCGGTTTATGATTTCACTCTTCACCTATCTTCTGTTTCTTGTTAGGAAGTAGACGTCATCGTCTCTGTCGCAGTATATTCTTTATACACTCATTTGGTATTTTGCTTTTACTCTTGGAAAACTTTCTATCATACCACTCTTTCCTTTCTGTAGGTATATGGCACTCTTCTCTGTCCTCCAGTTCCTTAGGAGATACATGATGTATTGGATGGCTATTCAGCCACCATAGGTCCTACTTGCCATCGTTTAGTTTGGGGTTTGGGCCAGTACAGTCCATGCGGGAACCACTAGGAACTGCGGTATCCGAATCTCTAGTCTGTTCGGGAACCGGCTCGGTCAGATCTTGGTTGAGTTTATTACACATTCATAACAGGCATAGCATAACATTTTTATTGTTTGGCGCCACCACTGGGTGGAACCAGTGTATTGACTGTATACAGCAACTTGTCAAGCTCCCTCTAGTGGTGGCTATAGGTAGTCAAAATGTTTTTTTTCTTTACCCAAAATCTTACCTTATCCATTCATAAAAGCCCTGTGCCCATGCTGCAAATTCAGTGCAGAAATTTCTGCACAAATACCCACCTTCTTGCAGAAAAAACTCACCCAGAATGCATCTAAGTTTTGCTCCATTTTTGGCATGCAATCCATGCGTTTTTTTTCTACTAGCCTATTTTATAATGAAGTCAATGACTGGAGGGCTGAAAAACACTGTAAAAAATTGATCGATAATTAACATGCTGCAAATGTATTTGCATCCAAAATGTGCACCAAATACACAAGGAAAAAACACAGCGTTGGCACAGCACTTCTGAGCTCTTAGGTCCTGTGCCCACGGTGTGCAGTTGGTCCATATTCCATGCATCAAATACAGATGTCTATCCTGATGCCGGCAAAGTCTATAAGAATTCTATAGGTGATAAGTATCTAATTGCTCTGTTGGGATCCAATCATGAACAAGGGATCCATTTGTCCTATTTGAATCGAGCATTATCCACGCACACTGACCAATGGATTTGGGGGGGTGAGGGGGTCTCATATTTTGCTGTTGACCATGCACAACGCTGAAGAACTTGACTTCTCTGGATATGATTGGATCATGATTTGCAGCCCTGACCCTTGTACAGCAAAAGCAACAGCAACGTCTGCTCTCATATCATACTGAAACGTTCTCTGTCCCCAGGAGACACTCAATAGGTAAATGAGCTGGATGAAAATACTTGCAAAAATAAAGGATATTTATGGAAAGCATTAGGTATAATGGCCTCTTCACATTTCATTTTGTCGTTTCATTCCTAGCGCTCTGTGAGTGGTCACAGAGGAATACTATAGTATCCATTTCTGACTATTCTGATGAAAGCATAATCTGTTTGTTCCAGAATTTGATGCGATTTTAATTTTGTTTTCATATAGTAGATTTTGGGGGTCAGGTATAAAAAATGAAAGGCCTCAAGGCTGAGCAACATTAGGTATCACAATGTCTGATGGCGTGTGCACAATATGTTGCTACATGAGGCCTCTTGTGACCGCTGTTTGCTGATCTTGTTTGCTCCTGGTGAATTTTTCTAATTAAAAACATTGCAAAATTGTTAAAGGGAATTAATCAGATTTTTTTTTATTAAATGCATCTTTAAAATTGATCTGCATTACTTCTTTTCATATCACAATCAGTATTTAAAAATAAAAGCTCTTGCAATATTACCTTCATATTTTCTGATCTTTATAAAAGACTTTGCAGGAGTCTCATTATCATCACAGGCAGGATTACAGTGACTGATAACTAGAGATGAGTGGACCTCTGCCAGTTCGGATCTGCCATGTCCGTTCAAACTTACTAGTAATGTTTGGTTCCGACCTGACCCAGATGCCATTTTAAATGACTGGTGTGGCGACACTAAAGTCAGTGGGTGCTCTCGTACGCTGGCCAGACTGGCTTTAGAAAGACCACATAGACCAGGGCTCATCCCAACTGAACATCCAAACTCCTTACCTGTGGGTGGAACACTACTCAGACAACACAGGGTGAGGGAACCACACAATGGTTAGGCTTTATTGGATCCCCAACATTCACAGGCATATAACACATAACCAAGCAAAACACACAATGTAACAGGCAACAGAGTCTCACCCTTCCACTGGTTCACCAGGGATTGGAATCTTGATTCCTCTGGGGCTTCCAGGGCAAACTATTCAAATCCAACAGCACCCTGCTTTTGGTGGGCACCCACCGAGAAAAGAATAGAGGCAAGCTTAGGAAGCTGACTGAGCAAGGCAAAGTCCTGTATTCAGGTGAACGAACTGTCCCAGCCTGGGAATCATCCTTAGGCCCCTTTCACATCAGCGTTTTTGCTGATGTGCAGCCGATCCAGCAGGTGGCGCCACATCTGCCGGATCGGCCACCTAATGGCTGCACTTGTGGCTCGAATCCGGCAGCCCCCATGCATTGTCTATGGGGCTTACGGTCCGGTGCAGGAAGTGCGGTTCTGCCGGATGTGGCACTTGCGGCCGCGAAAAAGCTGCAAACAGCGTTTTATTTTTCGCGGCCGCAAGTGCCAGATCCGGCGTAACCGCACTTGCCGCACTGGACCGCAAGCCCCATAGACAATGGAATGGGGCATGACGGATCCGGGCCGCAACTGCGGCCGTTAGGCGGCAGATGCGGTAAATTTGCCGGATCTGCCGCACATCAGCTAAAAACTCTGATGTGAAAGGGGCCTTAAGTAGTTTCTGGTACGATGACACAATGTTATCCTGGCTGCTGAAACTGAAATTCCTAGACTGGGGATATGATCTTTCAGTCAGAACCGGAGCCCCTAGATTGAAGCCATGTAGCATATGAAGACACAATGTGATCCTCTAGTCGGGGTCAAAATCCCTAGACTGAGACCACAAAGAATATGAATTAATTCCTGATGACTGAAGCAAGTCCTTTTATACAACCAGGGCACTCGTCTCAGGTTATTGTGGTCTTCCAGGAATGGTGGAATAAGGCTGTGCTCTTATTGGCTGGATTTCAACCATATACATAATTTCCCTTTGAGTAATGTAGACAGAGGGAGTGCGATGATTTACATTAAATTAGCAATACACAAACTCAGGACAATAAAATCTTCAAACTCGCCTCCTTTCCCTCTTCCCAATGACCAAGTATTAAATTGAGGGTGCCAACAATTTTATCCGGCCCATTCTTGGAGTTTTGTGTCCAGTTTGCATTTTTTCCCTCGTTTTTTGTGTTGTTCCAATACACACAAAGGAAATAAACATGTGTATAAGAAAACATCTAAATGTAATCATTTTCTGGGAGAAATACTGCCATTTTCAGGAACAATATCAATGATTGCCAACACTTTTGGCATGATTGTGTATGTGTATTTATCATTTCAGATGATATTAAATCTAAATAAATTGCCAAAAATGTTTATAAGATATATTTAACATAGCCTACTGTTTAAATCAGTTTTTATTTTGCTCATTTTACCTTAAGGGTGTGCGCACACGATCAGGAATTGCAACGTATTGCTGCTGCGTCCAGAACACTGCGTTGTACAGTACCAGCATAGTGGATGGAATTTCTAGGCATCCCTTGTCCACTATGCGTGTTTTCAGCTATGGTGCAGGTTCTAGACTTCTCCATCTCTGCAGTATGTTAATTTTATGCTGCGGAGTCAGAAGTGATCACCATCAGGCAAATGCAGGGAGAATCCGCCCTGTACTCGCCATCTGCGGTGGTCTCCCTGCATTCACCCGTGGGTTCCGACACTACGTCCAATACACAGTGCCTCTGGATCATGTGCACATACCATCAAATGTATAAGCAAATAATGCCACTAGAGATGAGGGAATTGATTTGTGGGACTGTGGTCCATTGGTCTTGTGAGTAGTCTCTGGCCATTGGACAGGAGGCTCGTGAATCACTTGCCCTCCAGGATCCTCGGTGCGCCACGCCAAAGTGATAACATCACACCAGACGGTCAGACATTCACTAGCCTCCTGTTCAGCTGACAGAGACTACTGCCCTGCCCGATGGACCTAGAATCCTGGGAATCGATCCTCCCATCTCTAAATGCCACCCCACCCAGGTGGCATTGACTTCCTGAATTGGTGATCTCTTTTACTAAACATAATGGAACACTAATGCCAGGACAGAAAAACCTAGTAAATGTGTAATACAGCGTCCACCTCCACCTCAGTTATTTATTCATTTAGTTATTTGCTGTAAAATCCATCTATCGATCAATAGATTGATCGAATGATCTATTGATCTATCTATTGATCTGTCTATCTATCTATTAATCTATCTATAAATAACAAGAGAAAGGCAGAGCAATCTGCTGAAATGTTGCTAGAATGGAACAGTAAAATCCACCTTTTTCTCCTGATACAATGGTGTGCTGTTTTTTTTCCTTCTCCATCTATCTATCTATCCATCTATCCATCCATCTATCTATCCATCCATCTATCTATCTATCTATCTATCTATCTATCTATCTATCTATCTATCTATCTATCTATCTATCTATGGTATCTATCTATCTATCTATCTATGGTATCTATCTATCTATCTATCTATGATATCTATCTATCTATGATATCTATCTATCTCGTATCTATCTACGGTATCTATCTATCTATCTACGGTATCTCTATCTATCTATCTATCTACGGTATCTATGTATCTATCTACGGTATCTATCTATGTATCTATCTATATACGGTATCTATCTATCTATCTCTATCTATCGTATCTATCTATCTACGGTATCTATCTATCTACGGTATCTATCTACGGTATCTATCTACGGTATCTATCTACGGTATCTATCTATGTATCTATCTATATACGGTATCTATCTATCTATCTATCTCTATCTATCGTATCTATCTATCTACGGTATCTATCTATCTACGGTATCTATCTACGGTATCTATCTACGGTATCTATCTATCAATCTACGGTATCTATCTATCGTATCTATCTATCTATTTATCTATCTATCTATCTACGGTATCTATCTATCGTATCTATCTATCTATCTACGGTATCTATCTATCGTATCTATCTATCTATCTCTCTATCTACGGTATCTATCTATCTATTTATCTATCTATCTATCTATCTATCGTATCTATCTATCTACGGTATCTATCTACGGTATCTATCTATCTACGGTATCTATCTACGGTATCTATCTATCTATCTATCTATCTATCTACGGTATCTATCTACGGTATCTATCTATCGTATCTATCTATCTACGGTATCTATCTATCTACGGTATCTATCTATCTACGGTATCTATCTATCTATCTATCTATCGTATCTATCTATCTACGGTATCTATCTATCTATCTACGGTATCTATTTATCTATCTATGGTATCTATCTATCTATCTACGGTATCTATCTATCTACGGTATCTATCTATCTATCTATCTATCTATCTATCTATGCTGTGAAATCTATTTATTATCTTTGTACATTTTGAACACTTAAAAAAAAATCCATCTAAGGGCCCTTTCACATCAGCGTTTTTCGTAATTCGCGGCAGATGCGGTGAAAAAACCGCATCTGCCGCGTTTGCCGCATAACCGTTCCACTTGCGGCGCGGTTGCGGTTTTTTCTATGCAAAGTATAGGGGGACTTGCGGCAGGTGCGGCAAGTGCGGTTTTGCACTTGCGGCAGGTGCGGCCGCGAAAAAAAACCGCGGCTTACTGCGGTTTTTTTCGCGGCCGCACCTGCCGCAAGTGCAAAACCGCACCTGCCGCAAGTCCCCCTATACTTTGCATAGAAAAAACCGCAACCGCGCCGCAAGTGGAACGGTTATGCGGCAAACGCGGCAGATGCGTTTTTTTCACCGCATCTGCCGCGAATTACGAAAAACGCTGATGTGAAAGCACCAGTGTAATGCATTTTTTTTTCCAGTACGTGTCACATTGATTTTACACGGATGGCGTACACGTGCGTTTTTTTAAAGGAACATGTGATGGGGTGGGGGGAAACGGGAGTGTATGACAATTTTCACAAATTAGGGCCTTTTGCTATGAGTTTCCCAAATTGAAGCAATTTAGTGTTGTGTTTCCACAACTGTATTCCTAGATCCTCTGCAGATCCTTGTGTATTCTCTACTTCGTGGTGTGATGAGTTGCCCTTTCTATTCTTTTTTTGGTAGCTTTAGGTAAAGCAGCCTGAAGATATCTTTGAATATTCCAGAGTTCTCATTGAATTACCGTACTCAGGATAGACTTTGACTTTGAAAGCGGACGATCCGCCCGGCTACTCATTCCTCCTATGATCCCATCCTTACCTGCTTCAATGGTAAAAGAATAACAATTCTCCACAGTAGCGTGTTCACGCGGCACGTCCGCAGCAGACAGACGTCCCCACTTATTTAATAGACATCTGACCCTCATAAGTGAACGCTAATTACTGCCAAAAGAAGTTGCCAACAGACCATTAAAACTTACACTGTCAGTCATGAATCAAAGAGAGGTGTCCACCGGGGAGATGATGAATGAACTTCCCCGCTGCAATTAATTATTCAAACAAGTCTCTGATAATATCAGTCCCGACAGGCCGGCCTCCATAGAGTTACACTCTTTATTTACTTGCCAAAGTGGTTGGAACATTTTAAACAGCTTTGGAAATGCGTTAGTGCCGCCCGGCTCTTGCTACATGTGGTGTCTCGGCTCTTTGATATTTTTGCCTCATTTAAGAACTCTTTTATGCTCCCATAGGCTACCACATGACATCTCCATGAGACACCATGCTCCGTGATACACTATGTGATGATCAATACTTTCATTTTTCTTTCCGTGGTGGTCCAGCTTTGGCCAACCGCAGGCCATGCTCCATAGAGTCATACTAGATCTTATCATTAGGAGCTAACACATACTGGGCACTCTGAATGGAGCTTTAAAGCATTTTTTTTTTTTTTTCACAAAGTTCATTTTAAATAATTGACCTTAGAATAATAATAATTTCCACAATTGAACGTGATTAAAACAAATGTTCCAGTGCTGAGAAAATCTTATATACGAGTCCTTGCTATGTACTGTGTAATGGCTGTGTCTGACTGTACAGGGACATAATCTCATCATACCACATCTCCTGTGCTGAGATAATCTTATATATGTGCCCCTGCTATGTACTGTGTAATGGCTGTGTCTGACTGTACAGGGACATAATCTCATCATACCACATCTCCTGTGCTGAGATAATCTTATATATGTGTCCCTGCTATGTACTGTGTAATGGATGTGTCTGACGTACAGGACATGGTCTGATCATACCACATCTCCTGTGCAGAGATAATGTTATACATGTGTCCCGGCTATGTACTGTGTAATGGATGTGTCTGATTATACCACATCTCCTGTGCTGAGATAATCTTATATATGTGTCCCTGCTATGTACTGTGTAAGAGATGTGTCTGACCGTACAGGGACATGGTCTAATCATACCACATCTCCTGGGCCTGGGAGGATACAAGTGTATACAGACATTATAGCACAGGATCATAGATGATTGTTTGAGGTAAAAAAGAAAAAAATTAAAAGCAGGTAGGGAAATGTTTTATTTGAAAGAAAGAATTAACTCAGATCCCGTGCTGTAATGTCTGTATGCTGTTTCCTATGGTGTAATGTCTGTATACTGTTTCCTTTGGTGTAATGTCTGTATACTGTTTCCTGTGCTGTAATATCTGTATACTGTTTCCTGTGCTGTAATATCTGTACACTGTTTCCTGTGCTGTAATATCTGTACACTGTTTCCTGTGCTGTAATGTCTGTACACTGTTTCCTGTGGTGTAATGTCTGTATACTCTTTCCTGTGCTGTAATGTCTCTATACTCTTTCCTGTGCTGTAATGTCTGTACACTCTTTTGTGTCGTCCCAGGCCCAGGAGATGTGGCATGATCAGACCATGAATGGAAGCTGTGGACAAATGAGCACAATAGGGTCTTTCCACTACACATATAAAAGGGATGTAGGGTGATTTCTCATCTTGTAGAGTTGTTCCTGATAAAACCTAAATACGGCCTATAATGATATCGGCTGCTGCAGAATCCACAGACCAAAGGCCAAAAGCAATGTGAAGGAACCAAGAAAACAATATGGAGACCTCAGCTCTGCTGAAGAAACAATGAAGGAGCCAATGCAATGGGCTTGGATGAAAAGTAGTTTATTTTGATGCGTTTTGAAGTGATCGCACTTCTTCCTCAGGTAGCCATTGGTGCTTTCCTGAGAATGATGTATGATCACTTCGAAATGCGTTGAAATAAACCGCCTTCTATCTGCACCCATTGCATTGGAGCCATCATTTCTTCAGTAGCTCAGAAGTCTCCATGTTGTTTTCCTAGCTCCTTCACATTGTTTATATTCAGACCATGTCCCTGTGTGGTCAGACACATTCATTACACAGTGCATAGCAGGGACTCCTATATAAGATTATCTCGGCACAGGAGATGTGGTATGATCAGACCATGTCCCTGTGTGGTCAGACACATCCATTACACAGTACATAGGAGGGACACATATATAAGATTATCTCAGTACAGGAGATGTGGTATGATCAGACCATGTCCCTGTATGGTCAGACACACCAATTACACAGTACATAGCAGGGACTCATATATAAGATTATCTCGGCACAGGAGATGTGGTATGATCAGACCATGTCCCTGTGTGGTCAGACACATCCATTACACAGTACATAGGAGGGACACATATATAAGATTATCTCAGTACAGGAGATGTGGTATGATCAGATCATGTCTTTGTATGGTCAGACACATCCATTACACAGTACATAGCAGGGACACATATATAAGATTATCTCAGTACAGGAGATGTGGTATGATCAGATCATGTCCCTGTATGGTCAGACACATCCATTACACAGTACATAGGAGGGAAACATATATAAGATTATCTCAGCACAGGAACATTTTTTTAAACACATTCAATTGTGGAAATTATTATGATTCCAAGATCTATTAGTTAAAATCGGCTCTAAAATTGACTTTGTGGCTAAACCCCTTTAATCCTGCAGCATCGGAACCACAGTGGGACTGAAGCTGCGCTAGATCGGGAGCTAAAGCAAATATTGACAGCATAAGAGCAGCTATTACAGGCTTCATAGCAAAGAGCTTGTAAGCCGTTTCACGTGTTTCAGGAAACAACACATGTACATAGCCGCAATTGTGAAATCCCAACCCTATCTTTTGCATGGAAGCTTGTGCTCACACGTCAGTCATTTTCTCATTTGAGAAAAGGGCTCCAATGTCATCAGTTTTTGATCAGATTGTCTCCAAGTTTCCTTAGTTTCATAAGTTTTTCTTTGAGAAAATAATGTTTTTACACTATCTTCCAATCAGTCCGTGAAAAATGGACATCACTCAGATGGCATCTCGGCAATTTTGTATGGGCCACTCAGTTCGTGAAAAAAGTCAGTGGTATACACTATATAGTGTATCTAATCTCCTATAAACAGAGCTGTCATATTGTATGATCCCTGGGTGGACAAATCTATGAATTGTGGCTTGTTTGATGCTACTGCAGGCATCTGGCACTTGTGCTGTCACTCAAGCGGCTGCCGCCTGAGGCAGGCACAGAAATGATGTCTTGTTTTATGAGCGAAAACTTGAAATGATTGCCTGGTGTGAGCTAATTCCATCAAGTATTGTTTATGAGAGATCAGACATGCGGGAAGGCCGGCGCTGAGCCCGCTCCATAATCCTATCATACCCTTGTGGTCTTCTGCATGTGTGTGTCCCTCTTGTCCCCTTTGTGGACTGGACGGCAGCGTTAACCCTTTAACATGTGAGATTGAACATTATGAAAAGTCACCATCTTTCATCATCTTCCTTCATTTTTTCAATAGAGGATTAATGTTCTATAGTACCTGTCAGATCTCCCGACATCTTTTATAGAAAATTCTTTAAGGGAATCTGTCAATACGTTTTTGCTACTTCATCTGAGAGCAGCGCGATGTAGGCAAAGAGATTATGAATCAAGCGATGTATCACTTAGATTACTGGCTGCAGCTGTTCTCACACAATCAAAGCATTTAGTTTCAGGAACACAGCAGAGCTGAGATAGCTGTCCTTGCCCACACCAGGCTCTCTATAGAGATTGTCTGTTCAATAGAGGAGTCAATCTTAGCAGGGGTGGAGGGAGTGCAATGAGGAGCACCTGCTAACTTAGGGGGTGTGTAGATTAAGGGCTGATTGGCCGCTCACCTTAGAGGGTTGTGCGACCCCGCACAACCCCAGTATTAGGAACCTGAGGAAGACAGCATACTTGCTGTCGAAACGCGTAGTGGTAAACAAGAGACTTTAATAAAAGGTTTGGATATTAGTAATAACATTTCTCTGTCCTTTCCTTTAGCGCTCCAAAAGACCAATTACTGTTCTCTATCTCCAACCATAGCAGGGAAGCTGTGTCAGACTGCCATGTGTGTGGTGGCAATGTAGTCCTGTAATGGTAATCACCAACTGTTAAAGCCTTTAGTGTACCCAAACAATAGCACAGAACCTGATAAGGGAAACACTGTTGGTTTTTGTTTTTGAATCCCCACAGCCTGCTGTCCTCAGCTTACACAGCAACAACCTGCTGACAGATTCCCTTTAAATCCCTTTAGAAAAATCAGTTCTGAAGCCTATTTTTATGCTGTTCTTCTTAATGACAAGAAAATAGCTATGCCCAATAGTCACTGTAAACATCCATGTCTTGAATTTCCCTAAGGTTCCCTGGATGTCATTCATCAAATACCAAATTGCGTTCGAAAACGGAGTCACAGTCTGTTTTATTTCAACTTGGGAGCATTTTGCCTCAATCCCCTCCACTTGCTAAAAAATCCCTCCGTTAGCTTGGTTTTATCCCGTTCAGCTTCCAGCTTTTCTCAGCAGCTTAAGGCTGGGTTCACATTTGCGGACCCCTCCGCAGCGTTCTGCGGAGGGGAACCGCATTGTGACCACAGCGGCCGCGAGCTCCTATCTTTATAATGGGAGCGCATGATGCTGCGCTTGACCGCGCATGACCGTGCGCACCCATTCACTCACACATGTGATCTGAATCACACAGTCTCGTCCTCACCAGGGACGCGACATGTTGCATTCCTGGTGCGGACGAGACTGTGTGATTTGTGCGCAGGTATCCGCCTGCGCACCGATCACATATGGGAGTGAATGGGTGCGCACGGTCATGCGCGGTCAAGCGCAGCACCATGCGCTCCCATTATAAAGATAGGAGCTCGCGGCCGCTGCGGTCACATTGCGGATCCCCTCCGCAGAACACTGCGGAGGGGTCCGCAAATGTGAACCCAGCCTAATATTAGTTGATAGCTTACTCACAGTCGGGGCCTCGTCTGTGATTGAATGCCTTAATATGCATTTCTTTGCTAAGACTTCTATACCTCGCAAGAGTGACTTCTCCCCTTGCCCTTCGCCCCGCGACATAGTGGAATATCCTGGGCATCAGGTCCAACTCCCAATCCTTTCCCCCAATCCCCAGGCTAAAGTGACGTACTGGCTTCCAAAACCTTTGTATGACACTGCAGCCCCATATACCATGGAGCATATCCGTAAGGTCAGTCTCACATTTCGGGCATTTCTGATGCCTGTCCGAATTAACTGTGGGTTGTGGAAGATTGAAGCCATATATATCCCTATGGATGATTCAGAACTGGGTGTTCCTCCAATTCTCATTAATGACATTCTTTCTTAGCAAGCACCAGCCCTGAATAATCTTATCCATGGCTTCAGGGTCTCCCAACTGTCTCGCCCATACTTTCGCACATGTCTCTTTTCCACTGGCGTCAGCCATTCTCTCAAGATACTATAAATCTTTGACACATTCAGACTGGATATGTCGCACTCAATCAATTCATCAAATTCGTTCATACGCACCTCCTTAGAAACATCCCGCAGATCACACAAAATGAAGGCTTCTAGTTGTGAGTGTTGTATACTCTGAAATTCATTAAGACTAAATTTCTCTATCATCTCCATCTCAGCCATCCACCTCCTTTCCCTGGTATGCATCATACATGCACGGCACACCACAATTTAAACAGTCCGTTTTCCCTACCAAGTTGGAAGTTCGGATGAGCCCAGGGATTAAGGTACTTAGATACCTTCCATGGAAGTCCCAACTTTTTCCATACCGCCTTCCAGGATACAAAGGTATCCCTACACACCAGCGAGTTCCGGATACATGAGCTCAGGAAGGCCAAGGGGGAATGCAACACCGACCCTAGGTCCCATGGTCTGCAAAACTCTCTCAAAACTAACATCTGAGTGCCGGCTAATCCCACGAAACCAGTCAACATGTCTCCCCAGGCAGGCAACTTATTTTTATTGAAACCCATCCATTTTTAACTACTTGGATAATTTCATTCTCAAAAGTGATCTTTATTCCTTCACCACTAGAGACGGAGTAGTGCTACTATCGGTGATCGTATCTCATTTCTACATGAAAGCAGATGAATATTTGGCTGAGCCGAGCACTTGTGTATGGGGGAATCATTTTGGGCTGTTATTAGATCCAATGGATTTTGGGATTGATGGGCTGTGGGTGACCAGCAAAGATTTGGGGTCACCACCTAATGGACCACACCAGGACATATTTGGTTTGTGTTTTGGAGCCTACTGCCTTTACTTCATGACCGTGCTGAATGTAGTAAAGCACATATACCTGCAGTGGTGCAGATGACTGTTCCCGTTGGTACTAGCACCCTTACTTATTTCCTGGAGGACAGACCTTCAGAAGTGATTTAAAGTGTAGAAGAGAATGGGTTTTGCGTATTCTGCATTTGCCAAATTTCTCCATCCCGCCGGGCTCTATAATCCGCACTCTTGGGTCAGACGTGTGTGTTTGGGTTAATAGAACCTTCTATAAAGTAGGTCAGTCCGTCATCTAAACGTGAGCGGGAGAGTCGCACAATATCAGAAGAGAGCTTAGCTTCAGAACCTTAAATATTGATGATGTGGTCCGCACATACGCTGGAAGGATGTGGCAGCTGCTGTCTAAGGGATGCTGCTGGCAATGACATGGACATTAAAACCTAAAGAGAAAATTTAACCGTTTCATCCTAAATTGCTTACCGCCAACTACTGCATTTGTCGAGGAAGAGTCACAACTAGAGATGAGCAGGCGTATGGGAGTTTAGGTTTGGGGGTTGCAATCAGAGTATTTTTAAGGCATGTATGGGTCCAAAACATGACCCAAACCTCATTTGAACACACTAATTGGGCAGGTCGGCTCTCCAGCCACATCAGCCAGCCACAAGCAGACCACTTCAGGGGGCGGGAGGGTAGGAATTTGTAATTTTTTTTATCATACAAATCCTCTACGGCCACTAACTCTGTTTTTACCCCCAGTGCAAGCCGATCAGACACTGCAAGCGGCCCGAACTGGGCCAAGCACCAAGCGGTCCCAAACACAGCAATGCTCGCTAAAGCACCCGAATGTCTACCTCAAACAGGTTAACTCTAGTCACAACTGTTGCCACTTATATCTGCTTTGGTGCACATTTTGGAGACAGATGCCAGTACAGAGGGAAAGAGAATCCATGTAGCTCCACCATAAATACTCCACGTGCCACCATACAACACCGTGCGATGGAGATATTCTGTTACAGAAGCAATGCACTAGAGTAGAACATACTTGCCAGCTCTACTGGAATGTCTGGTTGGCTCCTAAGATTAAGGGGTGCATTCCCAGACTTCTGAAAGAGTTTGCATGTCTCCTGGCCCCTGACGAAACCTCTCAGAAACCACTGATTCCAGGAGTTTCCCATGACCCTGGGTTCCAATTGCACATTCATAGAGCTGAAAATGTAACACATGGCCTCCCAGATAGCAAGTGTCAAAAAGTGGGCAAATCTGGAGAAGAATAGCCCTGAACATGGCATCCTATTGTTTCATGCACTAGGTAGGTGTCTAATCATTCTGGCAGCATAGTGGAAGGATATTAAAAATGGACTTTAGTGAAAGTAATTCACTTTTGTAGGACTGGCCCAGTGTGCTCCTCTTGAGATGCAGTGGAGGGAATCCAGTTCTTTGATGACCTTGTTTGAATAGCATTTTCTGCTTTTTTATGTGATTGAGGTTACGGTGGAGGAATCTACTGTATATTCAGGAGCAATAACAAAAGTTCACCATGACTGATGAAAAATCCTGTTACGCTAACGAAACGTGAGTGTGGGGAAGTGGACCCACTGGACCACAGATGAGCTGTAGAAGCTGACCCTTAGGATAAGTACAGGCTTGAGAAAGGGCTTTAGTAGAATTACAGTCTTTCATGCAGTAACCACGTAAGAGCGGCCAAGACAGAGCACCAATAATGTTTTTGGTAGAGTGTACAGGTTGAAGCGGGCCAGGTATGGATTATTGCACCTACAGATGCCAGAGATATCAGAGTCCAGAGCAGGGGGGGTGTAAGACGTGGAGCTGGCACAGCAAGGACAGACTGGCAGATGTAGCAGGCTCACTGGACACAGGTGCAAGTAGGCAGGCGTGGCTGGCGTGGCTGGCTCAGCAGAGGACGGACTGTCAGGTGAAGTCGGCACTAGAACCAGTTCTAGGAGGAGACCAGAGTAGATAAGCAAAATGCAGGCAGCAAGGACAGGACTAAGGGACAAAGCCGGGTAACAGGCAAGGGTACCTGAGAACTGGCAACGCCGCTAAGCGACAGGAAAACGTTGCTCAGGCACCTCCCTTAAGGGGAAGGTGCCTTATATACATAGAACCTCTCCACAATGGGGTGAGAGGCACTTTTGTGTAACGGCGTACCAGCCCTTTAAATCTGAGGATAGTGTTGCGCACTCTGCCTAAGCACACTCCTGGAAGCAATGCACATAGCTTTCCGATGCTGTGTTGTCCACTGGAGGTGGCTGATCACAGGTCTGGTCACATGCTCCTCCTTCACTGGACATTTGTGAACATGAGAGCTTGCAGTCTAATTTGAAAAGTGGCACTAGCAATTGGAGAAGGAGAACCTGTATTACTTATATATTATATTATATATTAGTAATTATTATTATTATTATTATTATTAATAAAATAAAGCGGACAGTCCCTTTAAAAACTCCTCCTCTCCTCCCGTCCTTTCTTATAAAATGCAGGTTTCTCTAGATACTGAAGAACCGCTGCGTGGGGATTATTTACCAGACGCACTTTGAGCTTTTCTGTCTAATATATTGGACATATTTATCGATTGTCTCAGTGGATAAACAGAGAAAAAAAACATCAAAGTGTCAGCAGAAGAAGGGTAAGACTGAGAGCCCGGGACTGATGATTGATTACGTATATATCGAGCAATAAAACCTATATGCACGGAGATGATTAAAAACTGGAAAAGGGTAAAAAACTAGTATTTCTTGCTAAGTTGCTCTGAACCACTGAACCATGGAGCCTCAGTCAATAATTGTAACTATGTGATGTAAATTAATGCGTTGATTCCCAATTTACCCCATACTCAAATTATAGAATGTCCCAGGCAGGGCAAAAACAACTATTATTATTATTATTATTTTATTTTTAAAAAAAATTTCCCATAAATTGACATTTTTGCAAAAATTCAAGATGCTCTGGTACGCCGGTGCCGTTACCGAATAAAAGGCATATATTACCTAAGTAGGAATCATATAGGAGTGAATGGGAGAAGAAGGTTCACATCGGACCCGATCTATGTTCTCTTCTAAGCTCTGAATGTGATAATTATCCGCCCGGTATTTGTCAAAGTGATTTATGAATAAGGCTGGATCTTTCTGTAAATAAACTCAACAGGGAGAGCCGCTGCTCAACATGTGCAGCTACGCGCTGCTGGATACATGGAATAACGTTTCCCATTGTTTAATGAGTAATCGTCATTTTACATTTTTTTCACCCATAAATCAATCGTACACGTGCAAATAAGAAACTCTGTAATAAATCTTATTAGAGAAATCTGCTTCTCTCATACAGAACTAATTTTTAATTCACACAATTCTCAATTCACTAGTAAAATCTATTGTTCCATTACTGAAATTAGAGATGTCACTTTGTGCCTATAAGGTTCTATGGAGAAATGTAACTGTTGTTTCAAGAGAATGTCTGTTGGCCTCTAGCTCCTCCCATCTCCATAGAATTTTAAAAGCAGCAGCTGTCATTGTTTAAGACTGAGCCGCAGTACCAGGTACGGCCACTATACAATGTATGGCGATATACCTAGAAAACAATGGAGAGCCTGCAGCTGATCAGGGTAGTCACCTGGGAGTCACAATAGGTAATTGTTGGGCATTCATCTACACTGCTGTTTTACCAAGGAACAATATCAGATCAATTCATATAGATCATAGATGATTTATTAAGTCAATGCGTTTCGAAGCCACCTCAAGGTTCTTCCTCAGGATAGATTTGTCCAGAGGAAGAAGCTCATGGTGGCTTCAAAACTTGTTGACTTAATAAATCATCTATGATCTATATGAATTGATCTGATATTGTTCCTTGGTAAAACAGTAGAGCGCGGGTTTATAACGAATTCATCACCCTGTACTGACATCTCTCCAAGTGGATCCGCAGCGGCTATTACATGCGTATATAGTGGTTGTGACTCTCACAACCACCAATGGTGAGCCTTTCCTACAAGTAAGGGTGGAAACACACTATCCTGCTTACATGCGAGTCTCTCGGACAAGACTCGGATCAGTGGCTCTGAACGACCTCTCCCCTCCCTGGACAGGAGTGTGATGCTGCACAAAAACACAAGCAGCTGACACTCCCGTCCAGAGAGGGGAGAGGCCGTTCAGGGCCACTGATCCGAGTCTTGTCCGAGAGACTCGCATGTAAGTAGGATAGTGTGTTTCCACCCTAACACTGCAATATATGTGTAAAAGATAAAACCCTATCTGCGCTTAAATAGTCTCTCCAGATTTCTGAGAATTATTAATTGGTATGCCCTCAATACACTAGGTTGAAAATGCTCGTCGACTAGGGTGGCGTTCCCAACATATAGTCTCGTAGAAAATCACAGCACTCTCCAATACTTGTGAAAATATAGGTTCTATTTATATTTTGTAAGGTGAGCGACACTAGAAGTTTCGACCAACCAGGGCCTTCATCAGTCGTCATATTGAAAGGTGGCCAGTCAAACCATCCCTTCCCGCTGCCCCGCCGCATGTTTCATGGTCACTTCCTCAGGAGGCTTGAGTAAGTGACCATGAAACGTGCGTTGGAGCCCCGGGAACAGATGGTTTGACTGGCCACCTCTTAAATACAACGACTGAAAAAGTCCCGGGTTGGTCGAAACGTTTAGAAGATAGATATAGGTTTTATTTACAATTACCTGGGTGTCAACCCCCCATTGATCACATATTGATTAGTTTAAGAGGAATATAATGGGTATCAAATATCAAGACATTCGGAATGATCAGGCGATCAAAGAAACATTTTGGGAGAAGGAAGGTCAAATATATATATTACATATCAGTGCTAGAATTGGGAGTTATTTTGGATTATTGGATGTAAACTTAAAACTTTAGTCGCGGTAAAACAAACACAACTAATTAAACTAGAGGGGTGGTTCAATTACCAATTTTAACATTAACAATTTTGCACCTTTTGGCTTTTACCTTGTTTCTCTGCACATTCAACTTTTACGTGATCTGTGGTCATAAATCAGCTGAGATGAGCTCAGTGAAAGGGAAGTTATAAACTTATCTGTTAGGCTGTCATCGTAAGCTCACTGAGGAAAGTAGTAACCACCAGTGTATCCGGGCACCAGGATAGGATACCAAGGGACAAGGCTTCTTAAGGCATGGGTCCTGTTTTAATCACAATGCGTTTCAACAGTAAAGGCTGCCTTCATCAGGTGTCACCTGATGAAAGCGGACTTTACCTCCGAAGCGCAGTGTGATTAAAAATGCTTCTCTCATGGTATCTTATTCTGGTGCCCAGATACACTGGTTACTACTAATTTCCTCACTATCTGTCCCTCTTTGAGGGAAAAGTGTACAGAGCTGCAGGGGAGAAGATTGCCGGGGACTGGCGCCTGAGCGACCTGCGGTGACGTCTGTGTCACCTCACCACCGAACCCAGAAACACTGAGCCCGCTTGGTGCACGATAGACACAGCACAGGTGGTGCAACAAGGTCAGGTTAGTGAACCCAATCTCAACCCTCCCTCCACTAGACCACCGGGTATCACCCTAGGAGCGCCCCTCCTGTCTCTCTATTTATTTCATAACAAGCTCACTGATGGATTTTCAGTTAACTCATTCTGCAGCCAGCAAAAGACAGTATAAGAGGCTATAGAAGGCAAGCTGTGCAAATTTTTGCTGAGGCCCAATTGCAAAACTTATTTTTATTCCCAAATACAAGCTTTTAAGTAAAGGTAGAATGTCTACAAAGTGAGCAACCCCTTTAGCTGTCTCTTCCTTACAGGTATCATCTCATCTCAGACAGTCCCTTTAGTATTAGAGCTGATTGCTGTACGCACCGGCTCCTGAGATCCTTTGCCTCGGCTGACTTAGTCGGGGAAGTTGCTGACAGCTGCTCATTTCCCCTGCAGTGGCCACGTCAGAAGTGACCTGCGGTTATTCATATGGAAATGTTGCGAGATGACAGCCCCTTTAGGGACTAGTGTTAAAGTCCGAGGACACCAGTTTCTTGTCTGGATAATTCACAACACGTATCCATTATACCTTTCTGATGCACAAAAATGGCATCCTGGGCCATACAATATCTGTGTGCTTGGTCGCTGTATGTCAGTATTATTTGAGCACTGTTTGGGGGTACTTATTTAGGCATCTTACCAACAGAAGACACAATACAGGGCATGATTCAACCTAAAGAACCATTTAGAGGCCACTTTTTTCCATAAAATGAGTGTCGTACTGATATTTGGCTTTGCTTAAGATTGTATTATTTCTTATCCATTCGAAAAATTCCGCAATGTCATTTTCTATGTAATTGTTGTTATTCTAATGAAAATTTCAATAAAAACATATTTACCTAAAATGAGTGTCGTACATCTATATACAATTCAATCAATGCTCCTTTATGGTTCTCTTCACACGGGCAACAAAACTGTATGGGGGCACTATGATTGTTACTACTAATCCCAGTAGAGCTTGTAGAGGTGTTGGTAGACTTTCCCTGTTTACATGAGAGAGGTGCTCTAGTCAACATAAGCGGATCCTGTTACCGACTGAAATAACAGCATGATCAGGTGGGCCGATAACATTCTCATTCTTATTTTCTATATACAGCCAGTAGTCTCTATTGTGTGTACAGCCTGCATCAGTTTCTATTGTGTATATATACAGCCTGCAGCAGTCTCTATTGTGTTTGCAGACTGCAGCAACCTCTATTGTGTCTACAGCATGCAGCAGTCTCTATTGTGTATACAGCCCGCAGGAGTCTCTATTGTGTATACAGCACACAGCAGTCTCTATTGTTTATACAGCCAGCAGCAGTCTCTATTGTGTATACAGCCCGCAGGAGTCTCTATTGTGTATACAGCACACAGCAGTCTCTATTGTGTATACAGCCAGCAGCAGTCTCTATTGTGTAAACAACCTGCAGGAGTCTCTTGTGTATACAACCTGTAGCAGTCTTTATTGTGTAAACAGCCTGCAGCAGTCTCTATTGTGTATGCAACCAGCAGCAGTCTGTATTGTGTATACAGCCAGCAGTACTCTCAGCAATATCAACAGTTTGAAGAAATATCCAGCTCTGTGCCTTCAAAAGATAAAGCTTTAAATTTCATTATTACATAGTTAAATTTCATGTATAAACATGTTTCGACCTCCAATATGGCTTTAATCATAATACTTTGGTATTATGATTAAGACCATATTGGAGATCAAAACACATTAATACATGAATTTTAACCATGTCATAATAAAATGTAAAGTTTTATCTTTTGAAGACGTGGAGCTGGATATTTCTTCAAACTGTGGATATTGCTGAACCTGCAACGATTTCCTTGCTCTGTCTGCTAACACCTGTATTCCATCAAGTGAAGTGGTGAGCTGGACTTTTCTATTTCTAATGAGCTGCCCGCAGCATTCTCTATTGTGTATATACAGCCAGCAGCAGTCTCTATTGTGTGTGCAGCCTGCAGCAGTTTATTGTTACAACTAGCACACTCTATTGTATATACAGACCACAGCAGTCTATATTGTATATACAGACCGCTGCAGTCTCTATTTTGTATACAAACCGCAGAAGTCTATTGTGCTGACAGCAGTCTCCATTATGTGTCCAGCCAACAGCACTCTTATTGTGTCATACATCCCGCAGCAGTCTCTTGTGCTTACAGCTAGCAGTCTCTATTTATACAGAATGCTGCAGTCTATATTGTGTATACAGACCGCTGCATCCTCTATTGTGTTTACAACTCGCTGCAGTCTCTATTGTATATACAGCCCGCAGCAGTCTCTATTGTGTATACATCCCGCAGTAGTATATTCTGCTTACAGCTAGCAGTCGCTATTGTGTGTACATCCCACAGCACTCTATTGTGCTTACATGTAGCAGTCTCTATTGTGTGTACAGCCAGCAGCTGACTCTATTGTGTATATGGTGGCAGCCCTGTCCTAATTTCTATCGGATGTGAGGTGTATTTTGTTTTTTGATCTCTTGATACGCAGAGATCAGCTATAATTCATTATGTCCCATCGCTGTGCAGCACACACGGGTTAAGCAGATAATGTGTCTGTGAGGCGGATACAATGGTGTCTGAGGCGTTCGGATGGTTATAGTTAAGAAGCAGCGGCGATTCTTGTCATGGAGAGGAATTGATCATTTGATTAATATCCTGTCTGGGAGCATCGATCGCTGAGGTCATCCATTCTGAATAATTCATCATTTATTCCCCCGCTACTGTAAATCACCGCTGGAAAGTAGAGAGGCTGAGTCACTCTTTTAAACCTCTTTTAATCATATGTAGCCAACCTAAAGGGCAAGCCAAACGAATCGCGGGCTGCTATGAAGGAAAACTATTTTTTATCCTATAATTTATGGGTCGGCAGATTCCTGGTTTATTAGTAATGGCCTCATCCTGGGCTAATAATAATCCTGTTATTGGTCCCCAGTGAGGGACCCTCACCACGTAATTACACTGACGAGCACGTAACCCGTGTGGTCCTGAGCAAACTGCGACTCTGCAATTTGTGTTACTAAGCACAGAGAATAAGCTTGTTTTCCCTTCTTTTTTAGCTCTACATCATCTACAAGCAAGGTGGCAAATTTGGCCAAAGGATCTCTACTGCAAGACATTGGGGGAGGGGGGAGGCAGGCACCAGACCCTTCGTTCAGAGATGGGTTGCTGTAGGCGTTTTCCTGTTTTCCAGACTTTAAAGGAAATCTGTCAGCAGGTTTTTGCTACCTCATCTGAGAACAGCATAATGTAGGCAAAGAAACCCTGAATCCAACGATGTATCACTTTGATTGTGGTAGAAGCGCTGCCGCCAGTAATCTGAGTTCTTAGATTTAGCCATGCAGCAGAGCTAGGAGAGCTGCCCCTGCGCATACCAGGCTCTCTATAGACATTGTACATTGACAGTGAGATTCCAATCAGAGGAGGGGGTGTTTTGGACTGCCCTGCGTGTGACAATGTAATCCAAGCAATGATAAGTCCTGCTGCTTAAATAAACATTTCTGGAACACAACAGCATGGTCCTTGACTAGAGCTGCATCTCGGTCAATATGCTGTCTTCAGTTTACGTAGTAAAAACCTGCTGACAGATTCCCTTTAACCTATAGACACTGTGGTGCATGGCTCTTATAGGGAATCTGTCACTAGGTTTTTGAAATCTGTTCTGAGAGACGAATAATACCCTAATTCCAGGGATATGTGACTTACTAGGCTGCTTTCTGTAGTTTTCATAAAATCAATGTGTCAGCAGAAGATTATCACTACAGGACTAGTAAACCTGCTGCCAGGTAGTCCTTCATACTTGGATAATCGTTGGGGATCTAACTGATATAACTCCCTGAAAAAGAAGGGTGCCTATTCACTTGTGTAAGAGTAGCAGTAGTGAGTATGTGTGACCCTGTTCTATAAGGTGGGTGCACATACTTACTACTGCTGTATTTGCACAGGAGACTATAGGCCTTTGGAATTGGAAGGGATCTTAAGCAGATAGACCCTCAACAATCAAACATTTTTCATCCTGTGGATGGGTGATAATTGTTGTTTAAAGGGGATCTGTCAGCAGGTTTTTGTTACTTCATCTGAGAGCCGCATGATGTAGTCAAAGAGACTCTGAGTCCAACAATGTATCACTTAGATTACTGGCTGCAGCCGTTCTGACACAATCAAACTTTTTAGATTTAGCAGTGCAGCAGAGCTGAGAATGTTGCCCCTGCCCACACCAGGCTCTGTATGGAGATTGTTTATTGACAATGAGTTGCTAATTACGGTAACCAGAAACATGCCTGTATGCTTTCGGAGTAGGTGTTGGGGAGTAGGCTTTTTGCCAATGACAGTAGGGAGTTCATGAGGTAATATAATCCAGCAATGATAAGTTCCTGCTGCTTAAGCAAACATTGCAAATAATCAACACCAAAGATCTATACAAGAAAGCCATCTCTGAATTCTCTGTATTAACCCTTACAGCACGCTCTTTTCAGATTTGACCCTAAAAACCTGTTGTTTTCACAACTCAGGAGGAGAAAAATCATTTTTTAAAACTCTGTTAGAAATGTTTGAGTTAGGCCGGCTTCACACCACGTTTATTTGCTGTCAGGTTCTGTCCGGTGTTTTGCAGGAAGCACCAGACAGAACCTGACAGGCCCATACAAATCATAACCGGAGGGCAAATCTGACCTCCGATCCTGTTTTGTGCCGGAACCCTCCCTGCGCGCGGCTGCCGTTGTCCAACTGCTGAAATTTCAGCAGTGGAGCTCTCCAGGTGCTGAAATTTCAGCCAGCTGCTCTTTTAGCTGTGCTGTCCAGGTGCTGAACGAGCAGAATTTCAAAGCCGCTGATCGTTCAGGATCCGGCGTCCGGGAACCAGTCCAATTTTTTGACTGATCCGTAGCCCATAGACTCCCATGTTATGGGGCGCCTGATCCAGGAGGATCTGATTTTGTCTGCTTTTTGCCGGACACAAAAATGCTGCAAGCTTCGATTTTGTGTCTGGGGCAAAAAAAAAATTAATCTGATGGATCCTCCCAGATAGCACAAAACCAGATGGCAAATCACTGCCATCCGGCCTCATAGGGATACAATAGGGGCAAAATCGGATCTGGGGCTGCAGAAAATCGTGGTGTGAAGCCGGCCTAAATAGAATGGATCCCTAATTCAGTGTTCGGGCGGGGTCACACGAGAATATAAAAATTGGTCGTATTTTCATCCAGATAGGTGGCCTGATTTGTTTTCTCACCTGTCATCCGTGTGCTGTCTATGCACAATCTATTTTTTTTACTCCGCAGCTGTAAATCCATTACAGGAGAATTTCACGTTTCCTACGCTGCAGAATTGTAATGTATCCATAAAAATCAGACACTATACTGTGGATCTGTATGGCATCCGATTTTATTATACATATACAGTACATACCAGAAGTTTGGACACACCTTCTCATTCAAAGAGTTTTCTTTATTTTCATGACTATGAACATTGCAGATTCACACTGAAGGCATCAAAACTATGAATTGACACATGTGGAATTATATACTTAACAAAAAAGTGTGAAACAACTGAAAATATGTCTTATATTCTAGGTTCTTCAAAGTAACCACCTTTTGCTTTGATTACTGCTTTGCACACTCTTGGCATTCTCTTGATGAGCTTCAAGAGGTAGTCACTGGAAATGGTCTTCCAACAGTCTTGAAGGAGTTCCCAGAGATGCTTAGCACTTGTTGGCCCTTTTGCCTTCACTCTGCGGTCCAGCTCACCCCAAACCATCTCGATTGGGTTGTGGTCTGGTGACTGTGGAGGCCAGGTCTTCTGGCGTACCACCCCATCACTCTCCTTCTTGGTCAAATAGCCCTTACACAGCCTGGAGGTGTGTTTGGGGTCATTGTCCTGTTGAAAAATAAATGAAGGTCCAACTAAACGCAAACCAGGTGGAATAGCATGCCGCTGCAAGATGCTGTGGTAGCCATGCTGGTTCAGTATGCCTTCAATTTTGAATAAATACCCAACAGTGTCACCACCAAAGCACCCCCACACCATCACGCCTCCTCCTCCATGCTTCACAGTGGGAACCAGGCATGTAGAGTCCATCCGTTCACCTTTTCTGCGTCTTACAAAGACACGGTGATTGGAACCAAAGATCTCAAATTTGGATTCCTCAGACCAAAGCACAAATTTCCACTGGTCTAATGTCCATTCCTTGTGTTCTTTATCCCAAACAAGTCTCTTCTGCTTGTTGCCTGTCCTTAGCAGTGTTTTCCTAGTGCTATTTTTCCATGAAGGCCTGCTGCACAAAGTCTCCTCTTAACAGTTGTTGTAGAGATGTGTCTGCTGCTAGAACTCTGTGTGGCATTGACCTGGTCTCTAATCTGAGCTGCTGTTAACCTGCGATTTCTGAGGCTGGTGACTCGGATGAACTTATCCTCCGCAGCAGAGGTGACTCTTGGTCTTCCTTTCCTGGGGCGGTCCTCATGTGAGCCAGTTTCTTTGCAGCGCTTGATGGTTTTTGCACCTGCACTTCGGGACACTTTCAAAGTTTTCCCAACTTTTCGGACTGACTGACCTTCATTTCTTACAGTAATGATGGCCACTCGTTTTTCTTTACTTAGCTGCTTTTTTCTTGCCATAAATACAAATTCTAACAGTCTATTCAGTAGGACTATCAGCTGTGTATCCACCACACGTCTGCACAACACAACTGATGGTCCCAACCTCATTTATAAGGCAAGAAATCCCACTTGTTAAACCTGACAGGGCACACCTGTGAAGGGAAAACCATTTCCGGTGACTACCTCTTGAAGCTCATCAAGAGAATGCCAAGAGTGTGCAAAGCAGTAATCAAAGCAAAAGGTGATTACTCTGAAGATCCTAGAATATAAGACATATTTTCAGTTGTTTCACACTTTTTTGTTCCATATATAATTCCACATGTGTTAATTCATAGTTTTGATGCCTTCAGTGTGAATCTACAATTTTCATAGTCATGAAAATAAAGAAAACTCTTTTAATGAGGTGTGTCCAAACTTTTGGTCTGTACTGTATATATATATATTGTTATATTTATATATAATGTTAAATGTACAAAGATGCCTTCAATGAGGTTGCTGAGATGAAATTTCTATAAATTAAAACATTGCTGGTACAAAGATACATCACTTAAAAGGAACCCGTCACCTGGATCTAAGCCCCTACACTATCACTACCTGTCCCTGCACCTTCCTAGCTGCTCCCTATCTATCCCTCTCTGAGCTAAATCCGCCCTATAAAACAGCAGAAAAATAACTTAGAACTTACAGAAGTCCCTGAGGCTGGGGACTCGAAAGGTGGCCCAGGCTCCATTTTGCCCTCCTCTATGCAGCAGCACACGCCCCGCTGGGCGGCGTTATTCTTTCTTCATCACCACCTCCTCCATTTGGAATCTCCCACCCACTTTACACTGTAAGGTAGCGGTTAGGATCGGCACGACAGAAGGCAGTGACTCAGGTATTTACTCACACAGCACACAGTTTAATGGCACAGTTTAGGTATTCACAGACCTCCAGGTTCTGGGGCGCAGCCGAGTACAACCTCATACAATCCCAACAGCTGATACAGAAGCTCTGTACCTTCTCACGGGTAGGCTGTGTTAGGTCAGCACACCACCTTTCTCTCCTCACCGTCCGCTCATTAGCCTCATGAATGTCCACTCTGAGAGAGCTCCCAGGCTGTGTTAAATCTTCACACAGCTCTCTACACAGCAGCTCCTGCTGCTGTTCTAACACACTCCACCCCTCCCCGCAGCCCAGGGCAGCTCATATCATCTCCTATTCACCCACACACCTGGGCGTTAGTGCTTTCAATCAGCACTCGGCTCCAGTAGCAGCTAACCCTGTGTGTGCTGCTACCGAGCAGAAGATACAATCTCCCATATGCTGTGTCCCGGTCAGGGGACTCATCGAGGTCACATCACCTCAACATGATAGGTGTAAAGCAGGCGGGAGATTCCAAATGGAGGAGGCGGCAATGAAGAAAGAATAATGCCGCCCAGTGGGGCGTGTGCTGCTGCATCGAGGGGGGGCAGAATGGAGCCTGGGGCCGCCTTTTCAGTCCCCAGCCTCAGGGACTTCTGTAGGTTACAAGTTATTTTTCTGCTGTTTTATAGGGCGGATTTAGCTCAGAGAGGGATAGATAGGGAGCAGCTAGGAAGGTGCAGGGACAGGTAGTGATAGTGTAGGGGCTTAGATCCAGGTGACAGGTTCCCTTTAGATAGAGAAGTTATTACATTTCTATCTATAATACTTATAGTTCTCACCTATATTTGGGAAGAGTTGGTAGGGTTACCAAAAGTACATTTTAAGATTGAGACATAGTCAGATGGATGAACCAGCAGTTATAACATACCTATTAACAGTGCGATCCTAGGCCCCGACGCACATTTCAATGTCACTTCCTCAGTAAAAAAAAAAATCAGTCATGATCATTGAATAAAATTGGTACGAGTGCTACCCAATAAAAAAATTTATACAGTGGTGTGAACAAGCCCTTACAAAAAGCATCTCTGTCTCATTCTGGAGGACCAAACACTGAGACGACCTATTGTTTTCAATAAGAACTGTGCAATACTTGATTCCTCCTGTGGGGGAGCCACTCAGAAGTGTAATACTTACAGAAAGATCACAGCCATCTGCTGGATGCGGTTATCCTCTTTATGCCGGAGGACACACGTGACCCGTTATTTTCCCTCTCTTTCCCTTGTGTACAGTCTCCTGTTCCTTCCTCCTATTTGGCCTTGATTACCCTGCAGCATATACAGTATATCTTTATAGGTGTATGATGATTCCCTCACTGTAGATGGAGCTGACACATTAGGAGCTTATCAAGGAGAACACGAGGGCCATGAACATATTTCAGTTTTTATTACGTGCGTCAAAAAAAATAATGGTCCTTTCTCGGTAATGTCGCCTGCTGAGCGTGTGTCATTCCTGACGTCAGCTCATTACTAAACATTCATTTTCTTATCCATAAAGCCAGATACGTGATTTAATGTTATTGTTTAAAGAGTAACAAAAAGGCAGGAATATGCCTTATTAAAAATGGGACCTTAAGCAACACTGGATCCTGACTGTGATCATAGCTTTATAATATATGGACATATTTGGGGGAGGGATATATATTATTATTATTTTTTTATTTTATTAAAAAGCATGTATTTTGGGCTGTATGAGTCAATTGTCGTCACTTTACGTTCTTGTCCTCGTCTGCCCTTACACATGTAAAGCGCCATAGAACCTAATGGCGCTATATGAATATTTAATAATAATAATAATAATAATAATAATGTTCCATTTTCTAGCAATATAAGGATACTAAAAAAATAGTACATTCACTTACTATGTCTACTGAATTATTCCTGGTGTAGACGGAATAACCATGGCTTGGTATATGGACTTGAAATTAGGAAAACAAGCCAGCGATGAGAAGATAAATATAATAAAACTTCACATTTGTTACTTCAATGAAAAAAGTGAGCAATCAAGACAGAGGCATGAAAAAACACCATAAATAAACCGACCCGTTTCGGCTATGCCTATGAATAAGGTATTGTTTTTTTTATGGTGTTTTTTCATATCTCCCATCGTGGGGTGGTCTTCAATCACTGGATTTTTTCCCTCCATTTTGAACATATTGGTGCAATCTAAAGGAAAAAACAGTAACGAATAATAGTACAAGACAAAAGAAAAGTGAATGAAAACCCTCAAACGACAATTCGTGCCCAATGTGCCTTAATATGGCACATGGACAGAGGGTAGTATTATATAGGAGAGCACCCTTGAATGTGTGTATTGTGATAAGGCATATGGATAGCGGGTTGTATAGTAGAGCACCCTTTAATGTATGTGCTTTGATAGGGCATATGGATAGCAGGTAGTATAGTAGAGCACCATTTATTGTATGTGCTTTGATAGGGCATATGGATAGCAGGTAGTATAGTAGTGCACCATTTATTGTATGTGCTTTGATAGGGCATATGGATAGCGGGTAGTATAGTAGAGCACCATTTATTGTATGTGCTTTGATAGGGCATATGGATAGCAGGCAGTATAGTAGAGCACCCTTTAATGTATGTGCTTTGATAGGGCATATATATAGCAGGTAGTATAGTAGAGCACCCTTTAATGTATGTGCTTTGATACGGCATATGGATAGCAGGCAGTATAGTATAGCACCATTTATTGTATGTGCTTTGATAAGGCATATGGATAGCAGGTAGTATAGTAGAGCACCATTTATTGTATGTGCTTTGATAAGGCATATGGATAGCAGGTAGTATATTAGAGCACCATTTAATGCATGTGCTTTGATAGGGCATATGGATAGCAGGTAGTATAGTAGAGCACCTTAATGTATGTGCTTTGATAGGGCATATGGATAGCAGGCAGTATAGTAGAGCACCATTTATTGTATGTGCTTTGATAAGGCATATGGATAGCGGGTTGTATAGTAGAGCACCCTTTAATGTATGTGCTTTGATAGGGCATATGGATAGCAGGTAGTATAGTAGAGCACCATTTATTGTATGTGCTTTGATAGGGCATATGGATAGCAGGTAGTATAGTAGTGCACCATTTATTGTATGTGCTTGATAGGGCATATGGATAGCGGGTAGTATAGTAGAGCACCATTTATTGTATGTGCTTTGATAGGGCATATGGATAGCAGGCAGTATAGTAGAGCACCCTTTAATGTATGTGCTTTGATAGGGCATATATATAGCAGGTAGTATAGTAGAGCACCCTTTAATGTATGTGCTTTGATACGGCATATGGATAGCAGGCAGTATAGTATAGCACCATTTATTGTATGTGCTTTGATAAGGCATATGGATAGCAGGTAGTATAGTAGAGCACCATTTATTGTATGTGCTTTGATAAGGCATATGGATAGCAGGTAGTATATTAGAGCACCATTTAATGCATGTGCTTTGATAGGGCATATGGATAGCAGGTAGTATAGTAGAGCACCTTAATGTATGTGCTTTGATAGGGCATATGGATAGCAGGCAGTATAGTAGAGCACCATTTATTGTATGTGCTTTGATAAGGCATATGGATAGCAGGTAGTATAGTAGAGCACCCTTTAATGTATGTGCTTTGATAGGGCATATGGATAGCGGGTAGTATAGTAGAGCACCCTTTAATGTATGTGCTTTGATAGGGCATATGGATAGCAGGTAGTATAGTAGAGCACCCTTTAATGTATGTGCTTTGATAGGGCATATGGATAGCGGGTAGTATAGTAGAGCACCCTTTAATGTATGTGCTTTGATAGGGCATATGGATAGCAGGTAGTATAGTAGAGCACCCTTTAATGTATGTGCTTTGATAGGGCATATGGATAGCAGGTATTATAGTAGAGCGGGTTGTATGTGATTTACCAATCAGTATACTCCTTTTAGGGGTCATTTTATTTGTCTGGTGGTCCAGGGTCTTACGGCTGGACCGTCCTGCCGTCTGCATTCACCTGAGGTTTATTATCTTATTTCTGCTGCTCTCCGCTCCGCTGCACACACCGTACGCTCCTGTCGTTGGCCCGACCCCTCCGAGATTGTTTAAGCTCTCGAATGTTAGAACTTCCTCATGCAATTTGCATTGCAGTACAAATCATGCACTTCATGCTTTAATTAACATTAATTAATATTAATAGAACTCCTGTCACCCTCTGTGTCACGGCGAGCAAATGTTAATGTCATGATTTCCGCTGTTTAGTCTTCGGCCTCTCTCGGTAGGATGATGGTAATTTCGTCAGGTAGCGGAAACAGACTCAATCGGAAAACAGACTAACCTCTATAATAAGGCGGCGATAAGAGCGGGATTGTGCCACAGCCAAGAATTACAAGCCTTATCTAGAGCGGCCAATTAAGAGAATGCCAGACTTCATATAATTAATCGATTGTATGGCAATTTGAATTTATTGGATTGTGTGGACTCTGCAGGTGGTAGCACCCATGTCACATTGTTTGGCTTAAAGGGGTTGTCCAGTGAAAGAAAGTTACTACCTCTCTGAGTAATAGGTGATAAGTGAGTGTCCGAGTGTCGGAATCAGCAAACCAGGGAACATGGGATCCCCATTACAAAATGATATGATGTGACATCCATCCAAGGCTACAGGCACAGAACAGGTATCTCGGGCAGACTAATCTGAAACCGCTCTGTTAGGCAGAATCCCAAGAAACCCTGACACCCTTTAACCCCTAGACAGGGATCTGGATTAACAACCGGGTCCAGGAGATTGCTAGCTATAGGAAGTTGCCTAGCCGGGAGGTCAGGTAAAGGACAAAATCAGGATCCATTAGAGTAGTCAGGGAGCCGGGTCAGAAGAAACATCCAAAAAACATACCGAGGTAAAATAGGAAAAACACCAATACAAGACAAGAGACTAGTCAGAGGGGAACCAATAGCTATTTCTGGAAGCTTCTGACAGAAAGCTGAAGGTATTAGTAGGGTGTGGTGCCTTCCAATAGGCTGAAGCTAGGAGTTCATGACTTCCGCTGGACAGCACACACACACATATCCACTCTGTCAGACTGTGAAATACAGCAGGTCCCATCCACTCTAAACCTTATTGGATGGATGGAGCCTGTGCTATCCAGAGATTCTGGCTCTGACTTTACCATCATTAGCTCCATCTACAAGGTGTACTGTGTAATTGATGTGTCTGACTGTACTGGGACATGGTCTGATCATTTCACATCTCTTGAGCCGGGGAGGATGCAAGAGAGTGTACAGACATTACAGCTCAGGATCATAGATGATTCTTTCTTTAAGGTAAAACATTTAAAAAAAAACAGGCAGAGAAATGTTTTACCTCAAAAAAGAATAATTTGTGATTCTTTGTTAAAATGTCTGTATACTCATTCATCCTCAGCCACCCAGGAAATGTGGTATAATCAGACCATGTCCCTGTAGGTCAGACACATCCATTACACAGTATATAGCAGGGACACATATATATAAGATTACCTCAGCACAGGAGATGTGGTATGATCAGACCATGTCCCTGTATGGTCAGACACATCCATTACACAGTACATAGCAGGGACATATATATAAGATTATCTCATCACAGGAGATGTGGTATGATCAGACCATGTCCCTTTATGGTCAGACACATCCATTACACAATACATAGCAGGGACACATATATAAGATTATCTCAGCCCAGGAGATGTGGTATGATCATACCATGTCCCTTTATGGTCAGACACATCCATTACACAGTACATAGCAGGGACACATATATAAGATTATCTCAGCACAGGGATGTGGTATAATCAGACCATGTCACTGTATGGTCAGACACAACCATTACACAGTACATAGCAGGGACACATATATAAGATTATTTGAGCACAGGAGATGTGGTTTGATCAGACCATGTCCCTGTATGGTCAGACACATCCATTACACAGTACACAGCAGGGACACATATGTAAGATTATTTGAGCACAGGAGAAGTGGTATGATCAGACCATGTTCCTGTATGGTCAGACACATCCATTACACAGTACATAGCAGGGACACATATATAAGATTATCTCAGTACAGGAGATGTGGTATGATCAGACCATATCCCTGTACGGGCAGACACATCCATTACACAGTACATAGCAGGGACACATATATAAGATTATCTTCGCACAAGAACATTTTTTTAATCACATTCTATTGTGGAAACTATTATTATTCCAAGGTCTATTGATTAAATTAACTTTTTCCGTGGGTAAACACTATTATGTTTCCCAAGATGATAGCAGTTGCGTCCTTAGCCATGCAGGCACAGATACACGCAGCAGAATCTCCTGTGTCTTCAGTCGCGCAGCACATAGGGGCGTAGCTGCCACATAGTCTATATGACATCTTGGTACCACTGACCAATTGCACTCAATAGTATCAGCTCTTTGGGTCACCCTATAGTGTCTTATGACAGAGGAACATTGGGCGGACTGTTGCATCTGACCCTGCTTATCTCGTGTAGAAAGGGGATTGTGCATTGAATTAACTTTGGCAATGCCATTCCAAAATAACTGGATATGACAGAAGTGTAGCTTTGCTGAGGTAAAATACAACTGATGAGCAGCGAGCCATGATGAGATCTTCTGCAAACCTTCATCATCCATGACACTGACTCATAGACGTCCAGGTGAGGATGCCATGCCAGACAGACACAAATGGGCACCATGCTCCTGCGCTCTGTCATCCATCTGCAGCTATAAATCTGCCCGACAGTAGCTGCCAGGCTCCTGTAGATACTCTACAGCTTCTGTGCCAGGCTGCCAACTCTCAGGGGCAAGCTTAGATGTGAGTAATACACCAGGTTCTGTTACTACCCTGCACATAAAGGAGCAATTTATAAAAACCAACATCAACCCTATAACGTAATGCAGTCTGACTTCATATTTAACCAGGTTTTATCAGTTTGCAGAACAGCAAAGACTGTTTTAGCCAGATTCAGCTGTCAGGGCATGCTGGTAATTGTAGTGTTGCAGCAGGACCGCCACAGGTTGAGGACGCCTGATTGCTCCACTTTTCGTATTGCGGGCTCGTTAATGAGTACGATACATAAATCACACTCTGTTCTTTCCCGAGACTCTGAGGAGGTGAGCGCCGGATTCCACATCAGGAATGATTGATCTCTAGATGGAAAAAGCTGATCACGTCTGTTTTTTTGTTTTTCGCAGGTTACCGAGAAGGAGTCCTGTGGAAGAGGGGACGAGACAACGGGCAGTTTCTCAGCAGGAAGTTTGTACTTTCAGAACGGGAAGGGGCACTAAAGTATTTTAATAAAAATGACGTGAGTAGATAATAATATTTATTCATTTACATAGCGCTATTAATTTCATGGCGCTATACATACATTTGCATCACTGTCTCCAAGGAGGCTCACAATCTAATCATCCTATCAGTATGTCTTTGGAGTGTGGGAGGAAACTCACAAGAACACAGGCAGAACATACAAACTCCTGCAGATGTTGTCTTTGTGGGATTTGAACCCAGGACCCCAGTGCTGCAAGACTGTACTGCTAACCACTGAGCCACCTTGGAGGAACACTCAAAAAATAAAATGATGTTATTATGCCTTGTGCAGGGGTGGTACCTGAATCAGGCATTTATATGTATCAGCAGGGGCTGGCTGGAGCCTCCATCCCTGGGTGGCAGATTTGCCCTGCCGCCCTGACTTGAGAAGCGGGGGGGGGGGGGGGGGGGGTGCTGTCAGGTCTGACTTGAGAAGCGGGGGGGGGGGCGGGCTATCAGCCCTTAACTGATCAGAGACTTCCAGCGTCACAGAGCAACTCCCGCGGCCGGGCCGTCTCGCGTCATGTGCCGGCCGCAAAGCGACGCCCGCGGCCGGCCCGTTTCTGTAGGGGGCGGCCCTAGATGTGGACTATACCACCAGCCCAGGGGGCACTTGCCCCCCTGCCACCTGGGCCAGCCCGCCCCTGTGTATCAGAATGGTAATGAAATGAGTAATTTCATGGATTATTTACATCAAAATTTGCATACAAGGCTTGCTGAATTTGCATCAGATTTTTCAGAAAGGTAAAATTCCAGCCCATGCGATTCCATCCTCAGGGTATGGGCACACGATGTGTCTTAAGGTACCTTTACACGTTGCAACTATCACTGGCGATCGGTAGCAACCGTACATGCGCGTGCATGTTTTTAACGGTTGCTAACGATCGCCGATGATGCATGTACACGCCGCAATTGCGCCCTCAGCCTAAGGGAATGTGGTTCCCCGGAAGTAGAAAAAGATCGTGCGGGAAACATCCGGTTGAATACCGTCGCCGCTTCACATGCCGCAACCACTAAGGGAATGTAGGCGTACATCTTCAGTGTCGCAAGAACATAGGCGTGACAGAGTTGTGTATTCCGCGCCCCAAACACGCTGATTAGACAACGCAATAGCGTCATCATTGGCCAGCCTGCGCGGGAAGTCTGGCTAATACATGACTCCATTGCAATTGTGTAGTGTGAATGGACAGCTCTTTAAATATGGCACCCTGTGCAGGGACAGCCAATGGTTACACAGTAGCTCCCACCAATCATTGCTGATGGGGCGCGGTATCCAGCACGCTGTGGCACGCCTCTGGGAAATCACTAGGTGACGCAGATTCCATCCCTATCGCCCGTTTACACGCCAATACCAGGGCAATTCACCATCTGGGTTGCCTCTGATTTTAGAACAATGCTCTGAAACCGCAACCCGGAGCAACTGCGAAAATCACGATCGCTTTCCCAAATTAGACGTCGCAACTTAGTAGCAATTTCAAGGCAACCGTGACAAAAATCCCGAGTGCCTAGTAGTTGCTACACCGCAGTGGCGGCATGTAAAGGTACCTTAAGACGTTGGCATAGCCACATGATTTTTGGAACAGAAGACTCTTCAGGAAATTGCTGGCGGTGTTCCTCCTGAACTGTCTTACTTGACGTCTTTTGCACCAATTCTTCCGTGGCTTGAGGTGGAAGCCTCCTGAAAAACGGACCGGTCGCTTTCTTGAGCCATTTCACGGCTTTGGAAGCCTGAAGCAGTTAAACGTGACAAAGAATGGAACGTGCACAGCAAATCATTTTTACATTGCTGTGTATAATGTACATTCTTTTTTGCAATTTTTTAGCATTTTTTTCAGGCGGAATTCACCTGAAATAAAACATTGTGTCACATTCCGTTAGGCACATCCAACTCTCAGAGTCCTGACCACCTATCCTGAACTAAGCTGCTCCATTGAAGGATTTCAGGCGGAATTCACCTGAAAAATACATTATGAGCACACACCCTTAGGTACATTTGACATTCAGCATCCGAATACGCCGCTGGTCACCTACGCTGCTCTATTGACATAAAAACGTCTGTTGAGTCTAGGTCAGGAGACCCATGGTCACTACGGACATCACGGTCTGTATACGAAGTCCGAATGTACAATATCTGAAACTATGTAGTCAAGGCGGAATCAAAGATGGCAAAAGCTCACTGATGAAAAAGAGCAGATCAGTTTGCAGGATCCTGGTTGGGTGCCCGTGTCAGTAGTCCATTGCCACCAAACAGAAACACTGTGAACCGCCTCCTATTTTCTGGAATCCCCGCCACCTCTTCTCATTATTAGACCAGCTATGCCATCATGTGGTGCATCACACTACAATGATATGGCACCATATGCAAAGAGGTGCAGGGGGTTCCAGCAGGTAGAAGAAGGTTCACAAAGCTCTCATCTTTTGGCCATGTCAGAATTCATCTTTACTTTCTGAAAGAAGTAACCATAATATATTGAAGTGTTTAAGCACCCATTTAACAACTTGACTGATCAAATTATTATTGAAGAGGTTTTTGGGATTTTTTAATATGGATATAATCACTTCCAGTACCAGTGGGCCCAAAGATCGTCATTGCTGGGAGTTCAAAGGGTAATTAATGCTTCTCTCATTATTTTTAAGCATCCCATGCTCATTGGCCATTTTTATTTTTTAAAATGAAGGAAAACCAATTGAGTGAACTAATATAACCGGCACAAGACCAGATGAGAACCCAAATTGGGGATGCTGTAATTTGGTTGATCAGATAGGTAGCACTTATTGGACATCACTGTACATGGTTGTGTATTGATCTGAGTACAGGCTGCGTGCTGTCGGATCTGCTCTGCTTGGTGCCCGAGCTTACGTGGATGTTTGTAGAAGCCATAAATCTGTCTGCTGCTCAGACAGTTGGCACACTGCTCCGTGAGCTAAAGGCTGGCAGCCTCGCCGTGTAGGTACAGTGCCAGGTCTATGCTGTAACTTCTCACCTTTTTATTTAGATGCCAGGCTCAGCCCTCCCTACACCTCAACTTTTAGCAGGTTCTGCTGACAATCACATTTTCCACAAAAAGCACTGAAAAACAAGTCTCCTTCGTCATTACAATAGGATACGTTTTTATAGTTCACTTTGTGCTGTTTTTTTTTCTATGTGGAAAAGAAGCTAATGCCAATTATTGAGGAATTTATTCTTGAAAAAGTGCACATACCCAAAGGATACTAAGTCATTCCCACTGAAATGGATGAGAAAAAGACTGTCAAAAAGGATCTGAAGTGTTTTTTTTATGAAGATTTTTGCGTCAAAAACCTATTTATGAACATACTACTTGACTCTGTTCACATGTCAGGTTATCTTTACCTTTCAAGCTTGGAAAGGAAAAGTGCATCATGAATAACTTTTTCTTCTGATCTGAAAAACGGAAACCAGATGGACTGGATAATTATCAATTATTATATCAGTTTTAGGCATGAATTCTATTTATTCGTTCCTAAAACGGACCAGCCATTTGTACATGTGAACAGAGCTCAAGATTGATTGCTCTCAGCGGGAGAAACAAAATAACAATCTTGCAGTTGTGATACCTTTTAATGGCTAACAAAAATAAAGTAATTGATGTTACAAGGCAAACTCTCGAGACTGCTTGATGAAGAGATGTAAGCAGTCTCGAAAACTTGTTTTGTAACATCATTATTCTTATTTAGTCATTAAAATGTATCACAACTACAAGATTATTTTGTTTCTTCCACTGAGAGTAATCAATCTTTTTCTCAACTGGCTAACGTGGTACCAAACCTTTTTTTTTTCTTTAGAGCATAAGAGGTGGAATAAAATTCAATTGAGGATCTGCGCTCATAGAGTCATTGACTCATAGGTCATAGATGGTGACCCTACACCTACAAGATGGGCTTTTAGGCTCAGGCAATGACAAAGAGGTCACGTCCAAAATCGCTTTGAGCTGTAGCTTCATGCATAGCAACCTGCAATGTGCCAGAAGGAAGACACAAAAAATCCAACCGGTTCTGACTTTTTACGTCTTGCTTGTTGTCACTCTACCTTGCAGGTTCCAGTGCGGCCCCATCACGCTGCAATGGAACAGAGGCATAAAGTGATTTTTGGTTGTGCATCCTGTGTTGTGGCCAAAGCATTTATGTTCCACAGCATGCACGGCCTCTTACTGTTCTCTCCTAGCCAAACAGAAGTGCCTAAAAGCCTGACTACCACGTATACTTGGGGGAATTAGGAATCATGCGACTCCTCTTCCTGCTGATAAATGAAAGAGCGTGTGAGTTTCTTGCTCTCCTTCCCCAGTGGTCCCATTTGCTTTTTAGCGCCAGTGAGAGCTGTCTGTCAATGATGTATTGCAGTAGAACAGAGATAATTTGTGTCACTCCTCGTGCATCTCTGATGAATTCATAGACTGCGGTGCCGTAGATGTAACAGGCCGATGACGTAACCAAACAATATGCAGACGTTTACAGAAGTAATACTTCCCCTTTGTGTCACGTACACAATGACAAGGGCTCTTTTTCATTGCAGTCATATTCTTAGACTGAGTACCAGGAGTGGAGCACAGTGGGGCAAGGTGTGACCAGTGGTATCATGCAGCGTGGGGCACGGACTTAACACCCTGCAGTGTAAACTCTCTGCCCCATATCTCATAGGAGAGCTATTTACTAAAATATCTGAACCACCTGACATACAGCGGGCAGCACAGGACATAGAGTAGGTAACATGAGGCATACAGCAGGCAGCACAGGGCATAGAGCAGGTATCACAGGGTAAACAGTGGGCAACACAGGACATAGAGCAGGAACATTAGGCATACAGCAGGCAGCACAGGGCGTATCGCAGGCAGCACAGGGCATAGAGCGGGTAGCACAGGTCATAGAGCAGGTATCACAGGGCAAACAGTGGGCAACACAGGACATAGAGCGGGTAACATGAGGCATACAGCAGGCAGCACAGGGCGTATCGCAGGCAGCACAGGGCATAGAGCGGGTATCACAAGGCATAGAGCATTCAGCACAGAACATAGAGCAGGCATCACAGGGTATAGAGCGGGTAGCACAGGGCATACACTGAGCACAGGGAATAGAGCAGGTAGCACAAGGCATACAATGAGCAGCATGGGGTACACAGCAGGCAGCACATTATAGCCTGTACCTACAAATTCAGATACACCACACTGTGGCTTACATGCAGAGAGGACACTTCAATCTAGTACATTGGATGACGGTATTCATGCCAGGCCCAGCGTATTATGTGCCTCATCACGCTCCACCATTCACTTCATCTTCGCCGGTTTTTAATGAGAATTTGATTGGTAAATGACTGGCGCTTGCTGAATTTTATGTATCTCAATGTGTTTTCCAGGCAAGAGAGCCCAAAGCAATTATTAAGATTGAGCATCTAAACGCCACCTTCCAGCCGACCAAAATAGGAAACCCAAACGGCCTGCAAATCACATACTTACGGGACAACAGCACTAGGAACATCTTTGTATACCACGAAGATGGCAAGGTGAGTGAACAAAAGGGGGAGGAAGTAATGGAGATAAATAGGGACAGACGAAATATGGAGGAACATAGACTGCATTAAGAGCAGGAGAGGGTGGAGGCTTTTGTTAGAAGATGCATCTGTGGCTTTTAAAGGGAACCTGCCACCCAGTTTAAGCCCCCCAAGCTGTCACTACCTGTCCCTGCACCTTCCTATTACGAATCTAACTATCCCTCTCTGTCCTAACTGTGTGCTGTGATGGTGTTTAAAAAGCATTTTATACTAACAGGTTGTAATGGTAACGAAGCGGGAGGCTACTGTTAGTAGCCCCCAGGGTGTCCTCTTTCGCTCTCTGTCTCCTCCTCCTGATCCTTCTTTATGACACCCCGATGGGCGTCTTCATTCCGTTCTGTAAATCCTCCTGTTTTGAAATTACCGCCCCTTCTCATAGTATTGCGTCGAGCCAGAGCGTCATATCCGTCCCGGCGAATTGTTGGGCTGATCACGTGGGACGGCCCGGCGCATGCGCAGTGTGCATATTGAAGCCGGGCTGTCCCATGTGATCAGCCCCACAATGCACCGGGCCAGATATGATGCTTTGGCTCGGCGCAATACTATGAGAAGGGGCAAGCATTTCGAAATAGGAGGATTTACAGAAGGGAATGAAGACACCCATTGGGGCGTCATAAAGAAGGATCGAGGAGGGGTCAGAGAGCGAAAGAGGATGCCCAGAGGGGTTACTAACAGTAGCCCCCCGCTTCATTACCATAACAACCTGTAAGTATAAAATGTTTTTTATACACCATCACAGCACACAGTTAGGACGAGAGGGATAGTTAGATTAGTAACAGGAAGGTGCAGGGACAGGTAGTGACAGCTTGGGGGGCTTAAACTAGGTGACAGGTTCCCTTTAAGGTCAAGTTCTGATTTTGAGCTCAAACACGAGGGTCACACATTCTGTGCTACTTTATCATGTGGCCATTAAATGGGGTTCCTAGGATGAATAAAAATGTGCCTAATTACCAATGACATAAAATGTCTGAACAGACATTATTTACCAGATGAATCTCTGTCACCACCTCTGCCATCCGGTGCTCCCCGGCGGTCTCTGATCACTTCTCCACATGTGAACATTTATTTTTCTCCAACAGCCATTCATTGGCCTCAGTGTAGAGATGATTCAGTGGCACAAAACAGCAAAGGAAGGAGAGACCATCGGGGAGCACCAGAACCACGGTGGTGTGGGAGCGGCAGGGAATTCCTCATTGTCAGTTTTGCTATTAAATGGTGGCTGTGTACAAAATAGAGCAATGTGTCCATGATTTCACTGCCACCAGAGATCTGTTCAGAAGTTGGACACAGAAGTTGGTGTGTGTAAAGCGGCCCTAAGGCCACGGTCACACATTGCGTTTTTGGTGAGTTTTTTACCTCAGTATTTGTAAGAGAAAAAAAAACCATGGTGGATTAAAAACTCTTCAAATACTCAATGTGTGACCGTGATCTCATGGAGCAGATGGAGTCTCTCAAGGCCACGTGCACACATTAAATATTTGGTGAGTTTTTTACCTCAGTATTTGTAAAATAAAACTAGGAGTTGGTAAAAAATGTAGAAGTGGTGACGGGTTTCTGTTAGGGTATGTGCTCACGGTCCGGAGGAGCTGCATGTTGGACGCTGCTCCTCCGGACCTGAGTTAAGCCGCGCTTGGCCACAGGGAGACCGCAGCCGCCCTGTACTCAGCATGTGCGGCGGATGCGGGGGGCTTCTCCCTGCAGTCTCTCTGTGGCAGCCGCTTCCGACTCCGCAGCATGAAATAAACATGCTGCGGAGTTGCGGACTGCCGGCAACCCGCACCACAGCTCCAAGCACGCTGCGGGCGAGTTAAGCATAGTGAAGATGGGATTTCTTGAAATCCCATCCACTATGCTTATACTGTACTACGCAGCGTTTTGGACGCTACGGCAAGACGTTGCGTCCAAAACACTATGTATACTGATCGTGTGCATGCACCCTTATACTTTTCCACAGATTTTTCCTCTCCTGGTTTTGGCTATAAATTCTGAGGTAAAAAACTCACCAAATATTCAATGTGTGTACATGGCCTTGACTTACTCCACCTTGCCTCATTAGGCCACGTGCACACATTGAGTATTTGAAGAGTTTTGAACCTCAGGATTTGTAACACTAAACCAGGAACAGAACGATCAAAGGAAAAGTATACTTGAAAAATGTCACCACTTCTGTGTTTTTCTACCCCTACAGGTTTGTCCTTACAAATTCTGAGGTAAAAAACTCAATGTGTGCACGAGGCCTTACTTAGCAGATACCTGCTTGCTGATAGAGGGGATCCTGGGTGATAGACCATTTTTTATTACATCTATAATTCACTGTAAATCCCTTCATCTATTGACATTGCAGCAGTCCAAGTAGGACTATAAGTCCCAGAGAGCTCTGACAGCCGACGTTTGGTTGCTATGTCGTCCAAGAATACATTTTTTATATAGAAATTCTGAGGTCTAGTTCTCTATAACAAGCTTGTTTTTAATTTCCTGCTGCCATGTATGACATGTCTGTGCAGCTGTCTGAGAAAGCAGAAGGCAGAAGTCATTAGTAATAGATCTTGAAGCTTTGTGCCCTTTCATATCACTTTTAATCAGTGTAACAACAGAGGATCTTATCCACCAGGCACCTGTCTAGGGTGCAGCCATTGGGAGTTGGCTCCTTTCAGCTCCCAAATGACAAAACTCCTGTGGTCAGGGCTGGTAGAGTGCTGCCATCTAGTGGTATCATGATGGAACTGCATGCAAGGTTATTTGTACCCGCTTCCTTGTGTGTTTGGGGATGTCTTTGTGATGTTTATTGTATGGGTGGGGGGTCTTTGTTTTGTTTTTGATTCCTGTCTAAACTATTTTTTTTCCTCCATTATAGGAAATCGTTGACTGGTTCAATGCCATCCGAGCGGCGCGGTTTCACTACTTACAGGTGGCGTATCCTATCGCAGTGGATGTTGATGTAAGTTTATTTTGTTCTTTGGCTTACTAGGTCATATATAAGAAGTCCTTGTAATTATTTGGGAATATTTACATCTTTATATAACAGATGCGGTTTTAAGCCCTGATATTCTTATCCATGTCATCCCTTTATGGATCCGTGGAGGAAACATTTGTGCATGTGCACAGCCCCGTTGCCTAACATTGGTCCGAGTGCGCTCCGATCTGTTGTTAGACCAAAAATACGCCTGTTTGACCCTGACCTTAAAGGGTTATTTCAATCTCCAAAATCCTATCCCAATATGTAGTAGATGTAATAATAATATTAGCAAATCCCTCCAATTAGAAATGTAGTATAGTTCTCCTGATTAGTCGTCACTCACCTCATGTGCAGGATATTACAGCTTAGGTATCCATGGTTACGACCACGAGCAACTAACTCACTAAGGGTACCTTTACACACGGCTACATTTGTAGCTTGTCACCAGGTAACTTACTGGTTGCAGTGAAATCATGGATACATGATTCCATTTGTACACAGCAACAAGATAGAACCATGTATCCATGATTTCACTGCAACCAGTAAGTTACCTGGTGACAAGCTACAAATGTAGCCGTGTGTAAAGGTACCCTAAGGGTACCTTTACACACGGCTACATTTGTAGCTTGTCACCAGGTAACTTACTGGTTGCAGTGAAATCATGGATACATGATTCCATTTGTACACAGCAACAAGATAGAACCATGTATCCATGATTTTCACTGCAACCAGTAAGTTACCTGGTGACAAGCTACAAGTGTAGCCGTGTGTAAAGGTACCCTAAGAGTGGTCGTAACCACCAAGAGAGGTCGTAACCATGGATACCTAAGCTGTAATGTCCTGCACATGAGGTGAGTGACGGCTAATCAGGATCTTGGAGATGGGAAGACCCATTGATGTTGGGGTTAACCTTTTAATTCCCATTCATTTCAGCTTCCATAAAGCACACAAACACTCTAAACAGAAAGGAAGCGTGTCTCCAATATGGCTGACTATATAAAAATAAAGAACGAAATAAAAAGTCAAGCAAACAGGTTGAGGGACATTTATGAAACTGTCATAAAGAAGAAGTGTTTTATTTGCCCTTGGCAACCAATAACAACTCGGCTTTCATTGTATTTTTTTATGCAACTGAAAAATGTGAGCTGCGCTTTGATTGGTTGCTATGGTCGAGTCTTTTTTTAAATTTTCTTTTAGGTATATTTTATGACTTGTACGGTATTATTTTTGTACTAATGATGAAGCTCCCACACAGAGAATATTCCCTTTAATAGTTAAATCAGATCCAGAGCTCAGGCTGATAAGAGTTCAGAGTCCAGACATGGAAACAATCAGAGCTGTGTAATATACAGTGTGATAGGATTGTACAGATGGTGTGTAACCTCTCATCACTCCCAGTCCTCATCTGCATTCACCACCACACATAATACACATTCTAATAAAACAACAGAACACGTGAAAATAAGAAACTGTAATATTTCTTATTAGAGAAGTCTGTTTCTCCTCATGGACTGATCATGCTCAATTCATGAGTAAAATTTGTGTTCTGTGAATCTTTCCATTACTGAGATAGGAGTGACAGTTGGTGCTCATAAAGTTCTATGGAGAATGGTAGCTGTTATTTCAGGAGAACTTGCAGCAGAATGTCTGTGTCGGCCTTTAGCTTCTCCCCTCAAGAGAACTTGCAGCAGAATGTCTGTGTCTGCTTCTAGCGCACCCCCCTCAGGGAAAATTGCAGCAGAATGTCTGTGTCTGCCTACAGCTCCTCACCTCGATAACTTGCAGTAGAATGTCTGTGTCTGCCTGTAAATCCTCCCCCTTTGGAGAACTTTCAGCAGAAAGTCTGTGTCTGCCTGTAAATCCTGCCCCTTTGGAGAACTTGCAGCAGAAAGTCTGTGTCTGTCTCTTTCTCCTTATCCTCTTTAGAACCTGCAGCAGAATGTCTGTGTCGGCCTCTAGATCCTCCCCCTCATGAGAACTTGCAGCAGAATGTGTTTGTCTGATTCTAGCTCCCTGCTCAGGAGAACTTGCAGCAGAATGTGTTTGTCTGATTCTAGCTCCCCGCTCAGGAGAACTTGCAGCAGAATGTGTTTGTCTGATTCTAGCTCCCCACTCAGGAGAACTTGCAGCAGAATGTGTTTGTCTGATTCTAGCTCCCCGCTCAGGGAAACTTGCAGCAGAATGTAGGTGTCAGTCTCTAGCTCCTCCCCCTCTGAAGAACTTGCACCAGAATGTCTGTGTTTTCCCATAGTTCCTCCCCTCTCCATCGAATCTTATAAGCACCAACTGCCTTCTACTATCTCAGTAATGGGAAGGTCTGTCTTCACTGATAACAGGTTTTATCCATAAATTAAGAGTGAAAGATCAGTCCAGGAGTAGAAAGAAGCAGATTTCTCTTGATAAGATATATTACAAAGTTTCTTATTTTAATATGTACTATTGATTTTTTAAATAAAAATTAAAATGGTGCTTACTCTCTACTTTAACCCTTGCAAATTTCAGTCCAACCTCTGCTTATATTTACAGGTTTGCTTTTGCAGCCGACAAACAACCATTCCCCCCAGTATAGGTCCTCTTACACATTGTGCTGTCCCTCTGTTATTCCTAGATGTCTAGTTGGTATCACAGATCTGTTAGGTCTTGCCCAAAGAATCAGCTCTGCTATGGATTGGGACCAACATTCTAAAAATATGTATATGTATATAAATATATATATATATATATATATTATATATATATTATACAAATAAAGGAAAGAAGACATCCAATTTTAACCCGTTTTTGCTTTGTATGATTGATTGTCTTTACCACTAACATGTAGTAAAAAAAAATATGGATAGAGCTAGGATATAACACACTGTATTGTCCATACACCAAAGTGTGAATGGGATCTAAGGAATAGCCTATATGTTTGTCCATCATCCAGTATCTTAGTTTGGTAAGATGATCATTTTTGGATCTATTCTGTTTTTCTCTGCTAGTTGGTGCCAAAGCTGACAAGGAACTTTCTCAAAGAGGGTTTTATGGAAAAAACGGGTCCCAAGGTAAGGAATATTGAATAGTCCTAAAACAAATTCTATTGTCCAATAGGCTGAATTGGAATCCAGCAAGGGTGAAATAATGATACTGAATTCATATCCCAATCAGCACCATCATATGATGTATGGTGATGTAAGGAGGAAGAATCTGCCAACGTTTCTTATATGTTTTTATCCAGTTCGAGCACTAAATAACAGAGATGCTTTTGAGGATGGCATGAAGGGGGCACCACACTGGAGACTTTCACTTTTTGCCTGGCTTTTTCTGCCAAGATAAAAGGGTTTGTCCAGGATTAGAAAGACATGGCTGCTTTCTTTCAAAAACCAGCACAGCCCCATCTATAGGTTAGGTGTGGTATTGTAGCTCAGCTCCTTAGAAGTGAATGGAGTTGACTGAATGCTGGGCATGGTTTGTAGCTCAGCACCATAGAAGTGAATGGAGTTGACTGTATGTTGGGTGTGGTATTGTAGCTCAGATCTATAGAAGTGTATAGAGCCTACTGAATGCTGGTTGTGCTATCGTAGATCAGCTCCACAGGGGTTGACTGTATGTGGGGTTGTGGTAGAAGTGAATGGAGTTGACTATATTATTGGGTGTGGTATTGTAGCTCATCTCCATAGGAGTTGACTGTATGTTGCGTGTAGCATTGTAACTTAGCTGTATAGAAGTGAATAGAGTTGACTCTATGTTGGGTGTTGTATTGTAGCTCATCTCCATAGGAATTGACTGTATGTTGGGTGTGGTATTGTAGCTCATCTCCATAGGAGTTGACTGTATGTTGGGTGTAGCATTGTAACTTACCTGTATAGAAGTGAATGAAGTTGACTGTATGTTGGGTGTGGTATTGTAGCTCATCTCCATAGGAGTTGACTGTATGTTGGGTGTAGCATTGTAACTTACTTTTATAGAAGTGAATGGAGTTGACTCTATGTTGGGTGTAGTATTGAAGCTCATCTCCATAGGAATTGAATGTATATTGGGCATGGTATTGTAGCTCAGCTCCATAGGAGTTGACTGTATGTTGGATGTGGTATTGTAGCTCAGCTTAATAGAAGAGAATGGAGTTAACTGCCAAACCACACACAAGCCATAGTTGGGGGTGGTGATATTTTTGAAGACAGCAGTCATGTTTTTCTAATCCTAAATAGTCACTGGAGTCTGAAGAATATAGACTGGCTGTATGAGCCATGTAGTCTTGGAACTAGAATGACAACGGCTATGGACATATGCATTGCCCCATTTCTCTGCCCCTGTCAAAAAGCATTTCTGCTGGGTTTTGGGGAAATTGCAGCTATATTAGAGACCCAGTGCACCTCTATGGGAAGGGATCTATGCATAACATAGTGTATCAATTTTGCCTTTAAGACTATGATAGTCAGTGCTTACTACCAGGGTGACCATGATGATGAGGACGACACACATAACCCCTGGTTCTCACTATCTGTGTGTTATACATATTTGTGTTCCCAGCATACAGAAGGCTTTAAGAAGAGATGGTTCACCTTGGATGACAGGAGATTAATGTACTTTAAAGATCCCATGGTAAGAATGTGTGTAATGGAGTGAGGTGAGATTGATGTATCCGGAACATGCAGAGACTACACCTGCAATAACCTTCATTACTGACGTCCTAGCTTCATAATAAGGAGAAAGAAATGGATCTGAAAATTCTCTTCCTCCAGACTGATAAAAATCCATCAAACAGGGGGCACACGGGTGGGAGTCCTATAGTCTGATGGGGCCCAGTTGACCCTCTGATACATAAGTAAATGTGGTGCTTTGTAATTTGGGGACCGGTGAGCGATATTGTCCCGGACCTACTAGTTACATCTTGTCCCCAAATAATGGGCTTCATTAGGGTGCCGCTACATGTTGTGGCTGGCTTCAACCCTGTCTGCCCCCAGATGGCCATAGACCACATCCTTTTATTTCCTAACCATAAGGTCATTAATTTGCCAAGAGTTGGAGAAATTTCATATGCATGGGCACTCTACAATGTATGGCCCCAACCCTAATGGCCAATAAGAGTCAAACCTCAGGACCTGGCTGTTAAAGTGTTGCTGTCACATTGGGAGAACTTGCAGCAGACTGTCAGTGTTGTCCTCTAGTTCCCCACCCTCATGAGAACTTGCAGCAGAATGTCAGTGTTGTCCTCTAACTCTCCACCCTCATGAGAACTTGCAGCAGAATGTCAGTGTTGTTCTCTAGCTCCCCACCCTCAGGAGAACTTGCAGCAGACTGTCAGTGTTGTCCTCTAGTTCCCCACCCTCAGGAGAACTTGCAGCAGAATGCCAGTGTTGTTCTCTAGTTCCCCACCCTCATGAGAACTTGCAGCAGAATGTCAGTGTCTGCCTCTAGCTCCCCACCCTCAGAAGAACTTGCAGCAGAATATCAGTGTCTGCCTCTAGCTCCCCACCCTCAGGAGAACTTGCAGCAGAATGTCAGTGTGTCTCTAGTCCACCTCATGAGACTGAGAAAGTCTTTTCTCTAGCTCCATCCTCAGGAGAACTTACAGTAGAATTTTTGTGTCTCCCTCTAGCTCCTCCCCCTCAGGAGAACTTACAGTAGAATGTCTGTGTCTCCCTCTAGCTCCTCCCCCTCAGGAGAACTTACAGCAGAATGTCTGTCTCCCTCTAGCTCCTCCCCCTCAGGAGAACTTGCAGTATAATGTCTGTGTCTCCCTCTAGCTCCTCCCCCTCAGGAGAACTTCCAGCAGAATGTCAGTGTCTGCCTCTAGCTCCTCCCCTCAGGAGAACTTGCAGCAGAATGCCAGTGTTGTCCTCTAGTTCCCTACCCTCATGAGAACTTGCACCAGAATGTCAGTGTTGTCCTCTAACTCCCCATCCTCAGGAGAACTTGCAGCAGAATATCAGTGTTGTCCTCTAGCTCCCCACCCTCATGAGAACTTGCAGCAGAATGTCTGTGTCTGCCTCTAGCTCCCCAGCCTCAGAAGAACTTGCAGCAGAATGTCAGTGTTGTCCTCTAGCTCCCCAGCCTCAGAAGAACTTGCAGTAGAATATCAGTGTCTGCCTCTAGCTCCCCACCCTCAGGAGAACTTGCAGCAGAATGTCAGTGTTGTCCTCTAGCTCCCCACCCTCATGAGAACTTGCAGCAGAATGTCAGTGTTGTCCTCTAGCTCCTCCCCCTCAGGAGAACTTGCAGCAGAATGTCTGTGTCTCCCTCTAGCTCCTCCCCCTCAGAAGAACTTACAGCAGAATGTCAGTGTTGTCCTCTAGCTTCCCACCCTTATGAGAACTTTCAGCAGAATCTCTGTTGTCCTCTAGCTCCCCACCCTTATGAGAACTTTCAGGAGAATGTCAGTGTTTTCCTCTAGCTCCTCCCCCTCAGGAGAACTTGCAGCAGAATGTTTGTGTTTCTGGCTCCTATATTACAAAGTTGCTTTTTTTCACATGTGCTATTGTAGATATACTGGTGTTACTGGTAATACTTGATTGTGTTGCCCCCCTTCCAGGACGCCTTCGCCAGAGGAGAAGTGTTTATTGGGAGCACAGAAAATAACTATAAAGTAGAAGAAGGCCTTCCTCCCTCCACACAAGGGAATCACTGGCAGTTCGGCATCACCATTACCACTCCGGACAGAAAGTTCCTGTTTACCTGTGAGAGTGATGCTGAGCGCACTGAGTGGATCTCTGCCTTTCATAAAGTCCTCAATAAGCCTATGCTTCCCCAGGAGTTCGCAGGTCAGAGCACAGTATAACTGCATAGAGAGCAATGTGGTGGTTCAGATCTGTGACTGCGTTTTCTTAACAAAGTCAATGGCTGGAAGGGCTGAAAAATGCAGAAAATCTGCTCCAAGAATTGACATGCAGCAGATTTTTTTTCTGCAAGCAAATCTGCACACACCAAATAGCACCAGAATTCCCATTGACTTTGCTGGCATAAGGATAGGCATGCAGGTTTGTCACAAAATACACAACATGTGCACAAGGCCTATAGATCTTATGTGCTTTATAATTTAACACTTGATATTCCTGGCCATGTAAGGCTTATCATCGCTATTTCACCAGTATTAGCTTTTTACTGTAGGTTTTCAGCTTTAAAGGACTCCATATTTTACATAACACAGCCACTAATATTACATACAAGAAGGTAGACGTTTGGACTCATTGTATGCAAATAACCTTGTAGGAGTCATTGAGGTGGAGCCATAGGGCAGAAGAGTCACAGCAGCCGTGCCCTAATTATGCCTGTTCTAGTTTTATGGATGCAAAATGAGCCATCCAAAGCCGGTTCAGTGCTTGTAGCGTTGCCTTTTGGTTTTCATGCATGCGCAGTGAACCTACCCTGGGAGTCCTTATGCATACATAGAAAATCAGGGAAAGGTCCAAATGGGGCTATCCCTTACATTAGGATCCCACTATCTGTCCCAGTCCCCATAAGAAGTCAGCAGAGGGTCATTTATCTGACCACTTACATGCCATGGTCATTGCACATCACTGTGTCTACGCGGTTAAACTACTGCAGCTAGCGCAGGCTCCAATAGCACCAGTTACGATCACATTCCTGATGTGTAAAAGAGCTGACAATGGCCGAGTATGGATCAAGTTACGCACATACAAGTGCTCCAGATATCTGCCGTAGACATACAACACATCAAGAAATCTGGCTGTTCTCTATCGGGTTTCCTCAGCTCATGTGCCCCATAACAGATATGTAGACTGGTCTTTTATGAGAAAAAAAAACACTAACCAGTTTTAATTCTTCAAAATAATCCTTTTTTCTATAACTCCATAGAGTTCTTGTCTCTATTTCTTATTTTACAACATTAAAGGCATATTTTCAAGTTCGGATGCTATTCCCTATCGCTGGGGGTCTGGCCACGGGGCCCCTATGTGTATGGAGTGGTGAGCGATCACTCACACTGTCACTCTATTCATTGTCATGAGAGAGCTGGAGATCATCTAAGTGCTGCACTTGACCATGTTTGGTACTCTCATAAGAATGAATGGATTGGATGTGCTCATGATCAACCAATGCTCCATTCACACAGCTCTCGGGATCACATCGGTCGACCTCAGCAATCAGGAAAGTATCTCCAATCCCACAAACTGCCCTTTTAAATTCAATGTTAAAATATTGTCTGTCTGCATTCACCACTAGGGGAGCTCACTGCCCATGGATTATGTATACAGCAACTATTGACCTTATTGTGCAGAGCTCCCCCTAGTGGCAGCAGAAAAAATTTGATTCTGAACCAGAATAATCGGGGCACCTCTTTAATCCTGTGTCTCTTTTTTTTTCAACAGTGGAAGCTCATTTTAAGCATAAACCATAGTACGAGATATTTCCGCAAATACTTAAGAAAAGACAAAAGGAACGCGCATCCATGAAGTGTCATGGAAAAAGGGATAAAACCCAATGATAATTGTGAATGGCAACAAGCCGGCGGCAGCTCGGCCGAACCTATACCCACTTTCCACTACAGATGTTCAGCCAGGACTGAGCATATCAGCATAATGTCTGTCTTAATATCTCGTGCCATATTGTGTGTTCATCACGGTTCCGGCTAGACTGGCGGAGACGAGCGGTGGCATCTAGACCGGCGACGAGGTGAACGTTCCTGTGTCCACATCCTCCATTCATCATGTTTTTAGAATTAGATTTTGGAGCAGAACTTATTAATGAATGAACGGATTTTATCACTGACGACCTCCCATACCGAGGCTTCTCCTCCTGGTCCATGACGTTTTGATGGAGGAGAACATCTCCCATCGCATGAGAATAACAATGAAGAGAACTAAGGATCTGAAGCGCGTCGGACAGCATACTTGGACCTTCATTTAGGCACAAGAAGCTTTTCACTCCCATGATCCAGATTTTATATTGGCTCCAGACGTTCCAGCTCCATAGACAGCCCATATACACACGTCCCCGTTCGTGTTGGGACACAATGGTGCTTCATCGGGTCGGTGGAACGTTTCGATCAGGTGGCGAGAAATGATTTGTTCATTTTAGGAATTCGTTCTCATAAACCACCGTCATTGCGATCTTCAGACTTGCCTATATGGAGATGGTGATAGAGAGCTAGTAACTGTATACGCTGTGCTGCTGATGACCTAGATGAATTGCAAAATGCCAGGACGGTGATGTGGTGGTACAAGATCTGGCATATGTCGGCATTACTGTTATATCCAAGGGGGCCACAGGCTGAAATGCATTATCCCTCAAAGCTTGGAGACAGCACTCTTAAATGGAACCTGTCACTATTCTTACAGCCCTACCTTTAGCAGCATGTGACCGAGTAAGAGGAGCTGAGCAGTTAGATAATGTATGCGTATATGTATATATAATAGTTTATGGGAAAATACTATTTCTACCTTTGCATTTTATTAAAATCAGCCGTCACTGTATGACAGAGAGAGAGCTGTCAATCACTAAGTAGGACCGCCCACTGGACTCCCTGGCACAGAAAAAGAAGGAATTTAACATATATTGAATAGTTTCCCATGAATCTATATATCAAACTGTTCAACTCCTTCTGCTTTATCACATGATCTGAGCAGGTCGGACACTGTCTGATATGACAGGTTACCTTTAACTGTTAGTGTAGTGGGTGATGTCTGTTTTCAAGGTGAATGTGCATCTTTCAATATCATTTAATTTTTATGTTTGATATTCTGGGTGGATTAATTCTAAATCTAAATATATCTTTACAGCGGTCAGAGGTACATGTTCCGAACAGAGAATTAAATGATAGAATTCTGGCTGCCCGCAGCCTCGACTGAGCTCCTGAGCGCCCTCTGGTGGTGGCTGCAATGAACAGTATATCGTAACCTCCCAAGCTCTTTAGTGTTGGCTGCAATGAAAAATATTCAGTAAGCGCCTGAGCGCCAATTACTGGTGGCTGCATTGGTTAGTAGCTGGTAAGCTCCTAAACTCTTGACTAGTGTTGGCTGCAATGAACAGTATACAAGAAGCTCCAGAGTTCCATCTAATGATGGCTTTAATGTATGCTCCTGAGCTCCATCCAGTGGTGGCTGCAATGAACAATACGCACTTTACTCCCGAGCTCCATCTGCTGCAATGTACGGTATACATTGGGCTCCTGACCTCCTGTTATTGATAGCTGCAATAAACAGTATACATTAGGCTTCTGAGCTCCCTCTAGTGGTGGCTGCAATGTATTATATACATTAGGCTTCTGAACTCCCTCTAGTGGTGGCTGCAATGTATTGTATTCATGAGGCTACTGAGTTCCCTCTAGTGGTGGCTAAATTAAAAGTATGCAATACTTTCCTGGCTTCCTCTAGTGGTGGCTGCAGTCAGCATTTACAGAACTGGGAATATGGAGTTTCAACTACAAAATATATATTCAGAAATTAAGAGCATTTTGGGCTTAAAATGAACCTGTCACCTGATTTGAGCCTTTTAGACTAAAAAGAGCCACCTTCAGCGGCCCCTTATGCTGCGTTTTAAGAAAGTGGCTATTATCCCTGCCCCCTGTACACCTAAATAAGTTTTAAAAACTTTTCGCCTTTTATGATAGCTACCTGTTTTTGGTCCAAAGGGCTTGATTGTAGCTTGGTCTGTCCAGCCTCTTCTAAATGACGTCGGAATCGCGCGCCTGCACAGAGGCCTCTCAGGATTGCGCAGGAGAGATGCAAAAACTGTTCTTCCCTTGTGCAAACTGCTAAGACCACTGCACAAGTGCAGAGTGTGCATGCGCGATCTTGAGATGTCTCAGTGCAGGTGTGCGATTTGGATGTCATTTAGAAGAAGAGGCGGGACAGACGGCGAGGAGAGGCGGGACGGAGAGTGAAGAGTGATGGGACGGACCGAGCTACAATCAAGCCCAGTGGACCAGAAACAGGTAATTATCATACACTCCCTGACAGAAGTTATGTCGCTCATCCATGTTATGTAAATAAAAGCTTATAACCTGACGTTAAATTCATCCATTGGTTGTATAAATTACTCTTTTGAAAGCTGAGACCCTCCAAAATGTGGTTTAGGTTAAGAAAATAAATTGGCATCAATGCTCAAATATTGATCATTTAATGAACACAGAATGGTCAGATTTTGGCAAGACAAAAGTTTTGTCGCCCACATAAAGTAATGTGATTTTCAAACAAAAAATTAACTTAAAATACAAATATATGTTGCATAACATTGGTGAATGACGTTGTGGTGCTATTAGAGTTATATTTAATATTTTGTGTGACTTCCATGAGCTTGAATGACTTCATCCATGTGGTTCAACAATGATTCATACAATTTATTAATGAAGTCATCAGGAATAGCAAAGAATGCAGTCTTACATGCTTCCCAGAGTTCATCTAGATTCTTTGGTTTTGTCTTCCAAGCTTCCTCTTTCATCCTACCCCAAACATGCTCAATGATGTTCATGTCTGGAGACTGGACTGGCCAGTCCTTGAGCACCTTGATCTTTTTTGCCTGGAGGAACTTTGTTGTAGAGATGGATGTATGAGATGGAGCACCATCCTGCTGCAGAATTTGACCCCTTTTTTGATTTGGAATATAAGAGGTAGCTAATACTTTTTAATATTTAAGGCTAATAATATTGCCTTCCAGCTTGCAAATGTTTCGCACACCCCCCCATACTGAATTTAACCCCAGACTTGATCTTTCCAACACCAAATTTAACTGTTTTCTGGGTGTGTTTTGGATCCATACAGGCTCTAGTAGGTTTGCGGCGGCTGTGGTATAATTCTACTGAAGATTCATAAGAGAAATCCACCTTCTGCCACTTTTCCAGCGTCCATCTGTTTAGCAGGCTGTGGGACTTTGCAAATGCCACACGGTTTTTTATTCGCCTTTTGTTTAGTGCTGGCTTCTGGGCACCGATTCGACCATGGAGGCAATTTTGAGACAGAATCCTACAAACTGTTCTAGTTGACACAGGGACTTGAGGTGACCAGGCTTGTTGGTGCTCTGCTGCAGCGGAAGAGGGGCTTTCTTTACATTTTCTAACCAACAAACGTTCCTCCTGAGCAGTTGTCTTGCAGGGTCTGCCGGACCTGGGCTTGTCAAACACATCTCCAGTCTCTTCAAATCTTTTTTTAATTCTTTGTTCTTGACTCTGAGACACATTAAAGGTGCCAGCCACCTCTGCAGTGGATCTGGTCTTCAAACTCTTGATAATCTTTGGTCGCAGGGTGGATTTTTAGCATATTGTCACCGAGCTCAAGTTGCATTTCAAGTGAAGGTCTGGGGTGCTGGTTTTCTTTTTAGACACACCCACTAATTAACTGATCATTTACTGAGCACAGGTGAGGATGTAAACTAGGATTGGGTGCATTATATGACCAGGCGACAAAACTTTTGTCTTGCCAAAATCTGACCATTCTGTGTTCATTAAATGATCAATATTTCAGCATTGATGCCAATTTATTTTCTTAACCTAAACCACATTTGGGAGGGTTTCAGTTTTCAAAAGAGTAATTTATACAACCAATGGATGAATTTAACGTCAGGTTATAAGCTTTTATTTACATAACATGGATAAGCGACGCAACGTCTGTCAGGGAATGTACAGGGCAGTAAGTTTTTAAAACTTATTATTAGGTGTACAGGGGTAGTCGGCATAATAGCCACCTTCTTACAATGCAGCTTAGGCGCTGATGAAGGGGGCGCTTTGAGTTTTACACACCAAAATCTGGTGACAGGTTCATGATGGAGCAGCTAATGGTGGAGCCTGTTTAGTTAATGGATTATCCACTATTTCCTATTTGCAATGGAAATAAAATAAAGAAAAGGGATACAGATTAGAATCTTCCTTCCGTTCTGTAGTATGCAGCTCTTCTGCGGAGTTCTGTGTCACCATGGTTACAGACTATAAACAAAGATTGATGTCTCACCTTACAGAAGCCTAGGCAGAGAAAATAGTGATAGATTATTGATTATACACACGTGCTTTGTAGTCATGGAGACCCGTTTATACACGTGAGCTGTGTACACTGATTATTGCATAGACAGTGTGTGAAGATAAAATATTGTGAATCTTTTAACAATCCAGTACTAGGGTGGCTTCATACTTGCGTTCGCCTGCGCTGCACATTGCGGCGGGGGAACGCAAGCCGAGAGCAAGCACCGCCCATCCCTATGTTTAACATGGGGACGCACGGTTTGGATGTATGCGCTCGTGTGCGGATGGCCGTGCATACTCATTGCTCCCCATGTGTGATTTGTATGCATGCGGATGCTTGTGTACAAATCATACATTCTCGTCCGCACCATGAACGCAACATGTTGCGGACAAGAATGTATGATTTGTACGCAAGTATCCGCATGCATACAAATCACACATGGGGAGCAATGAGTACGCACGGCCATCCGCACTCGAGCGCATACACCGTGTTTCCCCATGTTAACCATAGGGATGGACGGTGCTTGCACTCTGCTTGGGTTCGCCTGCCGCAATGCGCAGCGCAGGCGAACGCAAGTGTGAAGCCACCCTTAGGGGATTGTTCAGAGGAGCGTATGATGGATCCTGATCACATATACACAGCACAAAGACCCATACAAGGTTTTTAGGCACAGACCATGTTAAAAAAAAATCTCCGCTTTACCTCTTTGATCCATTTTTTGGACCAGACTCACCCATCACACTCAACGTGGGCATTAACAAAATTAATGTTTTGAGGACAGCATCTGTCTGTCGGGTGTATTTTTTATAGATGCACAGTACTTATTAATATAGGAAACTGTATATAGAGTTATTTATTACATTGGGGAAGTAAAATACGGAGAAGACAGATGAGAAATCCATTTTCCTATGGATGATTTTCCATATACTCCTCCTTAGCCATAGTCCCTATTTCTAGACTATTATTATGTTTTGATCATATTCCACAGAGATTATCACCACTGTCCCCATTGGAGCTCACAATCTATATTCCTTGTCAGTATGTCTTTGGAGTGTGGGAGGAAACCGGAGAACCTGGAGGAAACCCACACAAACACAGGGAGAATATACAAACTCCTTGCAGATGTTGTCCTTGGTGGGATTTGAAGCCAGAACCCCAGAGCTGTAAAGTAACAATGCTGACCACTGAACCATCATGTATGTAGACTACATGCTTTAAGTCATGGCTAACAGAAGCCATCAGATTCTTTGTACTGCGCCACAGTATATGCATAATTTGTATATGGCCGATCACTGCACACTTATTGATGGTCACTGGCCAGCCTTATTGGAAAGACTAGTTGCACATACAGATGCTTTATTTTAAGGCATTGTGTTCCTCATTGCAAAACAAATGCTGAAAGTGCTAAGTAGATTACTTACACATATATAAAAATAAATAGATTTATTAATAATCTATACACCATTTCCCTTGATATGAAGGTTCACCCTGAATCAACTTTTGTTTTTTTCTGTGTTAATAGGTTTTACATTCTGTGCTGATTGTAGTCTGTGGTTATTATCTCTGCTTCTATTTCAGCTTCCACTAGAGGGCGCACAGTTGCTTGTGCTATTGCAAAGTCCACAGTATGTCTGTATGCAGCAAGCTCCCTCTAGTGGTAACACCAGGGAGCAATCATATTTTTCGATTCATGTTTAAACAGAGGTTTTGGAGCAATGTATCAGGAAAAAAAAAAAAGATACCGTAGCTGAGGTCTTTACCTTCTTAAGGCATTGATGTAAAAAGACAAAACTTAATAAAGTGTAGGACATGCAATAGATTGAGGTATCATAAAGACCTGCAGTCTGGTATGATGTGAGACACCCTCAATGTATTTTGTAGCCTATGCCATCTTCACATGGGGGGCAATTTGAATGGCTTCTTCCCCCTTTGTTTTTTCCTTATATTACTGAGTCTGCCCCACTGTGTAAATGCATTATTATTAATTTTAATCCAATTTACTAAAATATAATTTGACTGTCCGGTACATGTAATTAAGCACAGGGCATCTCCAGGCTCAGCTGATGGATGTCCGTCTGTATATAGCATGTTTATTCTTTCCTCTGTGGCTCCTCTGGACTGTGACATAGGATTTGGGTTCATTGTTTGTAAATTATTCTTCATTATGATGTACACACTTTGGTTGGTCCCAAATAAGTGACTAAATGTAACTGATCAATAAATTATTACACTAAACCTGTGACTGCGTCCCCTGCTGGAATAGATCGATGACTGGCAGCTCCCTTCTCGATTATAAGCTAAGGCGGATACAAGAGGAAAATCATGGAGACACTATGGAGCTACAGCAAACTTAGTGGGGATATCAATAAGTTGGGAATGAACCCTCTGAAGTACATGAATTGTTGAAATGGTGTTCCTGAAAGGATCTTGATTGTGGGTAGATAGATGGGCAATTGCAATCAAAATTATTCACCGCACCCCCCATATCAAATTTGGTTTATTAGCAAAATTCATAAACTTGTTTGCAAAAACCAATGAAACAAGAACAATGTATAGCTCAACATAACTGATATAAAAAGGGCATTCTCCAAAATCTACACAAAATTCTATGTTTAGGCTGGGGCTACACGGTGATTTAGACCAAAACACGAGTCCCCAAAAATCACTCAATGTTGCTGCTGCATAGCAGTTTATTGCAGGTTGCTGGGGTCGCAATGCAACCTACACATCGCAAAACAAAATCCAACTGGCTTCTTACAGCTTGCTAGTCGTATTGTTATACCTTGCAGGTCACAATATGCCCCTATTCTCCTTAAATATACCAGCAACATAGAACAATTTTTGCCAGTATGACCTGTTTCACCCCACCTAGTGTAAAGAATGGAGTAGTCTTGGTGATGCCTACAGTAATGCTTCGTGTTGATTCAGTGAGATCTACAGTGAGACATAGAGGAGGCTCGGTGGCATTTAGTGAATCATGGTGGCGGCTTGATGATATTTAGTGAAGTATCTGCGTTTAGGTCCCTGGTGGTCCTTGTCTCATCCAAACCCCCCCTTCCCCTCTACTTCCCTTGGCTGTTTTGTTTTCTTGTTTATGTGTTCTTGTCTATGTTTTTGTCATTGGATTTGTTTTGCACAACCTCAATAAAAATTATTGGAACAAAAAAAAAATATCTAGTGAAGCATGATGGTGGCTAGATGACATTAGTGAAGTATGGTAGTGGCTTGGTGACATCTAGTGAAGCATAGTGGTGGCTCAGTGTAGCTTACTGAAGCATGGTGGTGGCTCGGTGACACCTAATGAATCATATTGGTGGCTCAGTGATTTCTAGTGAATTATGGTGGTGGCTTGATGACATCTAATGAAGCATGATGGTGGCTCAGTAACATTAGTGAAGTGTGGTAGTGGCTCGGTGACATCTATTGAAGCATAGTGGTGGCTCGGCGATTTCTAGTGAATCATGGTGGCGGATTGATGACATCTAATGAAGCATGATGGTGGCTCAGTAACATTAGTGAAGTGTGCTAGTGGCTTGGTGCTGTCTATTGAAGCATAGTGATGGCTCAGTGACATCTGGTGAAGCGTAGTGGTGGTTTGATGATGTTTAGTGAAACATGGTGGCTCAGTGACGTTTAGTGAAGCATGGTGGTGGCTTGGTGACATCTACTGAAACATGGCGATGGCTCAGTGATGTGCGGAGTCTACATTATTTTCTCTGTCACTAGAAACTTAGTGTTTTGAGGGCATGATGGACTGAAGTATCAGGAAAACCTAGGAGAAAATATGTTGTTTCTGTGTGGATGCTGAAACTTGACCATTATAGAACCTTCTAACATGACAATGATCTCAAGCATACCTTAAAGTCAACCAAATTTTGGTTTCAGAGGTTCTGGAGCAGCAGTCGCAGCTGCCTGACTTGAACCCTATAGAACGAAAAAGTGATTGCAGCAAATCCAAGATAACTGGTGACCTGTAATCCATTATCCATGAGGAATGGGGTAATATTCCTCAGGAAAGCTGCTGTATATGTGTCATATCTGCAGCAAGTCTTAACAGCCAGAGGTGCTCTACTAAGTGCTAAAGTAGATTTGTCATGAAGGGGGTGAATAGTTCGTAGACTGTAGCAGTTGGTAAAAGTTGAATTTTGTGATGAATTTGCAGAAATCACTTTATTTATTAGTGATAAGCGATTTTATTTTTCTTGTTTTTGCTATTTACAATAAATCAAAGTTTGTACATTTTGCCAGTAAATGTAATTTGCAATTGATGAATAATTTTGATTGCACTTGTAGCAGACGCCCTGTAAGTATCAAACAGACATACATCATGTAATGATTTGTGATTTTACTGCGCCTTATGGAAATGACACTCTGTCTACAGATAAGTATCCAGCCCCAACCTGCAATCACAGGGCCAGGAGGAGTGAGAAATAATATTAGACCGTCTCCTGGCTACACTGGGGAGATGATACTGCTATCAGAAAGGCAGAGGTGGTAATAAACAGTCTCTGCCTTCTCTATAGGGAATATGTCCATGTCTCAAGCACTGGCTCCTGTTGTTTGTTTGAAAACATTATTGCAGAGTGAAATGTGGATGGATGTTTGAAGTTTATGGTTAATCAGTAAGTAGTTAAAGAACGTTTTTCCCCCCTTTCTGCAAGAAAATTAATTTCCAGAAATAATATAACAGGGTTAATCATTCAGATTTTTGCCTCCTTCATGCAGAAGATCGATGCATTTATGGCTAAGATCTGTCCATCACATCTAACAAGCAGTGTGCAGGTCTTTTTGTAGAGGCAAGAGGTAACAGAGTCTTCTGAGCACATAGAATAGAACCTGCTACACGATTTCATGGCTTCTTTGTATACAAGGGAGTGTGTGCACGCCTAGCAGACTCCGCTGCCACTCACCTATACTCAAAGATGGGGCATCCATAACTGTTTGGATAGCCCTTTTCTCCGTAAAGGAGGGAAAATTGGGCACTTAACCATTATATTTCTGCAAATAATGTTTCCTATATTAAAAAAAATATAGAGAAAAAAGTAGGGTGTAAGAGATAAGAAAATATATATTTTTTTCCCTCACCTAGGAACAGGGCCACATTGTGTCTGCTAATCCTCGTACAAAAGTGGTTCACGGACTGACTGTGCAGCTACTGATCTGAACACAAGAGTCTCATCGGCAGATATCAGGTTGTTGAGTTTGGGCGAGGAAACAAAACTAGGAGGGATCGCTAATACTAGAGAAGGATTCATAAAGATAAAATTGAACAGTGGGCAGCAAGTAACAGAATGGTTTATACCAGGGAGAAATCCAAAGTCCTACATCTGGGCAAGAAAAATACAAAAAGCATCTACAGAATGGGAGGAATAGGGCTAAGCAACAGCAGAAGTGAAATAGACTTGGGTATAGTAATAGATCACAGACTGAACATGAGTCAACAGTGTGATGCAGCAGCAAAAAAGGCAGACACAATTCTAGGATGTATTAACAGAAGCATACAGTCTAGATCACATGAAGTCATCATCACCTCTACTCCTCTTTGGTCAGACCTCATCTAGATACCGTGTCCAGTTCTGGGCACCACATTATAAAAAAAGACATCAACAAACTGGAGCAAGTTCAGAGAAGAGACCAGACCAGTCTACAAACCATGTCTTATGAGGAACGGTTACAGGATTTGGGAAGGTTTAGCTTATAAAAGAGAAGACTGAGAGGAGACTTAATAGCGGTCTACAAATATCTCAAGGGCTGTCACACTGTAGAGGGATCAGCTTTATTCTCATTAGCACATGGAAAGACTAAAAGCAATGGGATGACACTGAATGGGAGGAGACACAAGTTAGTGGAACAGGCAGCCACAAGATGTGGCAGGTTCTCCTTCAGTGGAAGTCTTCGCATAGAGGCTGGACAGACATCTCTCTGGGGTGATTGCGTGACTCCTACTTTGAGCAGGGGGTTGGACCAGATGACCCAGGAGGTCCCTTCCAACTCCAACATTCTATTGTTTGGAAATGGAAGTCTATACATGTATTGTGAAATGCAGATATCTGCATGAAGACTTGAAAATTAAATAGGGCGGGCACAAGTATTGTCCTTCTAAAGTATTTGCATTGACGTGTCTGCTGCGGACCAGGTTGCTCATATCTGTGCGAAGCATAAAATAGGAAAGGTGGGGTATGTAACGTATTTAGAGACAGATTCTGCAATGCAAGTTCTTGTGAAAAAGAATAGGGCAGTGCAGCAATGCCAGAGGGGAACTGCTCTCATCTCCCTTAATCCATTCAAGAAAATATCGCAGGTAGGACCCTTTACACTAGGGTTAGAGAACTCCAGGCTGTGAGGGATGCCAACTGTGCAAGTTTTCAGTAGTTCCTTAGGGGTACTTCACACACTACAACATTGCTAGCGATGTTGCCGAAACGTCACAGGTTTTGTGACGCAACAGCGACCTCTACAGCGATGTTGTAGTGTGTGACGTGTAGCAGCGATCAGGCCCCTGCTGTGAGGTCACTGATCGCTGCACATCGTTCAGAACCATTTTTCGGTCCTTGGTCTCCCACTGGTCAGCATGCATCGCTGTGTGTGACAGCGAGAGACCTACGATCAGCGACCTCACAGGCTGGTAACCATGGTAAACAATGGGTATCTAGGCAGCGCGCAGTTACCCGATGTATACCTTGGTTACCAGCCTTCCCCGCTTCCAGGCTGGTATTCAAGGTACACAGCGTCTATCTAAGCACATCGCTGTCCCTAGTTACCTGCTGTGTACCTTGGATACCAGCCTGGAAGCAGAGAAGGCTAGTAACCAAGGAATATATCGGGTAACTAGGCGCTGCCTAGATACCCATTGTTTATCATGTTTACCAGCCTGCTCCTGCTTACCGCAGCCTGTCAGAAGACAGGAGCGGGAGCTCGACATCGTGGAAAGAATAGTTTATATTCTTTCCACGATGTCACTGGTCCACTGGTTGCTGGTGAGTCTGCCTGTTTGACAGCTCACCAGCGACTGCATAGACACTTTCCAGCGATCCCGGCCAGGTCGGTTCTCTGGAAAGTCTCAGCGGGTAAAGGGGCCCTTAGTATTGCACAGGTGATAATTAAATCACATGCACTGGTGATGATTCCAACACATGTGCAATGCTAAGGAAATCCTGCACTGTCGGAGGCCCTTTAGGCCTGGAGTTCCCCACCCCTGCTCTATACCTTAAGTGAGTAGCCATCAACATAATGAATTCCTGCACCTCAACGTACAGCCTCAGACTGCGACTCTTCACAATCCTAGAAACAGAAAAAGACAAGCACTGCCCTACGATCGTGAGATACATTGTATGATTTATTCCGTAGCGCTGTCCGCCGGTTCCAGCACGACTCTGCCTTTATAAATAAATCCACAGTTTCAGTGCCAATGTGACGCCCCAGTGCTGTGCTGAAGGGAGGAAAATGTACAAAAATCACTGTAAATCGGTAATAAATATTGCATATTAAAAGAAAGTCCACCGTAATTAAATAAATTGAAAGGTGTTTATATTGGCGGTGCCCCTAACAAACATGATATTCAGAATGGTGGGGGAGGGGAGAAGTCCCAAATCCTCATGATTAAGTATAATTCATAGGGTCATGATAACACTTAGGGCTTGGCTGTGACATTAAGCTTTGGACGAGTGATATGGAGGAGGAACACGAGAGGTTGATCTGCTTGGCTATCACATTGTAAGAAAACCATGTGCTTGCTTGGCATTCATAGAAAGAATAAAAAATATATATAGCAGAGCTGGGAAGTTTTGCCGACATTCACTCTATTCACTATTCCTTTCAGCTACCCCCCCACCCCCGTGACATAATTTATTTATTTCATCTTCCACCATCGGGATTAGAGGACAGCTCATTACGGCTGCTCACAAATGACTGTTCGGAGACTCGGATCATGGAATGAAGTCTTTTTGGGCTCCAGTTTTTTTATTGTTCTGAATCATGCAGCGCCTAATCAAATATTCTCTCTGGCTCAATCGAGCTCGATGGGACTGCTGTCATCTTGCCCGTCTTCCACGTCTTCGTCCTCGTCCCCGGCTCCCATTAGGCTATTTAATAGGTTTCCTTTGAAAAAAAAATGTAAAAAATATTTAAGACATATCCGCTCACATCTCCTTTGTGTGTATTGGAACAACATTAAAAGACAGAAAATAAGGCAAATTGCTCATAATTTCACACAAAACTCCAAAAATGGTCCCGGACAAAATTGTTGGCACCCTCACCTTAATATTTGGTTGCCTCCTTTGGCATGGCTTCCTATAACATCCACAAGCTTCTTCTCACCTGGAGTTTGCTTGAAACAAAGTTTCTTGCCCACAATTTTGTGCGGCCCGTGTTTGAGGATTTTATGTAAAATTATGGCCAGTTTGTTTCTGTTGTTCCAATACACACAAACACAAAGGAAATAAACGTGTATAACAAAAATGTGTAATTACTATCATTTTCTTGGAGAAATACTTTATTTTCTGGAACAATTTGAAGGGGACCAACACTTCGTCCATGACGGTATAAATGTAGGTTTACCATTTTCTTCAAAAAGATGTTCTTCAAAGAAAACAAGTTGATTCAAATGCCACTTATTGATTGGTGGGGTCTGACTGCTCAGGACGGCTATTATTGGGAGAATGGGGTGGATTGGCTGTGTGCATGATTGGATGGAGGAGCAGTCATTCTCTATGGTGCTCCTGAGTATTGAGCACAGCTTTTTCCCCGCAGACCCATGGAGCATGAATGGAGCGGTGCTTGGGTGCCCGCCCTGCTGCTCCTTTTTGCAGCGGGCATAAAACTGCTCTGTGGATTGGTGCAGACCCCAACAATCTTCAGTAATGATGGCACCAACGGCTGCAGTTCTGGTTCTTCAGCTGACCCTGATCAGCCCCGGAGGATGTATGTCTAATGTGACTGGAGCTAATATATTGGTGTCAGTTACGATTCTATAGAGTCAAGTGACCGGTAGATAGAAAACCATTATTATACCACATTTATATAGGAGATTGGTTGTATTCAGACAGTCAGCATTGTCAGGAAGCACCAGGGCGGTGGGGTATTCAGCAGGTGAAATAAAGAGAATTTTGTTTACTTACCGTAAATTCTTTTTTCTTTAGTCCGTAAATCTGGGAGACCCTGACATTGGGTGTTATATGCTGCCCCCTGGAGGTCACACCAAATATAGAAGAGTTTTACTCCTCCTTCTCCCCTGCAGCATATACGCCCTCTACAGGAATACTGTCAGTTTGGTATATGAGCAGTAGGAGGAAAACATTGCACTGCAAACCAAATTCCCGGCCAACGGGCCGAACAGGAAGGTATAAGGCCAGAACCATGGCCAACAGTAAGATTATGTGCTGAAAAGAGCCACAGGTACGCCCGAAGGGCAAAATTAAAGGGGAGGGTGCTGGGTCTCCCAGATTTACGGACTAAAGAAAAAAGAATTTACGGTAAGTAAACAAAATTCTCTTTTTTCTTGTCGTCCAAATCTGGGAGACCCTGACATTGGGACGTCCAAAAGCAGTCCCTGGGTGGGAAAAAACCACTGCACCCTGAAAGGCAACTCAGACATTTACAGGTGGGCAACAGCCGCCTGGAGAACGCGTCTGCCCAGACCTGCATCCGCTGAGGCATGAACATGTACCTGGTAATGCTTTGAGAACGTGTGGAGGCTCGACCAAGTGGCAGCCTGACACACCTGTTGGGCCGAGGCTTGGTGCCGCAAAGCCCAGGAGGCGCCCACGGCCCTGGTGGAATGCGCCTTGAGACCCGCTGGGGGCGACATGTGCGAGGCCGCATAGGCCTCCAAGATAGCCGACCTGATCCAACGGGCAATCGTGGCCTTGGAAGCGGAAGAGCCCTTGCCGCGTCCGGTCGTGAGAATGAACAGGGAATCCGTCCGCCGGAGAGGAGCTGTGCGAGACAAGTACACCCTCAGGGCCCTGACCAAGTCCAGAGTGTGGAGGGCCTTTTCAACCTTGTGAACTGGGTTTGGGCAAAAGGACGGAAGAGAGATATCCTGATTGAGGTGGAATGGAGAGACCACCTTCGGTAGAAAAGAGGGAACGGGGCGCAGGACCACCTTGTCCTGATGCACCACCAAGAATGGAGGCTTGCATGACAATGCCGCCAAATCCGACACCCGCCGAAGCGAGGTGATAGCCACCAAGAATGCCACCTTTTGTGACAAGGTGGACAAAGAGATACCGGAAGAGGTTCAAACAGAGGTTTCTGAAGAGCCGAGAGAACCAAATTAAGATCCCAAGGATCTAGAGGACGCTTGTAAGGAGGGACAATATGGGCCACCCCTTGCATAAATGTGCGAACCTGTGGGAGCCTCGCCAGCCTTTTGGAATAAAGGACAGAGAGAGCCGACACCTGTCCTTTCAGAGAACTCGAGGCAAGACCAGAGTCCAGCCCTGACTGGAGAAACAAAAGTAATGTCGGCAAGGAGAAAGGCCACGGAGAATGGCCCTCCGTAAAGCACCAGGAGAGAAAAATTCTCCACGTCCGGTGATAAATCTTTTGCGAGGCAGGCTTACGAGCTTGCGTCATAGTGTCCTGAACTTCCCGGGGAAGACCCGATTGAGTCAGGACCCAGGATTCAAGGGCCACGCAGTCAACCTGAGCGCCGCAGAATTGTGGCGGAAGAATGGACCTTGAGAGAGAAGATCTGCACGATCTGGCAGACCCCAAGGTTCGCCGCCGGCGAGGCGGATTATTTCCGGAAACCAGGCTCTCCTGGGCCAATTGGGTGCGATTAGAATCACCCGGTGACATTCCGCCCGAATCTTGCGGAGCACTCGAGGCAACAGAGCCAGCGGTGGAAACACGTATGGCAGGCGAAACTGAGACCAATCCTGGACCAGAGCGTCCGCCGCCAACGCCCTGTGGTCGTGAGCCCTGGCTATGAACACCGGAACTTTGTTGTTGAGGAACGATGCCATCAAGTCGACATCCGGAGTCCCCCACCGCCTGCAAATGGCTTGGAACACTTCTGGGTTGAGAGACCACTCGCCCGGGTCCATACCCTGACGGCTGAGATAGTCTGCTTCCCAATTGTCCACCCCCGGGATGTGGACCGCGGAGATGGCGGAGCCTGTGGCCTCCGCCCAGCACAGGATCTTTTGAACCTCCAGCATCGCTAGGGTGCTGCGAGTGCCTCCTTGATGATTTATGTACGCGACGGCCGTCGCGTTGTCCGATTGGATCCTCACTTGGCGGCCGCATAAGAGCGGCTGAAACTCGAGGAGAGCCAGGTACGCTGCCCTGATCTCCAGAATGTTGATGGGAAGGGAGGACTCCAATGGAGACCAAGTACCCTGGGCCCTGTGGTGAAGAAACACCGCTCCCCAGCCCGAGAGACTGGCGTCCGTAGTGACCACCGCCCAAACAGGTGGGAGGAAGGAGCGACCCTGAGACAGGGACTGATCTGTCAGCCACCACTGGAGAGATTCCCTTGTTTCGGTGGACAGGGAAATCTTGAGATCCAGGGTCCTCGGATTTTTGTCCCAGACACGGAGAATCTCCAGCTGCAGGGGACGCAGATGGAGTTGTGCAAATGGTACTGCTTCGATTGAAGCTACCATCTTTCCCAGGATCTGCATCAGATGCCTGATGGAGAACAAGCGAGGTGGGAGGATGGAGCGGACACCTGCTTGGAGAGAGATTACCTTCTCGAGAGGCAGAAGTACCAGCGCAGCACGAGTGTCGAATAGCATGCCCAGATACACCAGGCTCTGGGTGGGCACGAGGACCGACTTCGGGAGATTGACAATCCAGCCGAACCTCCGGAGAGTCGACAGAGTCGCAGACACTGCTTGCTGGCATTCCTGCTGTGAGGGAGCCTTGACCAGGAGGTCGTCTAAGTAAGGGATGACCAACAGACCTTGTGAGTGTAGTAAAGCGACTACGGAGGCCATCACTTTGGTGAATACTCGTGGAGCGGTGGCCAAGCCGAAGGGGAGAGCCACGAACTGGAAATGGTCGTCTCCAATCGCAAAGCGCAGGAACCGTTGGTGAGCTGGGGCGATTGGGATGTGTAGATATGCATCCTTTATGTCTATGGATGCCAAGAATTCCCCTTGAGACATTGAGGCTATCACAGAACGAAGCGATTCCATGCGAAAATGCCTCACTTTGACATGCTGGTTGAGGAGTTTCAGGTCCAGTACAGGGCGGACGGACCCGTCCTTCTTGGGCACAATAAAGAGATTTGAATAAAATCCCTGAAACCGGTCCCCGGTTGGCACCTGGACAATGACTCCTTCCCGCTTCAGAGCTTCCAGCGCTTGGTGAAAAGCGTGGATCTTTGCGGGAGGGGGAGACGTCATGAAGAATCGGCTCGGGGGAACTGAGTTCAGTTCTATGAAGTAGCCGTGAGAGATAATATCTCGCACCCATTGATCTAGAACGTCGGAGAGCCAAACGTCCCGAAAGAGGGACAATCTGCCCCCGACTCTGGGTGCGGAGTCGGAGCCATGCGAGTCATGCAGAGGCAGTCTTGGACGGCTTCTGACTAGAGGATTTCTGTTGGCGAGAGCGCCAGGCAGACCCCTGGCCTCTGGAGGACTGGGCCTTGTCGGAACGAAACGTTCTGTTGGTCGAGGATCTGGAAGACCAGCCAGGGGAACGAAAGGAGCGAAAGGAACGGAACCTGGCAGACTTTTGCTGCGCCGGTTTTCCGCCTTTTTGTTGGGGCAGAAGAGTGCTTTTGCCACCTGTTGTGTCTTTAATAAGTTCGTCCAGACGTTCCCCGAAAAGACGATCCCCGGTACAGGGAATCCCTGTGAGATGCTTCTTGGAAGAAGCATCACCTTTCCACTCCCGGAGCCAGAGAATTCTCCGAATGGCGAGGGAATTGGCGGCAGCCACTGCGGAACGCCCGGCTGAGTCCAGCACGGCGTTAAGTGCATACTTCGAGATCATTGCCATTTGGTCTAGAAAGGGAGACACCTCAGGAACTGTATGGCGCGTTTTGGCGTAGATCACGTCTGTGAACTCAGAGAGTGCCTTAAGAGACCAAGCCGCTGCAAAGGCGGGAGGAAACGCAGCGCCGACCGCGTCATAGATGGACTTGGTCAACAGTTCAACCTGACGGTCTGCCGAGTCTTTTAAAGACGAGCTGTCGGCAATGGAAATTGTGGTTCTAGTAGCCAATCTGGCTACAGCCGGGTCCACCTTAGGAGGTTGAGACCAGCCCGATAGTACTGCCGGGGCAAACGGATACTTGGGATCCGTGGGCTTTGGTATAAAACGTTTGGCCGGAAAAGCCCTTGGCTTTTGCACCGTGTCTGAAAAGTCAGGGTGATCGGAGAAGATGTTGGCAGGTCTTTTCGGATCCCTGAGTGAGACTTTGGCTCGCTGCTCAGACTGAGTGTCGGGAGCGGGAATACGTAAAATGTCATTAATAATGGAGACAATATTGTCAGCCAGAACGTCCCCTTCCGGGACAGAGTCCGAGGCCGCCTCTGAATCAGAGGAAGAGTCCTGTTCCTCACCCTCCTCCAGAGGAGCCCGAGATTGAGATCTGGGCGAGGAGGGGGAAGGGTCTCGGCGTTGCCTTTTGGAGCTGGGCTCCCGAAGGGACGGAGAGAGCCCGTCACGCCCAGGAGGAAGAGACGGACCCGGGGCCGAGGGAGAACCCTCCATGTCCTGGTCCGGACTCTGGTTAATGGCCTGAATAATGGACTTAGTCATGGAAGCTACGGATTGCGACATATCTCGTGACACAGCCAGGGCCACTGAATCAGACAATGACTGAGATAATACGTCAGTCCATTGAGGGGCCGGTGTTAACACCGGAGGCCCGGAGGCCTGATCCCCAGAGGGGGCAGGGACATCCACCTGGGGCCGGGTGCCAAGGAGATCCGGCGACCCATGCTGCTCACAGGTCGTGCAGAGGGGATTGACACACTGCGCAGGCAATGTGACTTTGCACACTGTACAAGTTGCATGCAACTTTGCAGCCTTATGGGCCTTACCCTTGCTCTTTGCAGAAGACATAGTCTGACCCAGTCCTGTGTACCCTCTACCAAAAAGACAGAATAAGCAGCAGGGATATGCCACAGAGGAGAATCCACACCAATGGTGTGGCTTACCGCACTTTCAAGTCCTGATCCCAAGTCTGAGTCTCCCAGCAGCAGCTCTCCTAGCAGCACGTGTGTGAATCTGCAGCAAATGAGGCCAAAATGGCCCCCACAGAGAGAGAGGGGGGAGTCAGAGAGGGGAGGGCCTGTAAAAACGCGGGCTCTGTGGCCCCATTGTGTACACAGGAGGGGGAGGGCGAGCCCTGTGAGTGGGAGAGGCCAGAGACAAAGCCCTGAGCTCCCAGGGCTATTCTGAGCAAAGCCCCGCCCCCCGCTGCTGATAGACAAGCAGGGGGCGGAATCGCGGCCCAGGCCTCCGGCGAAGCCGGGGACTAAATTTGAGGCCGCGGCCGGCCTGCGTGAGGGGTCCGGCGCGGAAGTCCCGCGAAAATGCCCGCGGATGCGGGAAAACGGAGCCCCATGCTCCTGAGTCCTATGTCCCGTCCCCCTGCTGTGCTAAGACAGGCAGGGAGGGACTGCTGGAGGACTTACAGCCCGGCTAGGAGCTGTTGCAGGGACACTACAGCAGGTCCTTCATGGATCCTGCTGTGGATGCAGGGGGCCCCCAGTGCACAGCACATACCTGGATCCCCGGAGGGGGAGAAGATAGGGGGCCAGCTCGGTACCTTGTGGTGGAGCCTGCATCCTTAACCTGTGACCACCGGGAGTTGAACTCCGTCACAGGGGCCACACAGTGACTGTGTATAGGCCAGGGGCACAGAGAACTGTGAACCCCTCAGTCGGCTCCCACCTCACCAGGAGGCTCTTTGAAAGAGTATGGTGAGGGAGCACGGCATATGGGGCCGAAGGCCCATGCCGGGGGATCTAATGGTCCCCTAAGCTTCATCTGTAGCGGGAGCTTCAGTGTGGAGATGTGCCTCCAACAACACCAAATAACAAACTGACAGTATTCCTGTAGAGGGCGTATATGCTGCAGGGGAGAAGGAGGAGTAAAACTCTTCTATATTTGGTGTGACCTCCAGGGGGCAGCATATAACACCCAATGTCAGGGTCTCCCAGATTTGGACGACAAGAAAATTATTATTTACTCCTTTATTACGTTTTGCAAAATTCCAATGACAAACCTTTAAACTGAGTCATTAGGATATTAGGTTACATTAGTGCTTAAAAGCAGCATGGCCATATTGGAAATTCCAGCATTCACAGGAGTGATATTATGACTGGGGAGAAGGTTTTTTCACCACTCACCTAATAATCCTCCATAGGAAGATGACTGTTTAGGAGGTACTCCAAAGAAAATCTGTCCTATCCTGTCCAAATACTGCAAGAGAGAATACAATCAAAATCTGTAGCCTGTATATAGACATAAAATAATCAATACGACATGCAATGTAACGAGTTCTAGTAGTGCGAGGTTACTGCTGGGTGCCAAATCCAAGGCTAACACCAGATGGCGCCATGTGCACAGCATACACTGCTTCACTCTGGTAATATTGGGTCCACTATTCCGGACAGCTCAAAGGGGAAGGTTCTCTAATCATAACTGATTGGAGGGGGTCTGACAACAAGCACCTCCGCTGGATGTGAACATACAGCAATGCACAGCTCTCTATGAGTGAACAGAAACATGTTCCACAGCAGGTGTTACACAATGAACAGAGCGGCGCAGTGCAGATCAAGGTTTCATATACGGTAGCCAGCGGAGCATAGCTGATCGGTGGGGACACTGGTTGCAGGACCCCAACTGACCTGATGAATCATGGGACCAGAAAAGCCTTTTAAGGCCAGCTTCACACCACGGTTTTTACCATCCTGTTCTGTGTGTTTTTAAACGACCATAACAGGATTGTTTTTAGCCTCCCATGTATCCCTACAGTGCTGGATGGGTCATAAATGGCCATCCGATTCTGCCAAGTTCGGACCAAACCGGACAGAAACGAATTCAGGGCAATCCGGTGTTCATAACATGGGAGTCTATGGATGCCGAATCCGGTTTCCCGGATACGGTCCGGCAGTTGTCTCACGATGCATTTATCTCCGATGGCTAAAGGACCTTAATCATCTGACCGGGAAGATGCAGGGCAACCCGATCAGCTGATGGGTCACATGACTGCATCAGTGCGGTTTAAGTTGCCCTGCCCCTTCCCGGTCAGCCATTTAAGGTCCTGCAGCCATTGGAGGTGAATGCATCGCGATACACACTGCTGACAGGTGAGAATTTTTATTTTTTTTTTAATTTTTAACCATTCCTTTATTTAATTTCACTTTAATAGTGTATGTAAACATACTGCTAAAGTAAAAGTGAACAGTGCCAACACCACTGGCCTGCACTTTGCAGGCGTGGGCTCCTCCCAGCTCTCTTCTGTGTCCGAATCCGTCAAATGGCATCCGAATTTACAATCTGGGCCTGTTCATTTCTGTCCGTGTGGTCCTGCAAAAAACAGGATCCCACGGACAGGAACAAAACCGTAGTGTGAAGCCAGCCTAAAGGCCCCGTCACAAACTAAGATATCGTTAACGATATAGTTGCAACGTCACCAGTTTGGCGATGTTACAGCAACGTCGTAATGTCATCGTTGTGTGTGACATGTACCAAACACCCAAGATAAGTTCGTTGATCGTTGGTAAATGACTTGGACCATAAATTTATCGTTGGTCTCCCGCTGGGCGGCCAGAATAGGCGCGTGTGACAGCGGGAGACCAACGATGAACAAACTCCAAGCACTGCACAGCAATCGCTGGGAGATGGTAACCAGGGTAAACATCGGGTAACTAAGCGCAGCATTCTGCTTAGTTACCCGCTGTTTACCCTGGATACCAGCGTTCTCGCTGATCGCTGGGGAGTCTGCCTGATTGACAGCTCACCAGCGATCAGATAATGTCCCAGCAATCCACATCGTTGGTTGGATCACTGGGACATCGATAGGTGTATCGGGGCCTTAAGTCTACCACGCAGCTCTGATCTAATTGTTAAAACGTTTGATTATTTAAGTGAAGTTACCTTAGATTTTCATTATTTGCACTGGAGAGATTATGTACATTATTCCGGTCTATTTGGACCTACCTCATTATACATGGGGTCTCTTTTTAATGACGGCTGATACTGTTCACACAACACTGTAAATACGGTTAATTTCCCACTGGGAATGAAAGAAAAAATAAAAAAAAACACAATTAACCAATAACTGAAAAATAAACACGATTTGGATTAGTGGAGCTGTGACAGAATCAGATGCCCCCCCCCCCCACTCTTCACATGACTGCCCCTAGAATGACGCCTGATCATTGCCGCCCTGAGGATGCCGCCTCCCTACGCGCTCTTGACCATCAAGCCGTTTTCTATCCTTGCACCTTTTTTCTCAGCGCAATGGATGATGCACGACCTACCCGTCTACAGCCAGTAGTAAAAACCAGATGAAGTTTAAAAGGGGCTGTACAAATGGCGGACCCTTCTCTATGGACGGATGCTTCTCTGTGTACGTCGTGAAAACCACTGAAGCGCTTGATTTATTTTTTAAACAGAGGAACCTGGAATAAAATAAGAAAAAAACACCATAAGCTTCTGGCGCCCCACATAGGCAGAGGAATCCCCTCAATGGAACTTACTGCAGGACAGCCTGGGCCACGAACATATCCACCTCGCTGCGGTAGCCCCGGGTGGAGGAATATTCTACTAACATATTGGCACAGCCTTCCCCGTCGGAGGAGTGCAGGAAGTGGTAACGGGATTCATAGTAGTTCTGCTCTGAAGGAGGATACAACTATTAGCGGGGGTGTAAACTGCTGGAGCCGTCACCTCCTTGACTACCCGATAGACCTGTGTTGTTGATCAGCCGGCCCACCCTACCTTTCCACAGTGTGATGGCCAGTAACTGGTGTAGCTTGGGGTCACCTAATTTTCCAGATCCTCCGGTCGACCACTTCAGGGCTCGGGATACAAAAGCCACTCGTTCAGGAGAGTTGGGATCCATCAAACTGAACAATTTGGCCAAATGTTCTGCAGAAATCAGGTTAAAAGAACGAAAGTACAGATTCAACACAAACGCAGTACAGGGATCGACCTTGTGCTGCGGGCCTTTATAATCTAAGCTGAATTCACAATTCTTCCCAGCTGAAATGCCAGATATAGCTCAGGATATGTTATATCACTGGACCAATAGACCTATACGGTCTCCATACCACAATACAGTTTAGACATAGATATAGCACATTGTGTATGTGAAAATTAAAAACTAACTTAATAATGCCTTTAAAAGAGGGCTTTGTCCTCGCCACTCTCAAGCAAACACACATACAAAAGTGAGAGAATTACACCCACAAACTAACAAACAACACAGTCACCAGATATCTATCACGCTCTGGGACCATATGGCCCCAGTCAGAACGGTCATTTCTGATTCACACAGAAACACTAATTACTTACTAGTAATGTGTTTTTTTTCAGAGTCCATGACAGCACCCACAACGAGAGAGGGATCCGCCCTCCAAGGACAATTAACCATCAGGCTTTAAAGGGGGCGGATCCTCTCCCCCATGTCAGTTGGTTACAGAGTCTGAAAAGCCGACCTCCAGAATATCGTTAGTCCACCACGACCCCGAACACCACGTACAAGAACAAAACCAGAGGAGAAGAAGAAGTGACGAACCCTCAACAATGGGAGGGAATATGTGGGTACTGTCACAGACTTCGAAAAAACACATTACCGGTGAGTAATTACGTGTTTATCTGTCGTCCATGACAGCACCCAGAACGAGAGAATTACAGAAAAACGTAGACTTAAGGAGGGACCACAGCCTCTAGAACAATACTCCCGAAAGTGATATCGGCACCAGAGGGATCGAATCGATAGTACTTATAGAATGTAGATGGCCAAGACCATGTTGCTGCTTTACAGATTTGGTCAATAGATATGCCTGACCTTTCAGCCCAGGTAGTAGTCACGGCCCTTGTGGAATGCGCTCCGAGGGTCTTCTCCTCTTTGCCGCTTGCACCGTAGGCCATGCTAACAGCGTCCCTGACCCAGTGAGCTAACGTGGCTTTGGAGGCCCTACAACCTTTCATCTGTCCCTGAAAAACAAAAAGGGACCTATCTTTCCTCCAAGAACTTGTGGCCCCTAAACATCATTTGACATCCAAGTAGTGTAATTTTAGCTCCATATCATTTCTAGGACTACTGCAAAAAGTGGGCAACAGAATCTTTTCTGACCGGTGAAAGGTATAGACTACCTTAGGGCCCTTTCACATCAGCGTTTTTCGTAATTCGCGGCAGATGCGGTGAAAAAACCGCATCTGCCGCGTTTGCCGCATAACCGTTCCACTTGCGGCGCGGTTGCGGTTTTTCCCATACAAAGTATAGGGGGACTTGCGGCAGATGCGGCAAGTGCGGTTTTGCACTTGCGGCAGCGAAAAAAAAACCGCGGTCAGCCGCGGTTTTTTTCGCTGCCGCACCTGCCGCAAGTGCAAAACCGCACTTGCCGCATCTGCCGCAAGTCCCCCTATACTTTGTATGGGAAAAACCGCAACCGCGCCGCAAGTGGAACGGTTATGCAGCAAACGCGTTTTTTTCACCGCATCTGCCGCGAATTACGAAAAACGCTGATGTGAAAGGGCCCTTAGGGAGGTATGCCGCGTCTAGTCTTATGATCACTTTATTGTCTCTAAATAAGGTAAAAGATGGGTCTACTGAGAGGGCTCGAATTGTCCCTATTCGCCAAGCGGACGTTAATGCTACCAAATAAACCGTCTTAAGGGAAAGGACTGATAGAGACATCCTGCAGAGGTTCAAAAGGAGGTTCTGTCAATGCAGTGAGTATCAAGTTGAGATCCCAAGGAGCTGGGCTAATGGGTTTAACAGGTGCAGATCTAGCGCATGCTTTGATAAAGCGGGAAACCCAAGGGTCCCCTGCTAGGTTGAAATGGTAGAGCGCTTTTAGGGCCGAAACCTGGACTTTAAGAGTGCTCAAAGAGCCCAATCTCCGTCCCCTTTTGCAGGAAGGCTAAAACTAAGTTGATAGGGACTTCCCCTTCTGGATCTGCCCCCGTTACTGACAGTAATTTTGCCCAGGTCCTATGATAAATCTAGGAAGACTGTGGCCTCCGGAATTTTACAAGAGTTTCTGATACCACAGCCGAGAACCCCTTATTGCTCAAAATCCGCCTTTTAAGTTCCAGGCAGTTAGGTGTAAGCTGCCTGTGGGTGATGAACCGGTCCCTGGAAGATCCAGAAGGACTCAAGGATCGGAGACAGACATCTGTTAGAGCCAGAAGAACCAAGGCCTCCTCGGCCAGAATGAGGCTATCAAAATCAGTCGTACCCGATCTTCCTGAATTTTGCACAGGACAGTCAGAAATAGAATTAGAGGGGGAAAGGCATAAGCTACCCTGAAATCCCAGGTGATCAGGAGTGCATCCACCGCCAAGGGATGATCTCTGGGATCCAGGGAGAAAAAAAATTGATTCACTTGTGGGTTGGACCAGGTTGCGAACAAATCTATGTTGGGGACTCCCCACATCTGTGATCTGGTAAAACACTGATTCAGAACCCACTCACCCTGGTGAAAGTGTACCCGGCTGAGGAAATCTGCTTTGTTGTTGTCCTTCCCCCTGATATGTACTGCCGAGATGGAGGCTAGGTGTGTTCCTGCCAGTAGGATACATTCCTCTACTCCCATCACTGCTTTCGACCTTGTCCCTCCTTGGTGATTTATATAGGCCACAGACACCTACCGTGTTTCCCCGAAAGTAAGGCCCTGTCTTACATTCTTTTGGGGGCCAAAAGTGGCCCCCGGCCTTACTTTCGGGGGGGGGGCCTTACATTGGGTGCCCCAGCAGTGTGGCCTACAGGCCCCCTCCTGCTGGGACACTGCGGGAGCGGGTCGCACGTCACGTGCGCCCGCTCATTACATATGCACTGCATCCCCCTGTCAATCAGCGACAGGGGGAGCAGTGCATTATACTGTATATATGGGCCCCCTATTGCTGGCACACTCCCCCCTGTTATGAGGCCCCCACCGCTGCTGCTGCTGAAGACATCTTACCCTCCAGGGTCTTCTTGCAGCAGCCAGCGCGTCCGTCCGTCCTCTGTACTCGGCGGTCTCCCGGATCATGTGACCCGTCGCAGCGCATGACGTCATCGCGACTGCGACGGGCCGGTCACATGATCCGGGAGACCGCCGAGTACAGAGGACGGACGGACGCGCTGGCTGCTGCAAGAAGACCCTGGAGGGTAAGATGTCTTCAGCAGCAGCAGCGGTGGGGGCCTCATAACAGGGGGGAGTGTGCCAGCAATAGGGGGCCCATATATACAGTATAATGCACTGCTCCCCCTGTCGCTGATTGACAGGGGGATGCAGTGCATATGTAATGAGCGGGCGCACGTGACGTGCGACCCGCTCCCTCTCCCCCCCCCCTCCGCTAGCGGCCTTACATTGGCCCCCCCGGTTGTAAGGCCTTATAATCGGGGGAGGCCTTACATTGGCAGGCCCCCCCTTTACCCCCAGGCGGCCTTACAATCGGGGGGGCCTTACTTTCGGGGAAACACGGTAATTGTCAGACAGGACTTTGACGTAATGACCCCTTAACATTAGCAGAAAACCCACTAAGGCACGTTCTACTGCTACCAATGCTCTCATGTTGGAGGAACTGTCCTTCAGAGTGTCTGACCAATCCCCCTTAAGTATATCCTGTCTGTTGTAACCACCCTTGTAGCGGGGGACACCCAGGAGACCCCTGTGGACAGTATTGAATTGTCCAACCACCAGGATTGTAGGGAAGCTGGTTGCAGGTTGCAGCATCTTGATGTCCTTTATGGTACCTTTACATGCGGCAACATTTCTAGGGTGTCAACAGGTAACTTACTGGCTGCAGTGAAATCATGGAGACATGATTCCATTTGTACACAGCAACAAGATAGAACCTTGTCTCCATGATTTCACTGCAGCCAGTAAGTTACCTGTTGACACCCTAGAAATGTTGCCGCGGTGTAAAGGTACCATTACTTTGTCTGGTGGTAGACAACATTCCTGCATGGTTGAGTCCAATAGTAGATCTAGAAAAATCTGGGATGTTGATGGAGCCAACCCAGATTTTTCAATATTTTGAGAACCTGATGAACCTGGTCTGAACAATGCTGGGCTGATTTCCCAATTATCAGAAAATCGTTTATTAGTGTCCCGGTCTTCTGGAACCGCCATTTCTGAGGCTCCCTGTTCAAGGACAGGGAACCAACTGACATGGGGAGAGGAGCCACCCCTTTTAAAGCCTGATGGTTCCCTGTCCTTGGAGGGCGGACTCCTCTCTCATTCTGGGTGCTGTCATGGACGACCAATAAATACCTTTTAGCTGTGCTGGGTCAAACCCACAATTGTCAACTTAGACCTGCTAAATGACCATAAAAAGTGCGTATTTCCCACCATCTTTTTTATAGACAATGGTCCGGTGTAAGATAAGTAATACCTCCAAGCAAAAAACATCTATAATTGGAACAATCTTGCCGTGTCCTCGATGGGGTGTCACCACTGCGTTCCTCAAGAGAGTACTATACTGGCCCAAAAGCATCGCGAGAAAGGCTATTGTTTGATGAAGCCCAGACAGAAGGTAGGGTTCTGCTATACCCTTGAAGAGCACTAAGGGCAAAACATGTCGGGGGGCACCTGGGCATATGTACAGGGTCAGTGACCATAAGGGGTAGCTGTGGAATGCTCTTGTTAGGGTGGGAGTCTGATAACTAGGCAGCAAGTTAGTGTCTGACAGGGTAAGCCAGCGGTATCTGCTCCCTCACCCTGGCACACCGGTCTGTGAAAAACTCTTGAGGAACGCAGTGGTGACACCCCATCGAGGACACGGTGAGATTGTTTCAATTATATTTGTTTTTTGCTAGGAGGTATTAGCCTTATCTTACAATGGACCATTGCCTATAAAAAAAGATAGTGGGAAATACGCTTCTGTTAAAAACACAGCTAAAGGTGCTTTCACACTAGCGTTTTTTTCAAATCGCGGCAGATGCGGTAAAAAAAACGCATCTGCCGCGATTAACGCATAACCGCGACACTTGCGGCAAGCCCCATGCAATGTCTATGGGGCTTGCGGTAAGGGTGCGGCAGGTGCGGCAAGTGTGGTTTCGGCACTTGCGGCAGCGAAAAAAACCCGCTGCTGACTGCGTTTTTTTTTGCGGCCGCACCTGCCGCAAGTGCCGAAACCGCACTTGCCGCACCCTTACCGCAAGCCCCATAGACATTGCAAGGGGCTTGCCGCAAGTGTGCCGCAAGTGTCGCGGTTATGCGTTAATCGCGGCAGATGCAGTTTTTTCACCGCATCTGCCGCGATTTGAAAAAAACGCTAGTGTGAAAGCACCCTTAGGCTGCTTTCACATAACGATTTTCGGTCATCCGATTGTATCCGTTTCAAAACGGATACAATCGGATCCGAAATCGGGTCCCATGTCCCCCTATGGGAATCGGATGGGATCGGATGTGCCACTATTGGCATCCGATTTTGCCACCATCCGATCCCATCCGATTTAATCACGGGCACAAAATCGTAGCCTGCTACGATTTTGTGTCCGTGACACACATTGGACAGCCTCGGATCACTGCTGATCCGAGGCTGTTCCGAGGGCCCACAGCATAGGAGCTTATGGACATCGGATCAGAGTTCACCTCGGATCCGATGTCGGCTCCGTACTGCCTGTCTTTCCCTGCTTCTGCTCCTCCATCTTCTTCCCTCTCCTATGCTATTCTCTGCCCTCGCTCCTCTATTTTGTGCCCCCGCTCCTCTATCCTCATCTAACCCTATCCTGTCCCCTGTCCTCTCCCTGTGTGTAAAAAAATAAAAAAACCTCCTCCCGGAGGATACATCACCTGTCACCGGCTCCCACGCTGCAACACCATCAGGACTGAAGAGCCTGTGATGATGTAAGAGACCCGGTCAGCTGACAGGTCATGTGACCGGATCTGTGACATCGGTGACAGGTGATGTATCCTCCGGGAGGAGTTTTTTTTTATTTTTTTACACACAGGGAGAGGACAGGGGACAGGATAGGGATAGATGAGGATAGAATAGCGGGGGCACAGCATATAGAATAGGAGAGGGCAGAAGATGGAGGAGAAGAAGCAGGGAAAGACAGGGGACCGCAGGATCCACACGGATCCTGCATCGGATGGCTATTTGCCATCCGATTGCAGGGATCCGTGTGGATCCATGCCTGTCCGTGGGATCCCCCTTCAAAGTAAGATCCCACGGACAGGCACAAAAACGTTATGTGAAACCAGCCTAAGGCTGGCTTCAGACTTGCGGATGCTCTGCAGCTTCCTGCGGAGGGGATCTGCAAGCTGACCGCAGTCCCTTTGTTTATAATGAGAACGCATGGTGCTGCGAAGGTCTGCGCATGACCGTATGCTCCCGTTCACTGCAATATGTGATTTGTACGCAGGCGGATGCCCGTGCACAAATCACACACTCTTGTACGCAGCAGGAGCGCGACCACGTCTAAGAGGTATTTGTGTGAATCACAAATGACCGTTCTGGCTGGGGCCATATGGTCTTGGTGCCCCACCAGACCGTGGTAATGATATCTGGTGACTGTGTTGTTTGTTAGTTTGTGGGTGTAATTCTCACTTTTGTATGTGTGTTTGCTTGAGAGTGGCGAGGACAAAGCCCTCTTTTTTAAAAGGCATTATTAAAAGTTATTTTTTAATTAGCAGCTGAAATCCCCCAGCATGCTCTGCTGTGGTAATTTGCAGGCTGGAAATGATCTTTAAACCAGGCATTGAAGTGCAGAACGGAAACTCGGCTAAGCAGTTTGTCAACTGACTGAAATGAAAGGCTTCAGAATTGTGAATACAGCTCTGAAGGATAATAACAGAATCATGCTAGATCCAGAAGGTCACACTAAAAATCCCCAATATAGAAAAACAAAGTGATATATTAAAGATTAGTATATTTTCTGACCTGATGTGAACATGATAGAAATCCACATATGAGTCTCACCTAACAATTCATCTGTCACTTTAGCTTCTGATTTCTCTAGTGATTCCAGGACGAGCATGGACAGGTCAGCCGCGCTATTTTGCTTCAAGGGGCGAAAAAAAAAAAAAAAAAAAAAAAACACGGAATGAAAAATGTAAAGTAACGACTATCTTGAGCTGAGATTTGCGTGCAATGTTAAGAAAATCTTTATATTTTATCAGTTTTGCTTCAAAATGATAAAACTGCAGAGTGCTGGTCAAGAACAGAGGGATTTATAATTCTATAATTCACGGCCTGTAGTCTAGGTTAGGCTACATTCACACCAGCAATTTATTAAATCCAGAAAGGATCCAGTTTTTGTCCTTAAACCAGATGTTACCGTACCGGTATTATGCCGGATCCATTTGCCGTTATTGGCCTGTTTTGGGGCTCGGACCCTGAACGGTTCAGGTGTAACAATAAAGGATGACTGAAGCACTATTACTGACCTGTGTCACTGCTGTGGTCACTTCTGGGTCTGCTCTGCACTGCCCGCTGGACAGCCAATCATAGACGCCCAGTCTCTGAGATTGGCTGTAACGCCCCATTCCATTGCATCTGTGATTGGTTGTTGACACAGTAGGTGGGGCGCAACAGCCAATCACAGATGTTGTCACAGACAATGGCTGTCTGGGATTGGCTGTTCAGTGGACAATGCAGTGAATGTTACATGAGACTAATAACTGGGACTTGGAGATGACCGCAGCGGCGAGACAGGAGAGTGTAATGTTTTAAGCACAGACTGGTCAATGAAGTCCGTGTTCGGGGTTTGTGTCCGGTACGGACCCCAAACTTTACATGATGTGACGATACCGCACATGCTCATCCAGTAAATCCAGATTCACCAGCCATTGACTTCCATTGTAATCGATGCCGGATCTGGCAGGATACAATTTTTTTTTACCAAGCACAAAAAACGTTGCCACAGAAAAAACGCATTCAACCTGATCCGGTAGCAACTGGACACTACCGGACACCATTAAAAGTGAAGGGTCAAAAACCTGATTCGTGCCAGATTTAAAAACACACTGGTGTGAAAGTAGCCTTACCTGCCAACGCTGCAACTTGACATAAGTTGCCGAACTCCTGCGCTTACAAACTCTCTGCTATAGAGCCTGCAACCGATCATGGGAGACGGCCAGTTTCAGCACCTCTGACCCGCTCCTACGCTGCCTCTAACTGCACAGCTTGGAGCGGTGTCAGGCTTCAGATGCGCACTGACCCCTACCAGCAGGAGGCAGACGAGTGGCGACAGTCTACAGATGCGCACTGACCCCCAGCAGCAGGAGGCAGAGGAGTGGCGACAGTCTACAGATGCGCACTGACCCCCACCAGCAGGAGGCAGAGGAGTGGCGACAGTCTACAGATGCGCACTGACCCCCACCAGCAGGAGGCAGAGGAGTGGCGACTGTCTACAGATGCGCACTGACCCCCACCAGCAGGAGGCAGAGGAGTGGCGACAGTATATAGATGCGCACTGACCCCCACCAGCAGGAGGCAGAGGAGTGTCTTCAATCTTCAGGAGCGCGCCACCCCCACCAAGAGGAGGCAGAGAAGTGGCTCGTAGCTGAAGAAGGAAGAGAAAAATATTCCATGAAATGATCAATCACCACAATAAACTCCCGTAATGCCACCATTCACTATGAAGAAAAGCAACACATCACTGAGAAATAATATGTAACATGTTCTTACTTGACTATGGCTGAAAAATAGCAAAGCACCGGAATACATTAATTCTCTTGCTTCTGCGTGTTTGTTCTGTGACATATATCTGCAACAGAAATAAATAGGAGACATTTACCCAGAGGAAGCTCCGGATCATGAGCAGAGGACGGCAGCTTTATGTGACCACAGGCTCCACATGGATGCTCTGAACACATCATCATGCATGAAGATGGTGGGAAATTCTGCATGGACGAGTGCCGAAATGTCACACATTCTCATCCTGAGATCTATGCAGTATTGTTCGAGTTTCCTTACAGAACAATTCCACATCAGAGAGACATTTGCGCATTCTGCCATCTTCAGACACCCCATAGAACTCACTGAAGAGTCTTTCACACATCAGTTTCACCCTCTATCAGACAATTGCGGAATATCTCGGCTGTCATAAACATCAGAGATGGGAATGATCCTTTAAATACTTGTCTTCCATTCCAAAACACCTAAACTCCTATCTACCACAGCAAAGTCACCGAAAACACCTGTTAGGAAAAAAAGGGAATCTGTCAGCGCGTTTTTATGTATGGAGATAGTGGTTCATCTGTATAGAAGCTTTTCCTCAATAAAAAATTATTCTTTTTTTTGTAGAGATTGGATGTGACAGTCATCAGAAATCTAGGGAGGAAAACATATGCAAATCAGGCTGTAGGTGCAGGGGGCGTGTCAGAGCACTGGGAAGAAATCCTACTAGTACGGACACGCCCCCTCTGCACTTGCTGCCCGATTTGCATAACGTTTCTACCCTAGATTTCTCATGGCTGGCACAAAAAAGGAATCATTTTTATAAGAGTGTGAACCCTTATAGAGCCATACAACTACAACTATGTATAAAATCATGCTGACAGATTCCTTTTACAGGGAATCTGTCAGCAGGTTTTTGCTACCTCATCTGACAGCAACATAATGTAGGCAAAGAAACCCTGAATCCAACAATATATCAATTACTGGCTGCAGCCATTCTCACACAATCAGTTATTTTCCTGGAACACAGCAGAGCTGAGATAGCTGTTCTCACCCACACCAGGCTCTCTATAGAGATTGACACCTGTCAGTGCACAATCACAGCAGGAAGCGTGTCAGACCGCCATGTGCATGACTTCCTAATCATGCAATATTAATCACAGGGTAATAAAACTTTTAAAGTTCATCAAAAAAGAAAAGGGCACTCACCCACATTTGTTTGTGCTATCAGCCTCCTTTATTCTCCTTTATTTATTCCGATGCTGTGTTAGGGCCACATCACACACACAGATATCTGTGCAGATATTGTTCGCAGATCTCTGGTTGCAGTGAAATCATGGACACATTGTTCCATTTTTACACAGCCACAAAATGGAACAATGCGTCCATGAATGCACTGCAACCAGAGATCTGTGACCAATATCTGCACAGATATCTGTGTGTGACGTGGCCCTTACAAGTAGCAGGGAGGGGGATGGAAGATGGCGGACAACGGCCCGTTTCGTGCCTGTCTGGCACTTCAACTGGTCCTATGGACAATGGACCATTGTCCGCCATCACCCACCCCCCTCCCGGATGCCTGTAACATGGCACCAGAGTAAAGGAGACTGATGGCACTCACCCATGGTTGTGCTCTTTTCTTTCTTGATGGACTTTTATTCACTTGAGTACTATTTAAAGTGAGCACCCCCTAGTGCACCCGCACACAGCCGGACTGAGCGGCATACACAAAAGGAAGAGGGTCCAGAGGTCTATGGTGGTGCCCAGCTTGATTTCTTATCAAGAGACTAATAAAACTTTTAGTTTAAGTAGAAAATAGCACACACACTGATAAGAGAAGCAAAGTTGCTTTTTGTTTTCTAACCCTTACATCATGCAGTCCTCAGCTTACAAACCAAAAACCAGCTGACAGATTCCCTTTAAAGCCTAGTCTAACGATAGAAAAATAAATAAATAAACCACAACCCTTAAAACAAGGTGCCTCTATTGAGGCTCTCAGCACATTCACACTATGATGTTCATGCATCTTCACGTTCCTAATATTCCGGTTATTTGCAACGTAACCGCCATAAACAGGTCCGTCCAGTTTGATAAAAGTCGCACAACAGGTAATTAGAGAATAAAATCCTAAAGACGAGGACAGGAGTGAGACACTGGAGGGAGCCGATATCACTTGCAGGACAGTAAATCTTCACCATCGCTGGAAGGTTTTCTCAGAACCGGTTCGGGTGTCACTTTTAAAATTATATAATATATTAACCCCTTCAGGACATGTGACATATGTTTGTCACACGTAGGCAAGGAGTATAGGGAGCAGACTCAGGAGCTGAACTCTCTGTATACAGGGCTGTGCTAAACCGCTGACAACGGCCAGCATCACAAAACTGTAATCCCAGCAGTATGACCCCTTAGATGCCGCAGTCAAGTACATCTATAGCATCTGATATCCATTATAGTCTGGGGGGGGGGGGGGGTGTCTTTTTACTTTCTTTTGCAGACTGCGTTGTCCGTAAAAACAAAGACGGAGACATGACCTCTTGTGATCGGAGTCACAGATCGAAATCAACCATTCAAGTCAATTGTTCTGGGAAAATCATAAAGTACTATCCATGTGGAGTCTGCCTTTAACTTTAGTAACTGAGAAATTGGTTCATATTTTTTTGTATACGTAAAAAAGCACCAATGGCCTCAGACACAGACAAACCTTGGCCGCCTTTCCCCCCCCCCCCCAGGGGCGGACACAGACTGTAGTGGGCCCCTGTGCAAGAAATTTTTCGGGCCCCTCATAGTACATAACTTTGCACTATTAAATGTGCAACATGTAAGTTAGGGTGCCTTCACATAGGAGAGTTTTTTGTATCCGGTGAGATCAGGCGAAAACTGCATCTGACTTGATCTGCTTTCTCACTGCCGTTTTTCACCACTAGCAGCAGATCCGGCAGATTTCCGCACATCTGCCGCCTAACGGGCGACTTGTGGCACCGATCCGGCAAGCCCCATTCATTCTCTATGAGGCTTGCGGCCAGCTGCGGCAAGTGCAGTTGTGCTAGATCCGCGTTACATGGTGCCACTAAAATATACAGCGGATATGCTGCATATTTTAGTGTGGTAAAATCTGCACCATGTTAATTTTGCTGCGGATTTTCCCACTGTAAATGTACTGTATATCTAATATTGAGGCTATGCAGGGCTGGATAGAATATCTGGAGGGTGCTGCTGGGCTGTATATATTATTTGCCAGTTGCAGCCTCCAAATTATATATACAGGCCAGCACAGCCTACAAATAACATATATAGTTCACTAGCCCAGCATTGCCTCTAGTTAATATATAAAGCGCCCAGCACAGCCTCCAAATAACATATAAAGCCCAGCATAGCCTCCAGTTAATATATACCGTCCAGCACAGCTTTCAGGTGATATATACAGCACTCAGCACAGCCTCCAGGTAATATATACAGCCCAAAACAGCCTCCAGGTAATATATACAGCCCAGCACAGCCTCTAAATAACATATATAGCCCAAGACAGACTCCAAAGTAATAAATATAGGCACCCCCGTTTCCCTTTGTTTCATAATGTTCCCCCCATATGCGGTCCACTTTCGGCATAGTGCTTCTCGCCCTATGTGGACCCCCGTTTATGCTGCTTCTCCCCATGTGTCCTTCCCCCAGTTTATGCTGCTTCTCCCCCTATGTGGGCCCCCCGGTTCATGTTTCTTCTACCCCATGAGCCGCCCCATTCAGGAGCAGCCAAGCTTCTCCCCCAGGGCCCCCCCCACCATTCATGAGCACCCATGCTTCTGCCCAGGGGCCCCCCCATTTATGAGCAGCCAGACCATGCTTCAGTTCTCCCCCAGGAGCCCCCCAAAATCATGCCTACCGGTCCCAATCTCTCAGTCCTGCTCAGCTCCGTTACTCTTACCTGGAGCAGCCAGGGCAGGCCAGACCACACACACACTGATGCTAGCACTGCAGCTACCGGCTGGCGCCACACGCACCGTGAGTGACAATATTATCACTTAGTCTGTCTCCTCCTCACACAGCGGCAGGCCGGCAGCACAGCACAGCAGTGATGCTGAGCTCATCTCAGGGCTGGATCCTTGGCACCGACGCTTGCACAGTCTCACTCGTCTCTCTCTCAGGACCCGCTCCCGCCGCCTCCCGCAGCGCTGCTCTCCTCTTTGCGCCTCGGCACCACATGGCTAATTTAAATAGGTAAATAATTAGCCATGTGGTGCTGGAGGGGCCCCCTCTCCCTCGGGGCCCCCAGTGAATGAATGGGCTGTGGGGCGGTAGGTCTGCCCCTGCCCCCACCATCCAGGCAGTGCGATCACAGGGAGCCAATACGTTTTTATGGCAGCTGGGGGCTTGTGAACTTCTTCAGGTTGGGAGTTTTTAACTCCTTCCAGCTGATTTTGAACACATCGAAGTTAAGCTCAACTTGAATGTTGTCAGCCTAGAGAAGTTCAGAAAAAGACAGAAGATGTACAATCTCCTGACCAGAAGGAGCTCACTGATGGACCCTCAGGACACTCATTCTGACCAAAGAGCTTGGAAAAGCAAGACTTAAATAGAAGTAATGGATAACACTGGGGAACAATTTGAAAAAAAATTTCTGTTCAGTTGTTTTTGAGCTGATTTATACTAAAATTGGCATGCTGATTCCAAAAATGCAGTCAGTTTTTTTCTACGGTAGCACGTCAAGGTTTTCCTCCAAAACTTACCTGCCAGAGATGCACAATTGCACCGATATCTGTAATAAGACTTGTTATCTGATTACAATTCGATATATATCCTTTGTAAAAAAACATGATAGTGTTAAAAAACATATTTGTCATGCCTATTTCTTATATATTTCATTTTTTGTTCATATTTGTACTATTTAAAAAAAAAAAACAACACTTTTTAGGTACAGTAGTTTACATATTTTTGAGAAGACAAAAATCCTATAGTTCAAAAACTTGACGTGAAAGAGAAAAAAAGAGAATTTTGTTTACGTACCGTAAATTCTTTTTCTTTAATCATCAATGGGAGACCCAGACAATGGGGTTTAGGGCTCCGCCCTCCGGAGGTCACACTAGGTACTACAAGTTTGTAGACACCGCCTCCTCCGCATATAAACCCCCACCGTAGGAGAAATCCTCAGTTTAGTCTATAAGCTGCGAGGAGAAAATTAACCACACCCGAAACATTGGGAAGAATGCCGTGCCCAGACGGTTGAACAACCCGGAAAACACTGTCTCAACAGAGAACAGATTAAATGCAAACATGCAACGGAACAACTGGGTGGGTGCTGGGTCTCCCATTGATGATTAAAGAAAAAAGAATTTACGGTACGTAAACAAAATTCTCTTTTTTCTGGTCATCATAATGGGAGACCCAGACAATGGGGATGTCCTAAAGCAATACCCCAGGGCGGGAAGAGTTCCTCAACAAGACGGATAATACACGGACCCCCTTAAAGGTGGGCAACCGCCGCCTGGAGGACCCGCCTGCCCAAACTTGCATCCGCAGAGGCATGGGCATGCACCATATAGTGCTTTGAGAAAGTGTGCAGGCTGGACCAAGTGGCCGCCTGACACACCTGGAGAGCAGATGCTCGATGTCGCAAGGCCCATGAGGCACCAACAGCTCTTGTAGAGTGTGCCTTCAACCCCACCGGGAGAGGCAAGCCAGAAGACCGGTATGCCTCTTGAATGGGAGCCTTGATCCACCTGGCCAAGGTTGACTTCGAAGCCGCGGACCCCTTACAGCGACCCATCGTGAGGACAAATAAGGAATCCGAACTCCGAAAGGAGGCGGTCCTGGACACATAAATGCGTACAGCTCTCACGAGATCCAGGGTATGGAGGTCGCGCTCAACCTGATGAACGGGAGCGGGGCAAAATGATGGGAGAACAATCTCCTGGTTTAGGTGGAAAGTGGAAACCACCTTCGGCAAGAATTCAGGCCGTGGACGCAACACCACCTTGTCTTGGTGAACCACCAAAAAAGGTGACTTGCACGAAAGTGCAGCCAATTCTGAGACCCTCCTCAGAGACGTAATCGCCACCAGAAAGACCACTTTCTGGGACAGACGAGAGAGAGAGATGTCTCTCAGAGGCTCAAACGGCGGTTTCTGCAGCGCCGCCAGGACCATGTTGAGGTCCCAAGGGTCCAGAGGTCGCCTGTAAGGCGGAACCACCCGAGACACCCCCTGCAGAAATTGACGGACCTTCGGGAGAAGCGCCAATCGCCTGTCAAACAGCACTGAAAGTGCCGATACTTGACCTTTCAGAGAGCCAAGGGATAATCCCAACTCCAAACCCGACTGTAGGAAAGCCAGCAATGTCGGGATGGACAAAGGCCACGGTGAGCGACCACCAGAGGAACACCAGGAGAAAAAGATTTTCCACGTTCTGTGGTATATCTTCCTGGAGACAGGTTTCCTTGCCCGGTTCATTGTGGCAACAACCGCAGGAGAGAAACCCCTGGATGTCAGCAGCCAGGCCTCAAGAGCCATGCAGTCAATCTGAGGGCCCTGGAATTGAGGTGGAAGAACGGGCCTTGCGCGAGTAGATCTGCGCGTTCTGGGAGAGCCCACCGGTGTCCGCCTGACAGTTGCCACAGGTCCGGGTACCAGGACCTCCTGGGCCAATCTGGAGCCACCAGAATGGCTCTGTTGCATTCTGTCCTGATTTTCCACAGAACCCTGGGAATTAGAGCCAGAGGCGGGAACACATATGGCAGCTGGAAGCTGGACCAACTCAGGATCAGGGCATCCGCCCCCAGAGACTGAGGATCCCAAGACCGCGCCATGTATTGGGGTACCTGATGATTCAGCCGTGAGGCCATCAGATCCACGTCCGGAACGCCCCATCTCCCACAGATGTCCCGGAAGACTTCTGGATGCAGGGACCACTCTCCGGCGTCCATCCCCTGTCGGCTCAGGTAGTCGGCCTCCCAGTTCTCGACCCCTGGGATGTGTACTGCGGAGATCAGGCAGCCGTTTTCCTCCACCCATGCTAGAATGCGGTGGACTTCGGCGAGGGCCTGAGCGCTTCTGGTCCCTCCCTGATGATTTATGTAGGCGACGGCCGTCGCATTGTCGGACTGTACCCGAATGGGCCGTCCCGACAGGAAGGTCTGAAACGCTAGGAGCGCCAGATAGACCGCCTTGATCTCCAGTACGTTGATCTGCAACGCCGACTCCGACTGAGTCCAGAGGCCTTGAGCCCTGTGGTGTAAGAACACCGCCCCCCAGCCCTTCAGACTGGCGTCGGTGGTCACCACTAACCATGACGGTTTTTAGGAAGGATCGACCCCGTGACAGGTGATGTGGCAGGAGCCACCACTGCAGGGAGTCCCTGGTCGGTTGTGACAGCGTCACTAGCCGATTCAGAGAGATCGTCCTTTTGTCCCATCGGCGAAGAATCTCCAGCTGGAGAGGTCGGAGGCGAAACTGCGCGAAAGGCACCGCCTCTATCGCCGCTACCATGCGTCCCACCAGCTTCATCAATCCCCGTAGGGAAGATTGTGGTGACAGAAGAACCGTCTGTACTCCTGACTGGATCGCAAGCTGTTTGGCTTGAGGTAGGGACACCAGGGCTGAGTCTGTGTGGAAGTCCATGCCCAGATATGTCAATGACTGGGTCGGGACCAGGGTCGACTTTGGAATGTTGAGAAGCCACCCGAACTGTTCCAGAGACTTCATGGTCGCCTCCAGGCTCACCCGACAAAGGTCTTCCGATGGCGCCCTGACCAGCAGGTCGTCTAAATAGGGAATGACGGCGTGTCCTTGCCCATGCAGGAGAGCCATCATGGAGGCCATCACCTTTGTGAACACTCGCGGTGCCGAGGCTAGCCCGAACGGCAGTGCCACAAATTGGAAGTGTTCTTCCCCCACTGCAAATCTCAGCCAGCGCTGATGAGCTGGTGCAATGGGCACGTGAAGGTAAGCGTCCCTGATATCGATGGACGCTAGGAAATCCCCCTGTGACACCGCCGCGATCACGGAGCGCAGGGATTCCATACGGAACTTCCGAACCAACACGTGACGGTTGAACAACTTTAGGTCCAGAACCGGACGGAAAGAGCCGTCCTTCTTTGGGACGATAAAGAGGTTGGAGTAAAAACCCCTGAACCTCTCTCCCGTGGGCACTGGGACCACCACTCCGTCTCTGCGGAGACCCTCCAACACCAGGTGAAAAGCCTGAGCCTTGTCTGGGGATGGGACAGACCGATGGAATCGGTGTACCGGCTGTGACGTCAGCTCTATCCTGTAGCCTCTTGAGACTACGTCTCGGACCCACTGGTCTTGGACGTGGAGTAGCCACCTGTCCTGAAAGAGAGACAGGCGGCCCCCCACCTGTGGGGAGACAGGATGAAGGAGCGAGTCATGCCGAAGCGGGTTTGGGGTGGCAGCTGCTGCCCCTGCCGGCTTCTTTTGGCGACCTTTGCCGCGCCACTGGGTAGAGGGCTTGCCCCCACGGTCCGTGCGAGTGGACGTTGCTGATGACTGCGAGCTGGGGCGAAAGGACCACTGCTTTGGGTTCCTTTTCACGGTATAACCGTGGCTTAGGCTTATTCTGCGGTATCTTAGACTCAGCAGAATCCTTAATCAGCTTGTCCAGCTCGGTGCCAAAGAGCCTGTCACCAGAAAATGGAAGATTTTGCAAAATCTTCTTAGACGTGGCATCTGAGTCCCAAAGACGCAGCCACAACAACCTGCGGATCGCTATAGCATTGGCGGAAGCCACAGCCGAGCGAGTGGCAGTTTCCAAAGTTGCCGTCCTGGCGTAATCCGCGTAAGCCTTCGCCCTGTCGGTAAGCGCCAGGACCTCTGGGCTGGACCTAGCTAGGTCAGAGATACCATCCAGGCAGGAGGTAATCGCCTGTAGGGTCCAGACCGTGGCAAAATTAGGGGCAAATGAAGAGCCCACAGCCTCGTAGGATGACTTGGCGAGTTGCTCAACCTGTCTATCCGTAGCATCCTTCAATGAGGAGCTATCAGAGGCAGAAAACAGGGAACGTGCAGCAATCCTGGTCATGGAAGCATCCACCTTTGGGGACTGCGACCACTCCTGAAGCACCTCCTGAGGAAAGGGAAAGCGAAGGTCCTTGGCTTTACGGACATAACGCCGCCCAGGATGTAACCTGGGTGTTCTAATCACCCTTCCAAAATTAGTGTGGTCCATAAAGGCTCCACTTGGTCTAGCCTCCGGCCGCAGCCATTGATAGACCTCCTTGGGGTGCACAGTCACCTCCTCGGGAGGAGTGACCAGACGTAAAGTCTCATTGATGGAGGACACCAGATCCTCAACCCCATCTGGAGATTCAGAGACAGACCCAAGAGTAGAACCCCCATCATCTTCCTCACCATCAGAGGAACGCTCCTCCTCAGAGGGAGCCTGGAGCTCTGGAGAGGCCTCACGAGCTCGCTTAGGGGGTCTCACAGTAGAAGTAAGAGACACCCGGGGGTAACTAGGAGGAGTAGCTGGGTTTTCCAGCCTCCTATGAAGTGCCTCCAGGGATTGCGACATGGAGGACATCTGGGCCAGCAGAGATTCATTTATCTTACTCTGCGTTTCCCATGTCCCTGGGATCAGCCGAGCCTCAGGGTACAGACCCGCAGATCCTGACTCTGTAGTAACTGTCTGGGTCTCTGGGCGCCCGCAATTATTGCAGGACCCCTCCACCAGTGAACCGTTGCATGTAGCGCAGGCAATGGTGTCATCTGCTGCCTTAGCAGCATGCTTCCTTACTGAGGACATCTCCACAGTAGGGGAATAAGCCAAGTTGTAAGCAAACAAACCGGGGAACCCGGTGGCTTACCGACCGCTAGAAGCGGTAGGAGGAAGCGGTGTAATTGTGTGACCTCCGCGAGTTCCGGTCTCCCTGAGAGTGCAGACACACGCTGCAGCCAGATCCCAGCCGGGAAGTGAGGGAGAAGATGGCCGCCGACTGTGAAGCCGTAGGCGTGGCCAGGAACACGCGGGAGAACACAAAAAACCACGCCCATCAGTGAGTCATCACAAGAGCTGCTTCCTCCCCCTCCAGGCTGCCTCAGCAATGGAGGTGCCAGAGCCCGCAGCGCGGGAAAAAAGTGTGAAGCAATACACATACACACACACAGACTGCCCGCACAAAACAAACAGCAGCAGCCTTCAGCTTCAGCCCCTGTGACACACAGGGCGGTCAGCCAGAGTGACCCCAGCACAGGGTACACTATCAGAACCGCGGACCCGAGGGTAACCGCGCGGTCTGAGTGCCATGCCACCAAAGTGACAGACACTACCCCCAGGCACACAGGAGACACCCAGGTGCCTCAGTGCCGGTCCGGTCTGTAAGCACCTTTAGGGAGGCCTCGGACGGGGTACAGCACCAGTCCGGAATGTAAGCACCATAATGGGAGGCCTCGGACTGGGCTGGCTCCGTCCGGTCTGTAAGCACCATTTAGGGAGGCCTCGGACGGAGCGGAGCTGTGCAAGGCTCCAGGCTCCCCCTATCCAGAGCCTCCACAGAGGGATGGAAAGGGGAAAGCACGACAGCGTACCGGGAGAACAGCTAAGTGTCCAGGCTAAAAGCCCTCCGGTACCTCCACCAGCGTGTTCCACAAAGGGTGAGCGGGGAGACTGTCGAGGGTCCCGACCGGGACCAATTACCTTGTCTTCATACGCCATCACGTAAGCTGTGAGAATGCAGTGAAGTGCAAGCAAAGCGTGATCCTCCGAGCACACTAAGTTTAAAACTGAGGATTTCTCCTACGGTGGGGGTTTATATGCGGAGGAGGCGGTGTCTACAAACTTGTAGTACCTAGTGTGACCTCCGGAGGGCGGAGCCCTAAACCCCATTGTCTGGGTCTCCCATTATGATGACCAGAAAACTGAGATTATTTCTGGATTCAGCATCCAAAAATTAATTAAGAACAGTTGTCTGACCTAACTCCTAAAAAATTGTGTTCCCCAGTGTAATCATAGGAGGTGGAAGTTTATAAGGGCTTATGTATATTCCTGAAGTTGGTAGTCACATATCTTAAGCCCCCCTCAAAAGCAAAAAGACGACAACATGTTTAATGAACCTCCCCCTTACACACCGGCACATCTGTGTTCTGTATGATAAAGCTGCCCGAACATCTCTGCCAGCGGCTAATCTCTGATCGGCAGCCCTAAGCCACACATGCCCGATAGACATTTACCTCCACCATTAGTTGGCCGCTGCCCCCCCCCCCGCCCACAATACACAATCTCTCAGCCAAACCTGTTGATATTGGCTAAAATTATTCTCATGTGGAGGCTAATAGGTCACATTAATGCATGAATCTGGTTCACAAACCTTCCAACTCCAACTGAAGAGGAGTTATTGAATTCTTGCGGCGCAGGTCTGCTCTTCCGAGGTAGCCTTATACACTGGACATTACGCCCCCCCCCCCGTCTCATACACTGGACATTACGCCCCCCCACCCCACCCGGTCTCATACACTGGACATTACGCCCGCCCGCCCCCCCCCGGTCTCATACACTGGACATTACGCCCCCCCCCCCCCCCCGTCTCATACACTGGACATTACGCCCCCCCCGTCTCATACACTGGACATTACGCCCCCCCCCGTCTCATACACTGGACATTACGCCCCCCCCGTCTCATACACTGGACATTACGCCCCCCCCGTCTCATACACTGGTCATTACGCCCCCCCCGTCTCATACACTGGACAGTACGCCCCCCCGTCTCATACACTGGACAGTACGCCCCCCCCGTCTCATACACTGGACAGTACGCCCCCCCCCGTCTCATACACTGGACAGTACGCGCCCCCCCCCCCCCCGTCTCATACACTGGACATTACGCCCCCCCCCCGTCTCATACACTGGACATTACGCCCCCCCCCGTCTCATACACTGGTCATTACGCCCCCCCCGTCTCATACACTGGACAGTACGCCCCCCCCGTCTCATACACTGGACAGTAACGCCCCCCCCCGTCTCATACACTGGACAGTACGCCCCCCCCGTCTCATACACTGGACAGTACGCCCCCCCCCCCCGTCTCATACACTGGACAGTACGCCCCCCCCCGTCTCATACACTGGACATTACGCCCCCCCCGTCTCATACACTGGACATACGCCCCCCGCCCCCCCCCCGGTTTCATACACTGGACATTACGCCCCCCCCCCCCCGTCTCATACACTGGACATTACGCCCCCCCCGTCTCATACACTGGACATTACGCCCCCCCCCGTCTCATACACTGGACATTACGCCCCCCCCGTCTCATACACTGGACATTACGCCCCCCCCCCCGTCTCATACACTGGACAGTACGCCCCCCCCCCCCCCCGTCTCATACACTGGACATACGCCCCCCCCTCCCCCTCATACACTGGACAGTACGCCCCCCCCGTCTCATACACTGGACATACCCCCCCCGTCTCATACACTGGACATAGCCCCCCCCCCCCCCCCCCCCCCCGTCTCATACACTGGACAGTCCCCCACCCCCCCCCCCCGTCTCATACACTGGACATTACGCCCCCCCCCCCCCCCCGTCTCATACACTGGACATTACGCCCCCCCCCCCCCCGTCTCATACACTGGACATTACGCCCCCCCCCCCCCCCGTCTCATACACTGGACAGTACGCCCCCCCCGTCTCATACACTGGACAGTACGCCCCCCCCGTCTCATACACTGGACAGTACGCCCCCCCCCGCTCATACACTGGACAGTACGCCCCCCCCGTCTCATACACTGGACAGTACGCCCCCCCCGTCTCATACACTGGACAGTACGCCCCCCCCGTCTCATACACTGGACAGTACGCCCCCCCCCCCCCCCCCCCCGTCTCATACGCTGGACAGTACGCCCCCCCCCCCCCCCCCCGTCTCATACACTGGACATTATGCCCCCCCCGTCTCATACACTGGACATTACGCCCCCCCCGTCTCATACACTGGACATTACCCCCCCCCCCCCGTCTCATACACTGGACATTACGCCCCCCGTCTCATACACTGGACATTACGCCCCCTGTCTTATACACTGGACATTACACCCCCTGTCTTATATACTGGACATTACGCCCCCCCGTCTCATACACTGGACATTACGCCCCCTGGCTTATACACTGGACATTACGCCCCCCCGTCTCATACGCTGGACATTACGCCCCCCCGTCTCATACACTGGACATTACGCCCCCCCCCGTCTCATACACTGGACATTACGCCCCCTGGCTTATATACTGGACATTACGCCCCCTGGCTTATATACTGGACATTACGCCCCCTGGCTTATGTACTGGACATTACGCCCCCTGGCTTATACACTGGACAGATGTTCCCTGTAACATTAATCGGAGTCCTAGGCCCAAGCACTTAGGAGGTGCAGCACAAGCCCCATAGCAACTCCAGCCCGCCAGCCAATCAGCGGCAAGAAAGTTGTCACAACTTCAACTGGCTGAAGGGTTAAGTCACAATTCTCAGAAGATTGACACCGCACGCAGCCAATCCACAAGCAAGCTTCACAAAGCCCCGCCCCATCCCCTAGCAACCAGAACGCCACCAGCCAATCATACGTCACTTTGGGAAAGAAGGGCCTTGGAAAGCTCTGGAAGGCTGTAGAGGAAGAATCATGGGAAAGCGGAGGCCCCTCCCCCCGTACCTGAAGAACAGCGTGCGGTACATCTGGTGCGCCTCGTAGTAGTCTCCCTTCTCCACGCTGGCCCGCAGCTTCCCCTCCACCCGCTGTACGCCGCCTCGGTTCCGGGCGCTGCCTTTGGAGCCCTCTTGCTCCGCCATTGCAGCAGCCATCATAGGGACGGCACAGAGACGTCACCTGAGCTGCGCAGATCCGGCAGCCGCGCGCCTGCCTCTCGTACGGAGGCCGAGTGCATCCACAACAGGAAGAACGGCGAACACACCAAGCTGTCATGTGACCTGAGCGCCGGCTCTGATTAATCAGTGAAGTCTGCGCTTTGCCCGGCCACAAGGGGGCGGTGTTTAACCCTTTCAGCAGGAAGACATTTTTGGGTGGAAGTTTTTCATCATCGTGGTGACACCAAATTCGCAGGATTTCATAAAAAACTGGGGTTTCTAGTCCTGTACCTTTATTATGGGACAGGTGTTTATTAACTATTCACTTACCAGACTGATAATCAGCGTGTATTAGAAGACAATTGGCATTACCAGTCTAGGGGTTAATGACATGCTGTCAATATTCAGCTGTCATTAACCCCTTTTATCACCTAGATGCCATTGCACCAGGGCATCAGGAATAGTAAAGCACCAGGAATTGGCGCTGCTAATGAATGCATCGATGTCTGGGGTCGCAGAGAGCGGCTATCCTATAGCATGGGGGGGGTCCAATAACTATGGGCCACATCACACTGAGAATACCAGCCTTCCCAGCTGCCTAGTTTTACCTTGGTTGGCAATTCAAAGTAGGGCAAAGCCCACACATTTTTTTTATTATTATTTATTTAAATAATTAAAAAAAATATATTATGCTCCACTGTAAAACCAGGCAGCTGAGGGTGGCAGCCTGCAGCTGTCCACTGTACCTGTGCCGAGACGGAAAACTATAGCAAAGCTCTACACATTTTTTTTTGCATTATTAATTTTGCACACTATGTATGACAACCAAGCACAGACACCGGTACAGATTGTGGGAGTGCAGTCTAAGTGCAACAACCAATCACAGACGCTCAGAGAGTGAGCATCTGTGATTGGCCAATATACTTCAGTGCAGTGAATAAGCTTAAAGGGGTTGTCCGAGCTTTTTCTATAATTTACATGTGTATCTAGGCTGCAAAATGTTGACAGTTTGTAATATACATCATGTCAACATTTTGCAGGGTTTCCTACATATCATCTATTTGCGGCTGCCAGTGGGCGTGTTTGTGTTGGAGCTGCATGCATATGGGGAATTGGTTGTTTACTCCCAAACTCCAACACACACGCCCCTCCCCCAGGCAGATGCGGTACACTGTTCAAGAGGAGTAGGTAACCCACTGTGTGCAGTGGGGGTGGGTGGTCATGCTTGGGACTGGGGCGGGCTGTAGCAGTCTCGGGGTGGCCGGACATACTGTAGACAGGGGAGCATACTGTAGACAGGGACCACATATTGTGCTTTTGGAGGCAAGCAAAAAAACAGTTTCTGCTGCATCCGGCAGAAACCGCATGTGCTGGAGTTCCCATTGTAAGTCAATGGGGTACAAACCGGATTCGGTAGCGCCGGTTTCTGACAGATTCTCCCGAGAGGAGAAAAATGCTAGTGTGAAACTAACCTTAGGTGGTCGTCACACGCTTCAATGTTGTGAACGATATTGTTAGAGATCTCATGCACACGCGATCGCTAACGATATCGCTCACATCGCTGGTGAGCTGTCACACAGACAGACTCACCAGCGATGTGGAGCAGCGAGATCGCTGGTAACTATGGTACACATCGGGTTACGTGGCGCTTAGTAACCCGACGTTTACCATAGATACCATCTCCCAGCATAGGCTCTGCCGCTGGGAGATCGTTCATCGTGGTGTCACACACCACGATGATGCAGATTGATCAAGCGATTATCGCTTGATATGAGCTCAGGCTCACAAATCTGCGATCACACAATCAAGCGATTTTACACTGTAAAATCGCTTGACTACACGCAGCGACGGACAAATGATATCGCTTAAGCGATCAAAAAGCAGATCGCTTAAGCGATATCGTGCAAAAAATTGATGCGTGTGACGGCCGCCGTAGAGGAACCTGCAGATGTGTCAGATATAAGTGTGGCGCCCCAGTGGACTGACCGCCACTAGGGGGTACTGCACCCACACTATTAGTAGTAGTAGTATTCCCGTCTGCGGCACCCAGGGTTGGTAAGTCCAGTCAACCACAAACACACTCAACACACCTGGTCCCAGGGCTAGCAGGTGAACCCAGGTGGTGGGATGGCTCAGGTAGCCTGTGGGACGGCGGGGGAAAGAAAGGTGGTGGTTGGGAAGTAAGCAAGGTCAGGGAAAGGATGAGGACAAAGGGAAAAGACAACGGGAAGTGGGAGGTCTGTTGAAGGAAGTCAGCAGTGAGAGAGGACAGAGATAATGGACCCAGAGCATTTGAGCAGTGATGCGGCTCATCCAGGGTCCCGAGGCTGGAGACCGCGAGGAGACAGAGGAGGTCCTAGGGGCACGGGCAGTGAGTAATCCACCTGTGCGCCCGAGTCTGCAGTGAAGCGGAGGGACAGGGCGAGAACCAGGGACCAGGCCCTAAAAGGTGGCAAGGAGACTCCAAGCTCTAACCACGAAGCTGGTGGCCACGAGAGCTCATGGAGCTGTGGCCAACTCCTGCCACACCCACCGGGAAGGCAGCCATACTAGGGTCAGGGGACTCAACCGGTCGCCTGACAAGGCCCGTGGCTGCTGGATTGGGGCTCAGTGTGCGAAGGCGCGTGCAGAAAGGAGGATAGCAGGCAGCGCAGAGGAAGGAAGGCCCAAGAGGGAAGGAACACGAGAGGGGTGTACTGGACAAGCCATACTGGTTGCCAAGGACTATCTGGACAGCAAATGTGCTTGAACTGTAATCTGTGGTACGTGCAAAGAGAACTGAAGTAAACTGGGTTGAAACTCAGAACTGTTTGAGACCGTTAACTTCTCCGCCTGAGGAGTGGTAGACTGGAACGCCGCGCAGGCAGCAGGAACCTGCCTGTGAGATGCCCCGAACCTTCCCTACAGCAAGCTCAGCCCCGCTGGTTCTCCATCACCCTAATAAACCCATACTCTGGATGCCCTGAGGACCCGCTCCACCTGTGGGGAGAGACACTATCATAGCTATCATCCCCAAAGGTCCCGGTCTGCAGCGGAGGCCACTACTAGTTGCATACCACGGGTGGTGTCATGACAAACTAATCCCCAAATCTCTGACCAATAACTCTTTTCCCCTTTTTATTCACCGCTCTGGGGCCACAGACCGGGTAACGTCCCCGTGACATCTCACAGCCCCTACGATGTCAAGAGGCCTGGCTCTGGGTACCCCATGGCCCCCACGGAGCGAGTGAAAATGGCGTCACGAACAGGATGTACCGACCCGGTGTCGCCGGGTCTCGTGCACCTGATGGTCTGCAATGAAGAGACTGTGCTTTCTAGGCCAGAGAAATGGTGGCCACAAGAGACTAAGAGCATGTGCTGGCTGGGGGGTGTGCCGCAGTCTCCTATCGTAGGCAGGGCCAGCGCACAGCGGAATAAATGGCCTACACCCCCTCGGGAGGGCAGACTAAAAGACTGTCACCCCACCCAGAGGTGTGACCGACATCAGAGGAACAGAGTCACGCCCACGAAAGGAGGGGGTAGATTCAGACCTTGGCACGAACTGGATATGGTGTGGCAGGAACTCGAGTGTCTGTGTGGTGTCCAAGATGGTGGAGCAAGGCAAAGACAGCTTGGAGCGTGGGATGGCAGCGAAGGACTCCCCCAGCTCCCCAGAGAAGAGCCTGAGCCCAATGACTGATATGGATCCTACCTTCTTGCAGGACGAGGCCCGGGAGTTGAGCCGCCAGCTGGTAAAGGCCCAGATTACCATCGTGGGCTGATGGTGCAAGGCCCTGCTGGCCAAGGCAGCGGCGCAGCGGGCCGCTTCCCGACCGGCATCCCCGACTTTTACCGATTACAGATGACATTCGAGGAGAGAAACCCGATGCCGGCACAGACCCTGGAGAAGGTAGGCGAGACACCATCCCGGTAGGGACGGAGACCCTGATGGGGCCTGCTGAAACCCCTTGCGTCTCCAACACTGGCCCAGCACCGACCAACATGGCCTGGGAACAGACCCCAGGGTAACAGGGAGGGACTAGTGGTACCCTTGACCTTGGAGCCATCAGCCCAGGAGGTCAAAGCAGACCCGTGGCCTTTCACTGGAGCAATCCCCGGGGGAAACTGATGGTGTTCCCAGGAGCTGTGGAAACGGGACAGGAGGAGGTGGAAACCCTGACCTGGGTTGAGCATATCAAGTGGAGAATCACCCAGTGGGAGGTGGAGGAGATCGACCGGAGGGCCCAACGGCAGGAGCTGGAGCAGCAGAATATGCGGGCCAAGGCTGAACCCTGCAAGGCCCGGTCCACCGGTAGGGGCCCACGCCTGGAAGGGACAGTAACCATCTTCCACCTGGGCAGCAGCTGGGGGTTTCTTCAGGTACTGGGGGGAGAGAGAGAACTTTTTGTCTCCCGCTAGGACATTGAGGAACATTTACCGAAAGGTCACCTGAGCAAGGATCTACATCCCGGAGACCTAGTAACCTTTGTGCATCAGGAGGGAAAGCGAAGGCCCTATGCCCTTCGCGTGCGGCGGATGTGACTGAGGCTGTCTTGGCCAGGGAGCCCGCCTCAGAGAGATGCGCACAGCCTCCCGTGTGGGAAGTGGGAACGTAGACTCCCGTGCTGGGACACTCACAACCAGTGCCGGAAGAGGCACGTGTGTCGAGTTCGGGCGCGCTGCCGTGGCAGTAGAAGGAGGCAAGCGCAAGGAGCATCTCGTTGTGCGCCCTCTGTTGGTTTTAGACCATGCTGCTTTTATGTGTGCCTTTTCTTTTAAATGTGTTTTAATTGCCGGTTGACCGCAAAGAAAAACCCACTCGGTGTGGCCGAAAAGCGTTCATCCTACATCCTGTCGCCCACCCAGGCACCGTTGGGGGTTTGTTTGTGGTGGTTCCCCCCAAAGACAAAGAACTACACTAACCTTAACCATCACTGAACTACCCAGTGAGGGATGCTTACCGGACTAATTGGTGTTTCTGGCAAGCATACTTTTGCTTGTTTTCCAATTTTTATACATTTATCTTTGCTTTTTCTACTTTTATACCCATAGCCTCTCTTATTAGAATAGTAGTTTCATATTCACAGTGCGTTTTTTGTTATGTAGCAGTTAAGTCTAGCACCTCCCGTAAGGGAAGAAACACTCTTGTTCAAGTTGTTTTATTGTTATTTTATATGCATGTCATATAAATTTGAGTTTCGTTTGCGCCATCGTTCAGCCATGTCTTAGCACGAGGATGTGCTAATCTTTGCTAAGGGGGAGTGTGGCGCCCATGCTGTCTGGTCGCCACAGAGGGGTACTGCACCCACCCCACAGGTGTAAGATCCCAGTCTGCGGTAACCAGAGTTGGTAAGTCCAGTCACCCACAAACAAAGCCAACACACCTGATCCTAGGGATAGCGGGTGAACCCAGGCAGTGGGATGGCTCAGGCAGCCCGTGGGACGGCGGGGGGAGAAAGTTGGTGGGTGGGAAGTGAGCAGAAAATGGTCAAGAAAGGAAAGGGACAAAGGGGAACGGGAAGTGGGAGGTCAGTTGGAGGCGAGACGACAGAGAAAAAGGACCCTGAGGATTTGAGCAGAGATGAGGCTCGTCCCGAGGCCAGAGACCGCAAGGAGACATAAAAAGCACTAGTGATGCAGGAAGTGAGCGATCCACCCCTGCGCCTGAGTCTGCGGTAGAGCGGAGGGGCAGGACGAGCACTAGGGACCCGGCCCTGAAGGTGGCGAGGAGACTCCAAGCTCCAACCATGGAGCTGGTGGCCATGAGGTCTCCAGGAGCTGTGGCCAATGCCCGACACATCTGCCAAGAAGGCAACCGTACTAGGGTCAAGGGACTCAGCCGGTTGCCCAACAAAGCCCGTGGCTGCCGGATTGGGGCTCTGTGCATGCAGGCGCATGCAGGAAGGAGGAGGGCAGGGAGCACTGAGGAAGGAAGGCCCAAGAGGGAAGGAACACGAGAGGGGTGTACTAGACAAGCCATCCTGGTTGCCAGGACTACCCAGGCCACAAATGTTCTTGAACTGTGATCTGTGGTACGTGCAAATTGAAGTAAACCGGGTTGGAACTCAGAACTGTTTGAGACTGTTCATTTCTCCGTCTGAGGAGTGGTAGACTGGAATGCCGCACAGGCAGCAGGAGCCTGCCTGTGAGATGCCACGGACCTTCCCTGCAGCCAGCTCAGCCCCGCTGGTTGTCCATTACCCTAATAAACCCCTACTCTGGATGCCCTGGAGACCCGCTCCACCTGTGGGGAGATACACCATCATAGCTGCCATCCCATCATCCCCAGAGGTCCCAGTCTGTAGCGGTGGTCACTATTAGCCGCATACCACGGTGGCGTCACGACAAACTAATCCCTAAATACCTGACAAATAACTCTTTTCCCCATTTTATTGACCACTCCGGCGCCACGGACCAAGTCACGCCACCATGACATCCCACAGCCCTGACGATTTCGAGAGGTCCCGGCTCCAAGAACCCCACGGCCCCCACAGGGAGAGTCATTTATATATAATGCTCTTATGCTTGCAGCTTCCCAAAGCGATACATGGTAATGTAGAAAATAATGACAAAGGCTTTATTAGCTGTCAGAGGTAAAATCATCACCTGTTAAAAAAAAAATGATGACGATTTGAATATTGAACATATTACAAGCCGAGATGCCAACCCAAGCCTTACAATAACTGAGAGTGTACACTAGGGGACAACAAAGTTCTGGAAATAGCACTTATCACACAACGCTGCTTAGGAATAAATGTGGTGTTTATCTTGTGTTGCTGACAATCATTCAGATGATGCTGTAATATTGAAGGAAAATGGTCTTTATTCAATCAACGCGTTTCAAAATCCACTGACTTCTTCCTCAAGATCAGACATTTATCACCAGGGCCAGCTCCAGGTTTCTGTGGGCCCCGGGCGAAACAGTCTCAGTGGGCCCCTTTAACACAGACCATGTAGAATATAGAAGCTACAGGCTGTGTATATATAATATAGATGTTCCTGGGTGCGCTGTATATATAATATAAATATATACTATAGAGGCTGTGCAGGGCTGTATATATAATATGGAGACTGCTGGACTGTACATATAATATGGAGACTGCCGGGCTGTATATATAATATAGAGACTGAGGGCTTTATATGTTTAATATAGAGGCTGTGTGCTGTATATATTATTTGAGGGCTGTGCTGGGCTGTATGTATTATTTGGAGGCTGTGCTTGGCTGCATATATTATTTGGAGGATGTTCCAAGCTGTATATATTATGTGGAGGATGTGGCAACCCGGCAACAGCCTCCAAATAATATATGCAGCCCAGCAGCAGCCTCTAAATATTATATATACTCCAGCACAGCCTCCATATTTTATATACAGCACAGTCTCCAAATAATGTATATAGCCTAGCACAGCCTCCATATACCCCAACAGAGCCTCTTTATACCCCAACACAGCCTCCATATACCCCAGCTGCCCAGCAGCAGCCTCCATATAACCCAGCACAGCCTCTATATATACCAGCACAGCCTCGATATATCCCAGAACAACCTACATATACATAAGCACAACCTCCACATACCCAGCAGCTATCGCCATATACCCCAGCAGCAGCCTCCATATACCCCAGCAGCAGTCTCCACATACGCCAGCAGCAGCCTCCATATACCCCAGGAGCAGCCTCTATATACCCCAGCAGCAGCCTCTTTATACCCCAGCCGCAGCATGTTATACCCCAGCAGCAGCAGCCTCCATATACCCCAGCAGCAGCCTCCATATACCCCAGCAGCAGCCTCCATATACCCCAGCAGCCTCCATATACCTCAGCAGCAGCCTCTATATACCCCAGCAGCAGCCTCTATATTCCCCAGCAGCAGCTTCTATATTCCCCAGCAGCAGCTTCTATATTCCCCAGCAGCAGCCTCCATATACCCCAGCAGCCTCCATATACCTCAGTAGCAGCCTCTATATTCCCCAGCAGCAGCTTCTATATTCCCCAGCAGCAGCCTCTATTATACCCCAGCAGCAGCCTACATATACCCCAGCAGCAGCTTCCTGTATGCAACCTCCTGACACTGTATGTCCCTTATCCTGGTATATATGTCACCATTCTGTTATGTCCTTGCCCCACTCTGGTATATACACTGTATGTCTGCCATCCTGGTATATAAACCAGGATGGGAGACATATGTATCAGTAGGGTGCACAGATATAAACTAGGATGGGGGTATACAGTGTATCCAGAATGGGGCACAGACATAACAGTATGGGGACATTTTTACCAGGATGGGGGCCATATATACCAGGATGGGGAACATATATACCAGCATGGGGACATATATACCAGGATGAGGAACATATATACCAGGATGGGGACATATATACCAGGATGGGGAACATATATACCAGGATGGGGACATATATACCAGGATGGGGAACATATATACCAGGATGGGGACATATATACCAGGATGGGGAACATATATACCAGGATGGGGAGATATATACCAGGATGGGGAACATATATACCAGGATGGGGACATATATATCAGGATGGGGGGGTGTTGTACAAGGATGAGGGACATATATATTGATTATAAGATGGACACTGGCATTATCAGACGGACCCCATTTAAAATTAAAAAATATTTTTTTTCTCTTTTCCTTCACCAAATTTGGGGATGCGTCTTATAATCAGGTGAGTCTTATAAAGCGAAAAATACAGTACATAAATCCTGTAACCGCAAACCTCAGATGCTGCACCAATAAAGCGACACTTGTGAATGTTCAAAAGAAAGGTTCTCTGAGTATTTCCAGATAGATGCCCAATGAATAAAAGAATGACCAACTATCCAAATAATAAGAGGACCTATAAAAGAGACATTACAAGTTATATAATAAATCTGGTCTATTATACAAGTTGACCCTAGCGTAATTTCAGCGAACAAGCTTCCGAATCTTCCTCTCGCTCAAGCCTGAACTAGCGCTTCTGTACAGCACCGATCTGAAAGGAGTGAGAGGAAAGTTTAAGGTGACTTATTTTAGCCTAATTGCATATTTCCGTAAAATAGATGGAAAATGAAAACTCGTCACTTGGTCCCCATTTGATGAAGAAACACGGGAGAAGAGGGCGAATACCTAGCCAGTTACTCATATTGGAACAAGGGCAAAAGACCGACTCAGTGACATACCGCAGTTTAAGGTGTGATTGCAGGATTCATTTAATTATATCTAGAATCCATTTTGTTAAAAGTGAACTCCATTTTCTCTTTGCTATGTATTTCTGCCAGTGCCAGGCAGAGAGGATTCCAATGTTTATGTTAGATAAGGACTGTTTCTTCTTTGTTAATATCGAAACTTAAAGCGAACCTGTCACCCCTCCAGGCATCTAAAGATAACATAGCCACCTTCTGCAGCACTAAGGCTGCATTCTGACAAGGTGTCTATAGCATTTTTGCTCCCTTGATTCACTGAAATAAAGACTTACATAAAATCTGTTTCAAACCCGATCCAAGACCGGGAGGCGGGTTTTCATGTGTCTATCTCCCTCCTCTGTGGTGTCAGTCATCCCTCTCTGCTCTCTGTGTGCCGCCTCCAGGGCCATCTCCCTGCATTACAGAGCTTTGTCAGCTCTGCTACAACATAGAGCTGCTGGTATAGGAGACCCCACAGTAGTAAATCTTGCAGGAGGATCCTGAGCAGGCAAAGCTATGTAGCAGCCCTTGAGCTGTCAGCAGTGCAGCAGAGTTGAGTTTGTGCTTTAGATCAGGGGCTGAGGACGGAGCAATGCTGCTGGGTACAAGAAACTGAAACCTGCTCAGCTCAAGGCTGCTATGTAGCAGGCACTGCTTTGTCTGCTAAGGATCCTCCTGCTAGATTTACTACTGTGGGGTCTCCTATAACAGCAGCTCTATGTTGTAGCAGAGCTGACAAAGCTCTGTAATGCAGGGAGATGGCCCTGGAGGCGGTGCACAGAGAGCAGAGAGGGATGACTGACAACACAGAGGAAGGAGACAGACACTTGAAAACCCGCCTCCCGGTCTTGGATCAGGTTTGAAACAGATTTTATATAAGTCTTTATTTCAGTGAATCAAGGGAGCATAAATGCTATAGACACCTTGTCAGAATGCAGCCTTAGTGCTGCAGAAGGTGGCTATGTTATCTTTAGATGTCTGGAGGGGGTGACAGGTTCGCTTTAAGGAAAAGTTGGAATTTGAGAATAAGACTTTGAGCAGTGTACAAAGGGTACTGATGTTCACCCAACAGGATGAATATATGTAAATGCCAAAGGATAAGTTGACTAATGATGCTGTTACATTGCTTGTCCAAGAAAATGCCTATATCAGTTTAAGGGTATGTCCTCACAGTCCGGAGGAGCTGCGTGTTGGACGCAGCTCCTCCGGACCTGAGGGAAGCCGCGGGTGGCCACAGAGAGACCGCAGCCGCCCCGTACTCACCATGTGCGATGGGTGCAGGGTGGCTTTTCCCTGCAGTCTCTCTGTGGCAGCCACTTCCGACTCCGCAGCATGAAATGAACATGCTGCGGAAGAGCGGACTCCCGGCAACCCGCACCGCAGCTTCAAAGACGCTGTGGGCGGGTTACACATAGTGAGGATGGGATTTCTTGAAATCCCATCCACTATGCTACTACTGTAAGACGCAGCGTTTTGGACGCAGCACAAAGACGCTATGTCCAAAACGCTGCGTCTCCTGATCGTGAGGATGCACCCTAAGACAATGAATGATGTAATAAACTCAGTGAACATTGGGACAAAGAGCATCTGCTGCCTTTATGTCTCGGGGGTGCTGCTCTGTTCCATACGTACGAGTTCTCAATGATTTTAATTTGGAGTGCACACACAAAGGTCTGATACGTCCCATGCTAAATGGCGACAACAAAGGCAAGTGCCTTTACCTAGTTGGTCCGTCTTGGAAGAACAAATGAAAATTAAAATAAACTGATCAAATAGCTGAACATCGTCAATCCACAATCCTTAAGTTCTCGTCTTGCTATAGCAAACCTTTCACTGATACTTAATGCACCAAAGAATGCAGTGACAAAACAGATCCGAAATAAACAAATTTATTGAAACAAATTTCATCCAAAACAAACCACAATTTGGATAACATGTCAAATGAAATGGGTCTCCTGTCATCTGAGGTGGTTGATCTCCTGGCAAGTAGCATCCACCTACCAGAGCGCAGCTCTGAGGCTGACAGATCGCTTTTCCGATGCTGTAGGGGTAAAGCTGCCTTTGCGATTACTTTTCATTAAAATTCCTCTCCCGTTTGCTGTACACAGCTCCTATGCAGACTTGTATCTTCATGGTTACTGCCTACAAACAAACCCTGTGAAGTCAGATTATGACAGTCAGAAACCTGAAGAGTTATTACCCATCGATGGTGATGTGCTGCTGATCACTGAGGGGCCATCGATCCTGGCTGGGACAAACTCTTTAAATAAGACTTTTGCAAAGTTGCTACATTACCCAGAGGTTAAAAAGTGGATGCACAAAGTATATAAATCCTTACGAAGAATTTTACTATATTCATGTGAATTCAGTAATACAATCAGTGCTCCTACCTGAATGACCATGTAGAAGTAGGTGTATTGCTGGGTCGTGTTCTTACACTAGCTGAAGACATCATGGATGGCTTGTGTGGACTGCAGGTGTGTCACCTCCTCCTCCCGGAAGTACAGGAATACAGCTACCCTAAACACAGATGAAAAGGAGGATTTAATGCAAAAAGTAGCAACTGAAGCTATATACCAGGATAGCAATATATAAAAATGGAGCGATCCTTAAAGGGTTATTCCCAGAATGACAAGCTATCCCCTTATCTACACTAGCTGATCATTGGGCCTACCATCATTCCCCTGACTGGGTCTCTGCAGGCTTGTCTTGAATCCGGATTAGCTGTGCGTGCTTGGCCTCCGCGCCATTTAAAACAGAGCACAGAGCTCCGCTATGCCCAGCGGTCCTAAACACCATACATGCAGCGAAGGCCAAGCATGCACAGCTTCACTGTACCCAGCTGTCCCAAAGACAATATATGGCGCTGATGTATAGCACGCACAGCCCCGCTATGTCCAGCCATCCTATGGACCATACATGTAGCAGAGTCCGAGCACACACAACCCGCTATCCCAGCTGTCCCATAGACCATACATGGAGCAGAGTCCGAGCATGCACAGCCCCACTATCCCAGCTGTCCCACAGACCATAAATGGAGCGAAGGCAGAGCATGGACAGCTCTGCTAAGTTCAACCATCCCATAGACCATACATGGAGCAGAGTCTCAGCACCTACAGCACAGCTCCACTATGTCCAGCTATCCCATAGACCATACATGGAGCAGAGTCCTAGCACACACAGCCCCACTATGTCTAGCCATCCCATAGACCATACATGGAGCAGAGTCTCAGCACGCACAGCCCCACTATGTCCAGCCATCCCATAGACTGGTTGAAGAGCATGCACAACTCTGCTATGTCCAGCTGTCCCATAGACCATACATGGAGTGGAGGCAGAGCACGCACAGCCCCACTATCCCAGCTGACCTATAGACCATACATGGAGTGGAGGCAAAGCATGCACAACTCTGCTATGTCCAGCTGTCTCATAGACCATATATGGAGTGGAGTCCAAGCATGAACAGCTCTGCTATGTCCAACCACCCAACAGAACATACATGGAGCACAGTGTCAGTACGCACAGCCCCGCTATGTCCAGCTGTCCCATAGACCATACATGGAGTGGTTGAAGAGCACGCCCAACTCTGCTATGTCCAGCCACCCCATAGACCATACATGGACAGGAGTCTAAGCACGCACAGCCCCGCTATGTCCAGCTGTCCCATAGACCATACATGGAGTGGTTGAAGAGCACGCCCAACTCTGCTATGTCCAGCCACCCCATAGACCATACATGGACAGGAGTCTAAGCATGCACAGCCCCGCTATGTCAAGCTGTCCCATAGACCATACATGTAGTGGAGGCAGAGCACACTCAGCGCCACTATCCCAGTCGTCCCAAAGACCATACATGGAGTGGAAGCAGAGCACGCACAGCTCTGCTATGTTCAGCTGTCCCATAGACCAGTGTTTCCCAACTCCAGTCCTCAAGGCACACCAACAGGTCATGTTTTCAGGATTTCCTTATCATTAGACAGATGATGGAATTATCCCCTGTGCAAGTGATTAAATTATCACCTATGCAATCCTAAGGAAATCCTGAAAACATGACCTGTTGGTGTGCCTTGAGGACTGGAGTTGGGAAACACTGCCATAGACCATACGTAGATCGGACGCCGAAAAAGCACAGCCCCGTTATATCCCGCCGTCCCATAGACAATGCATGAAACAGAGGCCAAGCACGCACAGCTCTGCTGGAGTCAGGACAAGGGTGCAGACACCCAGTCTCAGAATTGCAGGTCTCACTCTCACAAAAGGGTCCCAGCGGATGTATTCAGTAACATATCCTATGGATAGCGGATAACTTCTGAATCCCGGAACAATGATAAGTGAAAATAAGCAGTGACAAAGGCTTATAGCAGCCACTTATCTCCAAATCAAAGTAATATTTCCACTTTGGTAAGTTATGACATATCTACTGGATTTGCAATAAGTGAGTCATACTTTAAAGTGACCCCCGTTATCCACATAGGTGAGAGGTCCCTGATGTTGGAGCCGCAATTATCAGACATTACTGTGATATCCTGCAAATAGGAGGGATGAAGGTCTGTTGCCTATAGCCAACCTTAAGTGTCCTGTATGACATGGACATCATCTCTTTAATATCATTATACTACATGTAGGACATAGGGATTAAATATGACCATCAGTATTGTGTGCAGATGTAGCAGAGCCGAAGTGGTGCCAAATAACCCCACAGCAGTTGTGCCACATGACAGTGTCTGCCCGGCTGCATCTGAAACAGCTGCAACCAAGACCATGATCGAGGTCGCCCGGGATCAAGCGGACACTGGTACAGTGAGACATAGTGCCAATGTTCTTACCCAGGACCGAGGACTTTGCAAATTTCAGTCATCAATAACTTCCCTGGTACCCAGAGAAATAATTCTTCAGCCTGTGGGAGAAAAACAAAGTCTTTAAGTCTCATAGAAGCTCAGTCCTCTCCATACTTTACACCGCAGCACTGCTCACATTGGCAGTAGCTGTCAATGTTTTACTGGGTTTTTGGTGCATTTTTGCTATAGAAACCTGCAAAAATGCAGAAAAAAATGGACTCATGCTCATTATATCAAAAACGCAGCAAAGCCTGTGGTGTGTAAAGGTGGGGTTACACGTTTCAATGTCGTTGCGATATCGCAATTCAATGGCGCGGGAGCGCGCATTTAGTGCACGTTTCTCCCGCATCGCTATCGGAGGTTTACACGTTGCGATTTCTGAATCCAACGTCCGTGCGATGTGTACGCTCCCCAACCAGGAACGACCATTTAACATGGGAGTGAATGGGTGACGTAGAACTTCACATCGTAGTTGGGCTGTCACACAGGACGATCCAGCTCCAATCTCCCTTCAATATTGGGGCATTGAATAGCACGCTCATTCAATCCCCGATATCGCATTGACATCGTTCCTGCATCGTATTGGACGTTCACACCATATAACGCAGGAACGATATCCAACGATCGAACCACGTGACTTTTCATTGAAATTGGACGCCGATATCGCAACGTGTAAACCCACCTTAACACTTTCTGCAATGAAATTAAACCAATGTGTGTGGACAGCTTATCCCACAATCACATAGGTTTTGCTGGGAATCAGAAATGCAGGTTTAAATTAGACTAAAACCAAGGTAAAAACACAGCAAAAAAAAAAATACAGCAAAATCACTGTGTGAACATAGCCTAAGACTTACAGGAGCATCTCAATGAATTACAGTATCATCAAAAAGTTAATTTATTTCAGTAATTCAATACAAAAAGTGAAAAGCATATAATATATAGAGTCATTACAGAGTGATCTATTTCAAGTGTATATTTCTGTTAATGTTGATGATTATGACTTACAGCCAATGAAAACCCAAAATCATTATCTCAGAAAATTAAAGTAAGGAGGATGGAGAACCGAACGCAGTCAAACGCAGCTACTATGTGTTCCCATGTTAAACATAGGAATGCAGTGCGCATGCGTTTGGCTGCGCTCCGTACGCTGCGTTCAAATATGCAAATGTGAAACCAGCCTAAGCTGTTGTGGTACTGGATGGAAAATCCCTTAAATGGATTTTCCCATGAACAAAGTTAATTTTAAAGTTATATTAATTAGTAGATCTTGGAATAATAATAATTTCCACAATTGAATGTGTTTAAATAAATGTCCCTGTGCTGAGATAATGTTATATATGTGTCCCTGCTATGTACTGTGTAATGGCTGTGTCTGACCGTACAGGGACATGGTCTGATCATACCACATTTCCTGTGCTGAGGTAATCTTATATATGTGTCCCTGCTATGTACTGTGTAAGGCTACCTTCACATTTGCGTTCCCCTCCGCAGCGTTCTGCGAAGGGGATCCGCAATGTGACTGCAGCACCGCAAGCCTCTATCTTTATAATGGGAGCGCACGGTGCTGCGTATGACCGTGCGCACCCATTCACTGCTATAAGTGATTTGTGCGCAGGCGTCCGCCTGCGCACAAATCACACAGTCTCGTCCGCACCAGGGACGCGACATGTTGCGTTCCTGGTGCGGACGAGACTGGGTGATTTGTGCGCAGGCATCCGCCTGCACACAGATCACATATGGCAGTGAATGGGTGCGCACGGTCATACGCAGCACCGTGTGCTCCCATTATAAAGATAGGGGCTTGCGGTGCTGCAGTCTCATTGCGGATCCCCTCCGCAGAACGCTGCGGAGGGGAACGCAAATGTGAAGGCAGCCTAATGGATGTGTCTGACCGTACAGGGACATAGTCTGATGATACCGTGTCTCCTGGGCAAGGGGAGGATGAAAAGAGTATAGAGATATTACAGCATAGGAAAGAATATATAGACATTACACCACAGGAAACAGTATACAGACATTACAGCACAGGATCATAGATGATTCTTTTTGTGAGGTAAAATATTTCCCTGCCTTTTTGTATAAAATGTTTTACCTCAAAGAAAGAATTAGCGATCCTGTGCTGTAATGTCTGTATACTATTTGCTGTTTTCACTTATGCATTAGGGACGGAACAGGGATAGATATTCAAGGAGACTATATATGCAAAGAGGAGGACCATGTATACCAGGAACAGGACATATATACAAGGAGAAGGACCATATATACAAGGAGGTCCACATATACCAGGAAGGGGACATATATACACAAGAAGGACCATATATACAAGGAAAATGACCATATATACCAGGAAGGGGATATGGAAACACAAGGAGGACCACTATACCAGGAAGGGGATATAACAACACAAGGACCATATATACCAGGAAGGGGTCAGAAGGAGGACTATATATACCAAGAAGGAGGCATATATACGCAAGGAGGACCATTTATACCAGGAAGGGGACATATATACACAAGGAGGACTATAACTACCAAACTACCAGTATGGGGGCATATATACACAATTAGGACCATATATACCAGAAAGCAGACATATATACACAAGGAGGACATATATACCAGGAAGGGGGCATATTCACGCAAGGAGGCCATGTATACCAGGAAGGGGACATATATACACAAGAACTATATATACCAAGAAGGGGATATATGAACACAAGGAGGACTACTATACCAGGAAGGGGATATAACAACACAAGGAAGACCATATATACCAGAAAGGGGTCAGAATGAGGACTATATATACCAGGAAGGGGTCAGAAGGAGGACTATATATACCAGGAAGGGGGCATATATACGTAATGTATACCCAAATGCGAACATATATACACAAGGAAGACCATACACACAACGAAGATCATATATACCAGGAAGGGGAGATATATACAAGGAGGAGGATCATACATATCAGTAGTAGGACTATATATACCAGTAAGGGGACATATATACCAGGAAATGTACAAGGGCCATACATATGATCAACATGTGTGAGTGTGTAGGGGGTGAAAGGTCCAAATTTTGCACCAGGGCCCATCAGTCTCTAGTTATGGCAGGTTACTATGGGGTGATGTGACAACCACAGCTGGACCCACCTATAGAGGACCCTCTCACCTCACAGGGTATGCTTTTTCCTCACACATTGTGCTGTCCCTCTGCTGTTCTTCCCGGAAATTAAAAATAAATCATTAGGGAAATCCCACTTCTCTTATAAAAGGACAAATGGCAGAAGCTGATTGTCCAATGTAAAACTGCAGGAGCAATACCCAACTGGAGTCGCCAAGTTGTCAGTGTAATGATTCAGGAGGATTCACACATGAAGCAACAGCACAAGGTCCTAAGAAAAGAGCATTGGGGCCTCCGCACAGGCCTCTATGGGCAGACACACACTATGATGACTCACCCGGCACCTGCACATCTGGACTGGAGGGTGGAGCGGCACAGAAACACAATCAGCTCCACAGTCCCGCTCGTAGATGCAGGGCCGCCGGGCCGGGTGAGTCATGGGAGATGCATGCGAGATAGTCGCATGTATCCCGCAAAGGCCTATATGGAGGAGATGCTTACATACGGGTCAGCGCCATCTGATCATGTGACGACGTCAAGATCCATGCGTGAATCTGAGGCCCTGAGCTGTGCCCGTGCAGTCACCCGGGATAGTGTGCTCTGCTCCTGACTGTACCCAGCTCCACAAGGGCTCTCATATCACTGATGGCTGCCACAGAGTGAACTGGGCCAATACAGGGGGCAGGAGGGGGCAGACTGGTCCCATCTTGTGGTAATGTCCCTCATTCTGGAACCATCTTGTGGTGATGTCCCTCATACTCGGCCCATATTGTGGTAATATCCTCCATACTGGACCCATATTGTGGTAACGATCCCCATACTGGGCCCATGTTGTGGCAATGTCCCCTTATTGTGGCAATGTCCCCATATTGTGGTAATATCCTCCATACTGGTCCCATATTGTGGCAATGTCCCCATATTGTGGTAATATCCTCCATACTGGGCCCATGTTGTGGCAATGTCCCCTTATTGTGGTAATATCCTCCATACTGGTCCCATATTGTGGCAATGTCCCCATATTGTGGTAATATCCTCCATACTGGTCCCATATTGTGGCAATGTCCCCATATTGTGGTAATATCCTCCATACTGGGCCCATGTTGTGGCAATGTCCCCATATTGTGGTAATATCCTCCATACTGGGCCCATGTTGTGGCAATGTCCCCATATTGTGGTAATATCCTCCATACTGGTCCCATATTGTGGTAATGTCCCCATATTGTGGTAATGCCCCCATATTGTGGTAATGTTCCCCATACTGGGCCCAAGTTGTGGCAATGTCCCCTTATTGTGGTAATGTCCCCATACTGTGGTAATATCCTCCATACTGGTCCCATATTGTGGTACTGTCCCCTTATTGTGGCAATGTCCCCAAATTTTGGTAATTTCCTCTATACTGGTCCCATATTATGGTAATGTCCCTCATACTGGACCCATATTGTGGTAATGTTCCCCATACTGGGCCCATGTTGTGGCAATGTTCCCATATTGTGGTAATATCATCCATACTGGTCCCATTTTGTGGTAATGTCCTCACATTGTGGTAATATCCTCCATACTGGTCCCATATTGTGGTAATTTCTCCCATACTGGGCCCATATTGTGGTAATATCATCTATACTGGTCCCATATTGTGGTAATGTCTCCATATTGTAGTAATTTCCCTCCTACTGGTCCCATATTGTGGTAATGTCCCTCATACTGGTCCCATATTGTGGTAATGTCCCTCATACTGGGCCCATATTGTGGTAATGTCCCTCATACCGGGCCCATATTGTGGTAATATCCTCCATACTGGTCCCATATTGTGGTAATGTCTCCCATACTGGGCCCATATTGTGGTAATGTCCCTCATACTGGGCCCATATTGTGGTAATATCCTCCATACTGGTCCCATATTGTGGTAATGTCTCCCATACTGGGCCCATTTGGATTGGCGCTGGCAGTCCCCTTGTGGGTTAGCGCTCCCCCTTTGTTTTGTTGCTGGCACTCCCACTTTTGGCTGGCACTCCCCCTTTTGGCTGGTGTTTCCACTTTGGGCTAGCACTCCCCTTGTGGGCTGGAGTTGGCAGGCCCTCATTGGGCTGGTGTTGGTGGTCCCCTCTGGGCTGGCGCTTCCCCTTTGTTCTGGCGTTGTCACTCCCCCCTTGGACTGGTGCTCCCCCTTTAGTCTGTTGCTTCCAATTTGGGGTGGCACTCCCCCGGTCGGCTGGCACTCCCCCTTTGGGTTGGCGCTGGCGGTTTCCCTGTGGGCTAGCGCTTCCCTTTTGTTTTGGTGCTGACACGCCCCCTTTGAGCTGGCACTTCCCCTTTCGCCTGGTGCTCCCCCTTTGGGCTGGCGCTCCCCCTTTGGGCTAGTATTTCCACTTTGGGCTGGCACTCCCCTTGTGGGCTGGAGCTCCCTCTTTGGGCTGGTGTTGGTGGTCCCCCTTTGGGCTGGCACTCCCCCTTTGGGTTGGCGCTGGCGGTTTCCCTGTGGGCTAGCGCTCCCCTTTGTTTTGGAGCTGGCACTCTCCCTTTCGGCTGGTGCTTCCCCTTTGGGCTGGCACTCCCCCTGTGTGCTGGCGCTCCCTCGCACTCCTCCTTTGTTCTGGCACTGGCACTCCCCCTTTGGGCTGGTGCTCCCCCTTTGTTCTGGCACTGGCACTCCGCCTTTGGGCAGGCACTCCCCTTTTGTTTTAGCACTGTCACTCACACTTTGGGCTGGTGCTGTTTCAGCTGTTTCAGCACCCAGGGGTCCCACTTGTAGTTCAGAAATTAACAATTTTAATTGACTTCTATGATGTTCATGGCTGCCATCTTTCCCTCCACGTAGCCGTAGGCCTCTTGCTTTCCTTCTTGTGGGCTGACTTGTGTAACCTGTAACATCACCAGTAAATAGAGAATCCTCGCTGATTTGCTTTTATTATACCCAGATCTGCATTGTCATAATGTACATGTGCATCTCAATGAATTAGAATATCATCAAAAAGTTTATGTACTGAATTATTGAAATATAAATTAAGTGAAACACATATATATATATTATATACAGTCATTACACACAGAGTGATCTATTTCAAGTGTTTATGTCTGTTAATGTTGATGATTATTATGGCTCACAGCCAATGAAAACCCAAAGGACATGTCAGAAAATTAAAGTAGGGACGATGAAGGGTTAAAAACCGTGCTGCCGTATTCCACCAGACATCAAAGGGTGAGTATAATATTGATTTAATAGTCAATGCAATATCTCATGGAATACAGCAGCACAGTCTTTAACCCTTCATCCTCCCTACTTTAATTTTCTGAGAAAATGACCTTTGTGTTTTCATTGGCTGTAAGCGAAGTTTGTAAATGTTGCACGTTCGTAGGGTCGGGAGCTGCAAAAAATATCATTGTTCTCGGCAGCACATTGCTGTTTGCTGCCGAGAAGAATTGTACCTTTTGTATGTTATTGACAGTGGTCTGCCTATGTAAATAGGCCATGAAGCAAATACATATGGATGGATCAGATATTCTTTTAATGTCAGTGCATAGCAAAGTCCCTCTGGATGTTATAACCTGACCTGCTGCAAACATGATGCACAGTCAGACACCAGCTTCTGAGGAATCTTAACCCATTAATTATGGGCAATGGCCTCCAGGTCACTAATATTCTTGGGGTGTGTATATTCGCCTGCCAGCTGGCAGTTGTTGTTGCGAGGCTGCCGGTGGGCTGTCGTTATATTCATTGTGTTAAGTGATTTACATTGTTCTTGTTTGGTCGGATCATTGCAAACAGCAGAAAATTGTTTTAATAAACCGAATTTGCCCTGGGGGGTGAAGAGTTGTGTTTGCTGCTGTGTAGCTCAGCCAGTAATAGTCCGACTAGTCTGATTGTGACGGTCTTGTATTTCTGTCCTTTCCAGGGACTTTGGATGTGTGCAAGAACCGATGGAGGAAAGCTCGAGCCCCTCAGTGGGGCTTGAGGAGCCTGACCTCTCAAAACCATGTTGGTATTGGGAAAAGGAGGATCTGGCTCATACTCCCTCCCGGAAGGAAGGCCTGGACTCTACCACCGAGGCCAAATTCAGGCGCCAGGGAGCCAGGTTTATATTTGATGTTGGCACAAGCCTGGGACTGTATCCTTATCTGCAATAATAGTCGTAATTTAAAGACGTCCACCAAAAAATGTGTTCCCTAAATGTTTAACATTACAGAAGACACATCTCTATATACAGTACTACACCGCACAGGACACATCCTCTATATACAGTACTACACCGCACAGGACACATCCTCTATATACAGTACTACACCGCACAGGATACATCCTCTATATACTACACCACACGGTTCACATCCACTATATACTACACCGCAAAGGACACATCCTCTATATACTACACTGCACAGGACCCATCCTCTAAAACTACACTGCACAGAACAAATCCTCTATATACTACATCGCATGGGACACATCCTCTATATCAGAGGTCCCCAACTCCAGGCCTCAAGGGCTGCCAACAGTGCAGGATTTCTGGATTTCCTTAGTATAGCACAGGTGTTAATGTGATCAAATGCACAGGTAATGATTCCAACCCCTGTGCATTACTAATGCTCCTGTCTCACGCATCAATCTGGTCTGCGATGTTGGAAGCGATGCGCGCTCGCTTCCGACATCGCAGGCCAGCTGTCACACGGCAGGATGTTGCCGGTGACGCGGGGTAGCGATGCGGGCGGAGCCATCGCTCACTGGGCTGGGCTCAGCCCAGTGAGCGATCCTCAGCAACGCTGCGGTATAGGCTGGTTGCAGATTGACAGGTTTACGCTCATGCTGGTAAACCTGTCAACCTGCGACCAGCAATAAATCGTGGTTGTGTCGCGCTGTCACACAGCACGATGCACTTGCGATATCGCTAGCGACATTGCTGATGCGTCACTGTTCAGCGATGTCGCTAGCGACATTGACACGTGTGACAGGGCCATAAGGAGATCCTGACAACATGCACTGTTGGCGGCCCTCGAGGAATGGATTTGGGGACCCCTGCTCTATATACTACACCACACAGGTCACATCCTATATATACTATACCGCATAGGACATATCCTTTATATACTACACTGCACGGGACACATCTTCTGTATACTACATCGCACGGGACACATCCTCTATATACTACACCACATGGGACACATCCTCTATATACTACACCGCACGGGTCACATCCTCTATGTACTTTACTGCACAGGACACATCCTCTATATACTACACCCCTCGGGACACATCCTCTATATACTATACCGCACGGGACAAATCCTCAATATATACGCAAATCTATATATGACTGGCATCACCACAAGTGTAGGTGCAGGCAGAAAATTATATATTTACATAAACGGTTATCTGCCGCGACACTACTATTTATCATGAATTTTGTAACTCAATGAGTGGCACTTGAAACAAGAGGATCAATGGGTATAGTGAATGTGTGTATTGCAGGAACTGCCCTTTGCTAAATAAGGAAAACCGGAGATCTTGATTTCAATAGTGGCCACTAGAGAGTAAGCCTGACACCCACTTCACGGAGCCTCCACTGTCAGGTCCTGACACTATGCCCTAGTGAAATGTTGAGATGTGAGTGGGTTTATATGCCCATGGATGTAATTAAAAACAATGAAAGGTGTGTGCTGGGCTCTAACAATGGTGACCATGTATGGCTATCAGACAAGGAAAGGGAGAAAGGGGAAAAAATTATATATTAGTAGAAGCTCAGTCAAAAATACAACAATACGCAAGGGCAGTTTCTGCAATACACACATTCACTATTCACTATACCCATTGATCCTCTTGTTTCAAGTGCCACTCATTGAGTTACAAAATTCATGATAAGTAGTCACATCCTCAATATACTACACTGCACGGGTCACATCCTCTATGTACTACACCGCACGGGACACATCCTCTATGTACTACACCGCACAGGACACATCCTCTATGTACTACACCGCACAGGACACATCCTCTATGTACTACACCGCACGGGACACATCCTCTATGTACTACACTGCACAGAACACATACTAGACCACATGGAACATATCCTTTATATACTACACCACACAGGACACATCTATATACACCACACGGGTCACATCGTCTATATACTACACCACACGGGTCACATCCTCTATATACTACACCACACGAGTCACATCCTCTATGTACTACACTGCACAGAACACATCCTCTATATACTACACCCCACGGGACACATCCTCTATATACTACACCCTCGGGACACATCCTCTATATACTATACCGCACGGGACAAATCCTCAATATATACGCAAATCACTATATATACTGCATCACCACAAGTGTAGGTGCAGGCAGAAATTTTATTTACATAACCGGTTATCTGCCGGACATACTATTTATCATGAATTGTAACTCAATGAGTGGCACTTGAAACAGAGGATCAATGGGTATAGTGAATGTGTGTATGCGGAACTGCCCTTTGCTAAATAAGGAAAACCGGAGATCTTGATTTCATAGTAGGCCACTAGAGAGTAAGCTGACACCACTTCACGGAGCTACCACTGTCAGTCCTGACACTATGCCCTAGTGAAATGTTGGATGTGAGTGGGTTTTATATGACCACATGGATGTAATTATAAAACAATGAACGGTGATGCTGGGCTTAAACCAATGGTGACCATTATGGCTATCAGACAAGGAAGGGAGAAGGGGAAAAATTATATATTAGTAGAAGCTCAGTCAAACAACAACAACTACGCAGCAGTTTCTGCAATACACACATCACTATACATTGACACTCATTGTTCAAGTGCCTCATGAGTTACAAATCATGAAAGTAGTCACATCCTCAATATACTACACCGCAGGGAATCACATCCTCTATGTACTACACCGCACGGGACACATCTCTATGTACTACACCGCACAGGACACATCCTCTATGTACTACACCGCACGGGGACACATCCTCTATGTACTACACCGCACGGGACACATCCTCTATGTACTACACTGCACAGAACAATACTACACCACATGGGACATATCCTTTATATACTACACCACACGGGCACATCTCTATAATACACCACACGGGTCACATCGTCTATATACTACACCACACGGTTCACATCCTCTATATACTACACCCACGGCGCACATTCCTCTATGTACTTACACTGCACAGATGAACATCCCTCATATTACTACACCCACGGGAACATCCTCTATATACTCACACGCACGGGGATCACATCCTCTATATACTAAACCGCACAGGGACACATCCTCTATATACTACACGGGACACATCTTCTAATACTACACCACACAGGGACACATCCTCTACATACTAGACCACATGGGGACATATCCTTTATATACTACACCAACAGGCACATCTATATACCAAGGGTCACTTCTATTACTACACCACAGGGTCACATCCTCTATGTACTACACCACACATGGTCACATCCTCTATATACTACACCACAAGGACACATCCATCTATATATACTACATGGGTCACATCTTTTATAGGCTACACCACATGTGTCAATCCTCTATAACTACACCACACGGGTCACATCCTCTATATACTACACCACACTGGTCACATCCATCTATATACTACACCACAGGGACACATTAATCTATATACTACCCAACAGGTCACCATCCTCTATTATATTACACCACATGGAACACATCCTATATAGGCTTACCACTTACATAGGTCTCACCTCTCTACAGACTACAGCCTTCACAGGACACTTCCCTCTATGTACAACACCCCAAGGAACACATTCCTCTATATGCTACACCGCACGGGACACATCTTCTATATACTACACCATACGGGAACATCCTCTATATACTACACCACACGGGGCACATCCTCTGTATACTACACCACACGGGGCACATCCTCTGAATACTACACCACACGGGGCACATCCTCTGAATACTACACCACACAGGGCACATCCTCTGTATACTACACCACACGGGGCACATCCTCTATACACTACACCACATGGGTCACATCCTCTATATACTACACCACACGGGTCACATCCTCTATATCAGGGGTGGGGAACTCCAGTCCTCGAGGGCCGCAAAACAGTTCAGGTTTTCACGATTTCCTTAGTATTGCACAGGGATTGGAATCATCACCAGTGCAAGTGATTATGTTATCACCTCTGCAATACTTAGGAAATCCTGAAAACATGCACTGTTTGCGGCCCTCGAGGACTGGAGTTCCCCACCCCTGCTCTATATACTACACCACAAGGGTCACATCCTCTATATACTACACCGCACGGGACACATCTTCTATATACTACACCACACGGGGCACATCCTCTATATACTACACCACACGGGGCACATCCTCTACATTTCTACACCACAAGGGTCACATCCTATATATACTACACCACAAGGGTCACATCCTCTATATACTACACCACACAGGTCACATCCTCTATATACTACACCACATGGGACACATCCTCTATAGGCTACACTACATGGGTCACACTCTCAACAGACTACACGACACGGGACAGATCCTCTATAGACTACACCGCACGGAACACATCCTCTGTATACTACACCCCACAGGACACAACCACTGTAAATGTGACTGATGTCCATGTTCCTTTCCTTAACCCTGACCTCAGACCTTATGGCACTCTTGCCACCGGCATTACATATTTCCACAGGTTCTATATGTTTAATTCATTCAAGCAGTTTTCCGGATATGTAAGTTCATTGTTTCCATCTTCTACCTATGATTCTTCCCTGTCTTCCTGAGATGACCCCTGAGCTCTTTCTTCCAGGTGACAGGCGCCTGCTGCCTCTTTCTAGCTGGAAAAGTAGAAGAAACTCCTAAGAAATGTATGGACATCATCAAGATGGCCCACAGCTTGTTAACTGATGTGAAGTTCAGACAGTTTGGACATAACCCGAAGGTGAGGAATGGGGTGAACAGGATACATGGCCAGACACGGTGCTGTGAGAAATATCCTGGTTTTGTACAGCTTGAACTACGGTACTTGCATGATCACCCTGTTCCGTCTGTCACTTCCGGTGTCTGGTTGTCCTGCTATCAGTAAGTGCATATGCGTACATCTGGCACACACATGCGCATTTACTCAGGCGGCTGCCATCTTTGGACCCCAGGTATATAAAGATAACGGCGGCATGACCAAGCGCACGCATGCACATTTACGATGCTGCCATCTCTGGACATCTGAGCTCAAAGGTAAGGCACATGAGGTGAGAAGATAGACACAGCACACTGTGGGGAGAGTGCACAAGGGGGGAAACAGTTAATGGGAGAGTGCACATGGGGGAGAGAGTGTACAGGGGGGGGGCAGAGTAAGCTCAAAGGAGAAAACACACGAGGGGCGAAGACAGCACGGAGTGAGAAAGAGGCAACACGCGGGGAAGAGCGCACAAGGGAGGAAACAGTTCATAGTAGAGCGCACGGGGGCAGAGAGAGTGCACAGGGGGGCAGAGACAGCTCAAAGGAGAGAGTACACAAGGGGTGAAGACAGCACAGGGTGGGAGAGAGCAAAAGGGAGAGAGCGCACACGAGGGGAACCAGTTCAAAGGAGAGTGTACACAAGCGCACATGGGGGAGAGAGCGCGCACGGGCAGGAGAGACTGCACAGGAGGGAGACAGCTCAAAGGAGAGAGCACATGAGGGGAGAAGACAGCACAGGTTGAGAGAGACAGCATAACGGGGAGAGCGCACAAGAGGGAAAACAGTTCAAAGGAGAGAGCATACAAGGGAGGAAGACAGCATGGGGGAAGAGAGAGTGCTCAACGCAGAGAGCTCACCTGGGGGGCAGAGCGCGCACACAGGGAGAGAGAGAGTGCACAGGGGGAGACAGCTCAAGGAGAGCGAACATAGGGGAGAAGACAGCACAGGTGGAGACGGCCCACAGAGGGGAGAGAGACGGCACATAGGAAGGAGAGTGCACGGGGCGGAGAGACAGCCAGCGCCACAGAGTCCGTCCCAATCGTGACGTCAACACCCTCCCAATGTGATAGCATGGGGAACCCATCTATCTAATCTAGTATATACTTACCTAATCCTGTGAGTCACCAGCTTCCGGCCTGAAGTCCACGAATCCCACAATGCACCTCGCGCCGTATTAGTATACCCAAGTGATGAGTATGCTAATATGGCGCCGGTTGGCAGCTGTACCGCCATCCTCCACCAACGTCCCATATGCTGTCTACCTCCCGCAGCACACCACACCCCGCCATCGCCGCAGCACCATGCACCCACTTCACTGTTAGCCTCGCAGGTTACACGACCAGAAGTAATGTCACAGTCATGTGATCAGTCACATGACCGTCACATCACCACAGCTCTGATACTGCAGTGACATAGACTGCAGTCAGGACAAAATGCAGAGGGGAGGGGGTATAAAAAGTACAGGGGGGGTAGAAAAAGTACAGGGGGGGCCAGAGAATGTTCAGGGGGTGGCAGAAAAAGTACAGGGAGGGGGGCAGAAAGACTACAGGGGGAGCCAGAAAGACTACAGTGGGGGACAAAAATAGTACATGGAAGGGACAGAAAGTCTACAGGGGGCAAACAAAGCACAGGGTGGGCAGTATGAGTACAGGGGGGGGGGCAAAAGACTAAATGGGGGCTGAAAGACTACAGGGGTGGCAGAAAGACTACAGGGGTGGCAGAAAGAAAGCACTGGGGGACTGAAACAGTACAAAGGGGCAGAAAGACTACAGGGAGGGGCAGAAAGAGAGCACAGGGGATCAGAAAGAGTACAGGAGGGCAGAAACAGTACAACAGTAGTGATTGTGCCGTGATTAACCCTTCTTTCTGTGCTATTGAAATGGTATATAATATTTCATCTCATCCCATTCATTCATCTGATATGATTGTGCTGCGATTCACCCATCTTTCTGTGCTATTGAAATAGTATATAATCATGTTAATCTTGATAGGTCAGGACCACGGCTAGCTTGTGAGCCGTGGTCCTGACCTATCAGCGGCAGCAGCTGCACACCGCACCGGAGTGAAAATTAGCCCTCCAGTTCTGTGTGCTCATCCAGTCCGGGGCTGTCAGGTTCATCCCTGACAGCACCAGTTTGGATCTGACCGCAGTGTGAACCCGCCCTAACTCAGATTGTTCAGGAATGCTGTAATAAGGTCATCTGTCTGTAATAAGGCTTTATAGCGCACTTTGGCCTGCAACCCTGTTTATTTATCTGGCTTGCATGTTTCCCTGTTGTGATTGATTGATTAACGAGTTAAATTGACCTTGATCCAAGCACAAGCTCCCCTATAAATTTAGAGATAGCCTAGGGGAAGCATATGATGTGTAAATTTAAATAATTGCAGATTTTAAGAAGTGCAATATGCAGTTATACCGGGCAGTTAAATGAGGCAGGAAACGGGTAATTCATGCCAGACAATCAAACAGACATATAACTTGTGCTGCAAAATGTGTTCACTATTTGTATTTGCATCTTTTTTGTGCTAGCTGCTTTCATGCTTCATATCTACTGCTCTTTCACACACTCGGTTCACTCCATCCATATCAGTCCCTCTCTGCTCCCCTTTTCTAACTACTGCTCTCATATTCTTTTTAGTGTGGAGGCACACTGGCGTGAGACTCGCGCGAGTGCAATGCGTGGAAAAAAACGCATTGCACTCGGACCAGTGTTGCCCTATCAGGCAGGGCACACTGGTGCGAGTCCCCCGCACAACTCGCACTACGAGTCAGAAGCGAGTGCAATCGCAGCATGCTGTGATTGCACGCGATTCTGACGCGCGTGAGGGCAATGCAAGTGTATGGGGGCGAGAAAATCTCGCCCCCATACAGCACACTGTGCGAGTGTGCAGCCAAAAACGCTTTAAACTCGCCGGCTGTCAAAGCCGGCAAGTGTAAATTTCCCTCTTTGCTGGTACAGTAAGCTATCATCTTGTGCCACTGTGACAGCAGCGGTACAAGATGTTTAGCTAAGACAATGATGATTGTAGTAAAATAATGTAGTCTGGGGTTATTTTACTGATTAACCCCATCAGCATCCTCTGGACCGCATGTGTGCGCAGAGGATGCTGAGAGGCTCTAAACCCAGTGCAGAAGGGGTTAATATGCCGCTAGTGTAGTGACACCATGTATGTGGAGAGTGTCTTCACTCTCTGCAGACATGGTGTCATTACACCAAGTGTGTGAAGGGGTTAATTTTTATGTATAATGGGTTAAAAGAACTGTCGGGAAAGCCAGCTTATGTTACTGTCTATGGGGAGCTGTGGCTTCAGCACCATGAGAGGGGACAGCTCCCCATAGACAGTAACATAAGCCGGTTTTCCCGACAGTTCTTTAAACCGTTTATACATAAAAATTAACCCCTTCACACACATGGTGTAATGACACCATGTCTGCAGAGAGTGAAGACACTCTCCACATACATGGTGTCACTACACCAGCTGCATATTAACCCCTTCAGCACTAGGTTTAGAGCCTCTCAGCATCCTCTGTGCACACATGAGGTCCAGAGGATGCTGATGGGGTTAATTAGTAAAATAACCCCAGACTACATTATTTTACTACAATCATCATTGTCTTAGCTAAACATCTTGTACCGCTGCTGTCACAGTGGCACAAGATGATAGCTTACTGTACAGCACAGCGGGAAATTTAAACTTGCCGGCTTTGACAGCCAGCGAGTTTCTATTCCCGACAAATGCTGCCCGCGGTCCTTCACGACCGTGGACAGCATCACAATCACGCACCACACACGCACTCACAATCACAGCACACTAACATACATACAGCCACACTCACCACACGCACCATACTCGCACCATACACACCCACAAACACGCACAGCACTCGCATCACTGTCATGCATCAAAAACGCGGCGTTTTTGATGCATGATAGTGTGCCTCCACCCTTAAAATGTTAATAAGCCCAGATTTATCAACACCCTCCATACAATATAAGTGAGGGCTTCACAAACCTCTTAACCATCTACTCACTCTCTTTATTCTTCTGCTCCTAGTCGCAGGGGATATTGAACAAAATCCAGGCCCTTCTTATAATAGTAAACTTAACTCTTTCCCTACTACTCTCAGAAACTCCAAGAATTTAATTAACATCCCCTGCATGCCATCTGTCTCCTTCAACTGTGCCCTTTGGAACCCTCGCTCAGCATGCAACAGACTCTCCTACATCCATGACTTTTTCCTTTAACATAACATTAATCTCCTTCTCTTACAGAGACCTGGATTTAGTAATGGACACTACCGCTGCTGCTGCTCTTTCATTTGGTGGCCTCCAATTTTCTCATACCCCTAGATCCGAGAACAGAGCAGGTGGAGGTGTTGGTCTTCTGCTGTCAATAAACTGTGCTTTTCAGGTTATCCCACCTGTCCCCTCACTTATCTTCCCTTCTTTTGAGGTACACACTGTAAGACTCTACAGGCCCTTCTCCCTGCGAGTAGCAGTGGTTTATCGACCCCCAGGCCCCCATGTCAATTTCTTGATCACTTTGCTACCTGGTTTCCCCACTTTCTAGCCTGCGATCTCCCCACACTCATCATGGGTGACTTTAACATTCCTATCGACAACCCCATCTCCACATCCGCCTCTCATATTTTAACCCTAACCTCCTCTCTTGGTCTTTCACAACTTTGTAACTCTGCCACACATGAAGATGGGAATACATTGAACCTGATCTTCTCCCGTCTCTGCTCAGTGCATGATTTTACAAATTCCTCTCTTCCACTCTCAGACCACAACCTTCCTTCATTCTCAGTCAAGTACTGCCAACCCTTCAAGGACACTCCCAACTCCTTCACCTATAGGAATATACGTGCAATTGACACTCAGAAATTTATAAAGAATTTACAGTCTTAACTCGCCATACTCTCCTCCCTCTCTTGTCCTGACTCTTCTCTAAAACTCTATAATGAAACACTGCACAGTGCCCTGGATGAAGCTGCACCTCCTACACTTAAAACAACTCGGCACTGACAGCGGCAACCCTGGCACACACTGCAAACACTGTTTCTCCAGCGGTGCTCCAGGTTTGCAGAACGCCTGTGCAGAAAATCCAACCTGGCCGAAGATTTCATCCATTATAAGTTTATGCTAAAAACATACAACACCGCCCTTCACCTCTCCAAACAAGCTTACTTCAACACTCTTATCACTTCACTAGCCAACTATCCTAAACAACTCTGACACTTTCCACTCTCTCCTTAGTCCAAGAGTACAGGCCCCAACCACCAGCCTCAGCGCTGACAATCTGGCCAAATATTATAAGGACAAAATTGACAACATACGACAGGTAGTTTCCTCACAGCCTCAGAACATCATGCTTTCTCCTCCCTCCTGCACTTCATCCAACTCACTTTCGGTCTTTCATCCGGTCACAGAGGAAGAAGTCACCCGGCTTCTTGCATCTTCTCGCCCTACTACCTACACCAGTGACCCTATTCCCTCACATCTCCTTCCATCTCTTTCTCCAGCTGTCACATCTCGCCTAACTAAAATATTTAATCTTTCCCTCTCATCTGGTGTTTTCCCCTCCTCCTTCAAACATGCCAGCATACATCCATTTTTAAAAAAACATCCCTTGACCAGAACTCTGCTGCTAATTACCAACCTGTCTCTAATATCCCCTTCATCTCTAAACTCCTGGAACGCTTGGTCCACTTCCGTCTGACCCGCTATATCTCTGACAATTCTCTTCTTGACCCTCTACAATCCGGCTTCCGCTCCTTACACTCTACTGAAACTGCCCTCACTAAAGTCTCTAATAATCTACTAACAGCTAAATCTAATGGTCACTACTCCCTGTTGATCCTCCTGGATCTCTCCGCTCAATTCGATACTGTGGATCACCAGCTCCTTCTCTCTATGCTCTGCTCTATTGGGGTTAAGGACACCGCTCTCTACTGGTTCTCCTCCTACCTCTCTGACCGCTTCTTATCTGTATCTTTCGCCGGCTCCTCTTCCTCTCCTCTTCCCCTCACGGTTGGGGTTCCTCAGGTTTCAGTCCTAGGTCCCCTTCTCTTCTCTCTATACACTGCCCCCATTGGTCAAACCATCAGTAGATTTGGTTTTCAGTACCATCTCTAAGCTGACAACACCCAGTTATACACCTCTTCTCCTGATATCACCTCCACATTACTACAAAAGACCAGTCATTGTCTGTCTGCTGTCTCAAACATCATGTTTTCTCTCTACCTTAAATTGAATCTGTCAAAAACTGAGCTTCTCATGTTTCCTCCCTCTCCTAATCTTCCGAAACATAATATTTTCATTTCTGTATGTGGTTCTACCATTACTCCTCAGCAGTACGCCCGCTGTCTTGGGGTTATATTTGATCCGGATCTCTCTTTTACTCCCCACATCCTGTCACTCGCTCGCTCATGTCACCTACACCTCAAAAAGATATCTGGAATTCAACCTTTTCTTACTGTTGACTCTGCAAAAACTAACCGTTGCCCTTATTCATTCTCGCCTAGATTACTGCAATTATCTATTAATCGGTCTCCCTCTTACTAAACTCTCTCTTCTCCAATCCATCCTCCAATCAGCATCCCGGATCATATTCCTCTCCAACCGCTTCACCGATGCCTCAATCCTGGGGCAGTCATTGCACTGGTTGCCAATCCGCTACAGAGTACAATATAAAATTATCACTCTCACCCACAAAGCCCTCCACAGTTCTGCACCACCCTACATCTCCTCCCTCATCTCTGTCTATCGCCCTACACGTGCCCTCCGCTCCGCAAGTGACCCAAGACTGACATCAGCTACAATCCGAACCTCCCACTCCCGTCTCCAAGACTTCTCACGAGCTGCACCAATTCTCTGGAACGGATTACCAAAAACAATTCAATTAATTCCCAATACCAATAGTTTTAAGCGAGCCTTAACAATACATCTCTTTAGACTGGCTTATCACCTCAGCTCACTTGTCTAACTATTCCTATCTTCCCTTTTCCAAATCTGGCCTCTCGTGTCATCTGTCTGCACCTGCAGACTGTCTGTCTGTCCCCCATGCATAATATAGCACTTTATCCGTACTTGTACAGATCCTGACCTATTCATGCAGCGTTACATGAATCCCCTAATTATTATATCGATGGCTGGACCATGTATGACATCATTTGTTACTGTTACCTTTTGTGTCTCCCCTATTTCCTCTAGATTGTAAGCTTGCGAGCAGGGACCTCACTCCTCATGGTTTTTGAATTTTTATTACTCTGTATTGTCTCATATTGTCTGTACATGTTGTCGCTATAGAGTGCACGGCAAAAGCACACGCGGAGGTAGAGAGTGTGCACAGAGAGCACACCCACAGGTAGAGAGCGCACACGCAAAGAGAGCACACACAGTGTGGGAGAGCGCGCACGGAGGGGGAGAGAACGTGCATGGAGAGAGTGTACATAGAGTGGGAGAGTGTGCACGGTGGGAAAGAGCGTGCACGGAGGGAGAGAGAGTACTCACTGAAGGAGAGAGCGCATGCACGATAGGGCACACGGGAGAGAGAGCATGCACAGGGAGACAGCACTGGAGGAGAGAACAGATGGGGGGAGAGACAGCCGTTGCTGCTACCTCCATAGAGCCCGCCCTCATCGTAACATCACTGTGCTCCCGATGCGATAGAATTGGGTCACCATCTAGTATTATATATTCTTGTTACAGCTACATCCAGCTAATAGCCAGATCAGTGGATATGCCCTTTGGGGTAAATATATACATTTTGGGCTAAAATAAATATTTGAAATTGGGATCCATTAAAGATTTAGTGCAGTCTATGACAAAATATGAAGCCTGAGTGAGCTGTGCTTACCATGGGAGTGTGGGACTTTCTCTCTGTCTGTTTCTGTGCTGCTTTATGATCAGAGACCAAATCAAAGTTCAGACGAAATTTGCTATGGTCATAAATCAGCTGAGAGGAGCTCCGGCACAAGACAGACAAGGCTAAAGGTAGTGTTACATGCAAGGATATCCTGAACGATATCGTTGCAACTTCATGGATTTGAGATCGTTGGAACGATATGGTTTGTACATCCTTGCGTGTAAAAGAACGATATAGGATGAAAAGATCGTTAGATCGTTCATCCTAGATTTGAGATCCTGATCTCAAATCTATCGTTCGTCATCCAATTAAGCACTGAACGATGCGTCACATCGTTCAGTGTGAAGCCTTTTGAACGAGATCGTTCAAAAGGCTTCTATTACTGCACCTGTAATTTTAATTTATAAAATGTTAACACTATTTTTAATAATAAATTTATCATTTTAACCTGCTCCTGCAGCTCAGTGCTACATGTCGGCACCGTGCTGCAGGAGCGGGTATGAAGGCGGTGTGTAAGAGGTTAATGTTATTGAGGTACATGGCCCCAGAGAGTGCCCACACTCCCCTGGAGCCATGTACCACATAACATTGGCAGGTCAGGGGTTAAGCAAGCAAGTGTGCAGAAGCCGCACTATGTCGGCTCTGCTTCATTCATTCTTAAAAAGCCGGCGGGTAGTGTGATTTGTCAGTGCTGCGTGAACATTTACTAAACTGTTTTGTGAATAGCGGAGCTGTCCTCTGCTCTGGTGCTGAAGCCGGCTTCAACATAAGCGATCATCACCACAGCAGAGGACATCTCGTTTTATACTGTAATGAGATGTACGCAAATTGCGTTTGTATGATGTCTACCACGTTACTTTTGTAAGGATATCGTTAACGATATCCTAGCGTGTAAACCCACCATTACACCTTTTGTCAGAATATGAAGAGCCTAAAGGTACTGTCACACGCGGCAATATTGCTTGCAATTTCACTGGCAATTTGCTGGTTGTAGTGAAATCATGGACACATTGTTCTATTTTGTTGCTCTGTACAAATGTAACAATGTGTCCATGATTTCACTGCAACCAGCAAATTGCCAGTGAAATTGCATGCATTATTGCCGCGTGTGACGGTACCTTAAGAGGCCGCCTCTCCATCCTCCTTCCCATTATGATGGGAGTACTGGTGTGCCACGGTCTGCGCTGCTGTAGTATTGGATAAACTCACCAAAGAGAGGAGAGAGGAGGAATAAAGGATGAAAACATATTTGGCTCTTTGGTGAGTTTATCCAATACTACAGCAGCGCGGACCGTGGCACACCAGTACTCCCATCATTTCTTGGATTCACACCATTATCCTGTGGTCGGTGGAGGTCCTGCAGCGGCTGGAACATTGTTTTCCAAAAACGCCTTCAAACCAGTTGTGGGGATCACAACTGGACCAGGTGAGCAGCTTCACAGCACCACCATCACACATAAGTGTCACTAGTGATGGGGCACTATTGCGCCTCTTGTCCCCCACCCTATTTTTCTTTACAGTATATTTGATCCTTCCCATTATGTCATCTCTTCTTGCACAGACAGTATTCTCTGGGGATGGCTGTGTACATTATAGCAGAAAATGCAACAACAAAAAAATGTTCTCCTGATTTCCTGTAATTTTCTTTTTTCTATACTTAGGAAGAAGTTATGGTTCTGGAGAAGATACTTCTTCAAACCATTAAATTTGACTTTCAAGTGGAGCATCCATATCAGTTCCTACTAAGATACGGCAAACAGTTAAAAGGTGACGTGTCCTGTAATGGAGATTTCAATGACCTGAGGATTCTCTTCTTTTTTCTCATTTTTTCCCCCTTCTGGTTAAATTAATTTTATAGCTTGGAATTTTTTGGACCCGGCATTAAAAAAATATTTTTTTTTTCCCAATCCAAAAATGAAAAAAAAAACAAAACAGTTAAATATTTGTTATTTCCAAGTCCATAAAATTTAAATCTATGAAATGATAAAATTAAAGGGGAACTCCTGGGTGATAACAGTTTTGTGTACTGTCCCTGCCCTCCTACATGATGAAGCAGAGCTGGGCACTACAGTTCTAGGATCTATAGATCTCTTATAAATCAATAAAATCATATCTGCTCCTCAGCTCTCACCCCTCCCTTCGGGGACAGAGAAATTCAGTCATGCCTGGTTCTGAAGTTTCAAGGAACAGGAAGCTACCAAGCTGATATGGGGGATGGGAGACCATGGCAGTGCTGAATCAACCAATGCAGTGCTTTGCCTCTACTCTTAAGGCCCCGTCTCACGCTTCAATGTGTCGGCGAACCGACCAATTATCCAACTTGACCTAGATCGCTAGAACGACGTTTAATGATCGCTAGTGAAATGTCACACGTATAGATCTCGTTATCGACCTATCCAACAAGCAAACGATACTTGTGGTCGTTAGCTCGCCTACATCCTTCAGTTCTCAATAGGCGAGGTCATTAACGACATCGTTATCGAGGTGTCACACACACCCATGCTGCAGGTTGAACGAACGCTCATCGTTTGGTTTAAGGTTTGGTTCACAAACCTCCCATCAATGATCTGCCCGATTGTCGTTGATCGTTGTACATGTCACACTGAACGACGTCGTTACAACGTCGTTAGAACGACTGAAAACCCGTGATGGGGCCTCCAATCTGATACATGACAGCACACATTGCGCACCCTCATAAGCTGTACAGCAAAAGATCACAGCGTGTATTTATATCTGCTTGCTGACATTGCTATTTGAACTGAGAACATCCCTGTTCATACATTTCATAGGATAGTATATAGGATAGTATATCAAGGACAGGATTGTAGTGTGACCATGGGACCTGCAGCCACACACCCCGCCCATACATAAGTGTGAGGGGGCAGGCATGTAAGATCATCCTAGAGCCCCCAGATTCCAAGACCCTGACACACCTCCTGTCACTGCTGCAGCACGAGGCTGAATTTCTTTGTCCCCGAAGGGAGGGGTGAGAGCTGAGGAGCAGATATGATTGTATTGATTTATAAGCGATCTATAGATCCTAGAACTGTAGTGCCCAGCTCTGCTTCATCATGTAGGAGGGCAGAGACAGTACAACATTTTTTTTATCTCCCCGGATTTCCCCTTTAATTCACCCAAATGGTCCCACAAGGACTTGAACCTGCAGTCATTTAATCTTTACACTGTGACATCTCAGTATTGCAGTATTTAACAAAAATATTGGTCTCTGGGCTTCATGAGATTATTAAAAAGACCTTGTAGGTGCTCCGCAGCCTCTGCCACCGCTGCTCAACTGCAGGAGTGGCCAGAAAGCAAGTATTGAGTGTATCTGAAGCTGGACTAGTGATGAAAACTTTAGACAAAGGAATGTATATATCGGTCTCTGGAGCGCTGAGGTGGGGGTCACACAAGAGGGATAATGTTAGATTTAACAGACCTTTATTGGCCCCTTGCACTGCCACTACGCGTTTTGACAGTAATTGGGATGCCTTCATCAGATGTCAATGGTCATTAACCCTAGAACGCATACCCATAGAAATCTACATATTCACGCACCTGGGGCCTTTTAGGCCCGTTTTCAATTATCATGGAATAACTAAAAAAAAATACTTTCAAAGTTTATTGCAAAGTAAGGATGCATTCCCACTAGCGCTGGGGTCCGCCAGGACGGGATTCCGTAATGGATCTGACCTCCTGGTGACCCCAGCTAAGGCTGGCGGAATGACTGTGCCATTGTAATTTTAGATGTCAGTAAACTAAAAAGAAAAAAGAAAAAGATTACAATCAGGCTTGTGCACTGTAAACAGTATGTGATAAGACTCTTTGTTAGGGTCCCAGCACACCAAGCGATATAAAGCAGGTAAAGTGCAGCCCCCCTCCTCTTACCTCCAACAGATCACTTTCTTGTAGTGCAGTAGAAGCCTCTGGTTTTGGAGCTCAGAAAGTTTCTATTTCCAGACAAAAGAAAGCTGACTTCTTCCTCCAAAGCTCCAGCAATTAGGACAAAAAGACCTGTGATGAGGTCAGAGACACATGACTTTGTGAGGGAGCCTCCCTTCCAAGATCACATGACCATGTTGTCATGCAGAAACCACACTCTTCCCAGAGTCATAAAAGTTCTTCCCCAGCAACAATACAGACAAAAAGACTGAATGTCACATGTAAACCTAGTACGGGCCTAAAAGGTCCCAGGTGCGTGAATATGGGGTAGTCCCAAAAAAAGGTTGTTATACTGAAATGTCTGTAACATAAAAATATATGAATAACTGGAAATTACTAACAAGTATATACCTGAGGATTACCTAGATTTTCAAAATTCAAACTAAAGTACTTTTACAGAAAATAGAAAACAAGTAACCTGGCGGGCCTGCGAGGCCCCAGGTATGCGTTCTAGGGTTAAAACATTTTGTGTTGTCATATTTGGAGTCCCACAACTTCATTTTCGTTTTTTTAAGTGTGATTTCATCTCTTTGTATATGTAATTTTTTTTTATATTTAAAAATGTAAAAAAAGATAAAGATTTTAACAGTCCTTTTAGGAGACTTGTGCATACAGTTGCATGTTTGTAGGTGCAATTCACCATAATATTTGGTAGGGTTTCATAGGGGAAATACTAAGATACCAGATAAACTGGTTGTCATGTACACGCTTTTCAGCACGTGACTTGGGATTGTGCCTGCAATGGTTAATACATCTCCTCTCAATCAATCCAGCACTCAGCCTCTGTACTAGGCTATTAAGGGGGCATAAATCACAACCAGACCACCCATACACAGACCACACAGCCCCCAGCTTCACAACACGCTGCCACCACTCATCGAACATACAGGGCGATGAGTCCCTAAACTTATTAAAGTTTTATGCTTTAAAATAAAGATTACAGTGCTTACAATAAAAAGATAAAAATAAAACAGACAGATATGCAAAACAGTTATAAAATAAAAGGGAGAAACTTATATAAATATCTAAACTTTGCAGTCTGTCTCTTTCTGCATCCTCGGGGAAGATGAAATGTGGATCACAGCAGTATTTCAACTGCCCCAGTCTGTGAACAAAGGCCTCATGGCTTACAGACTTTTTATAGGTTGGGGTCAAGGACGAATTTCTAGCACAGCCCTTCAAATTTAATAATCTAATTCCTGGTCTGTGACTGGATCCTGGCTAATTTAGTAATGCATACATTATTTTCAAATGTACTTTGCCTTACTACATTTTCCTGGTCACCACCGGCCGCCATCTGTAGGTTTCTTAGAAGCTCCCTAGAGATGTGAGGACTTTCCTTCTCAGGAAGACCAAGAAGACTACAGGTCCTGCTCAAGATAATTGCGGGTTATGACCTTTGTGTAGGGACACATTATTTAACCATTAATGGCTGTGGTCTCCTTTCCTTTCAGATACATATTTTCCACTTCACTTGTTTATTATAGGCCCCAGCTGCCATGATCCCCTTATTCTAACCATTTAACTGCCACGATCACTAATGACCCCAGCATCTGAGGGCCACTTTACACACACCAACTTATCTGTCCAACTTCTGACCAACTTGCTGGTTGCCGTGAAATCATGGGCACATTGTTACATTTGTACACAGCCACAAAATGGAGCAAAGTGTCCATGATTTCACTGCAACCAGCAAGTTGGTCAGAAGTTGGACAGATACGTTGGTGTGTGTAAAGTGGCCCTAAGGGGGTTAGATGACCGCAATTAAAACTAGTGGTGATTGCTGCAGATGGTGGCCGGGTAACACAGCCCATAAGACAGTTCATAGTCATGCAGGCGATGAGGAATAATTTGCTTCTTAATTAGCGGTCACCTTGTCTATTACCGGCCCACATTTTCCACTTGTAGCTTCACTTACTGCTTATATCCTAAACCTTGACATCTGATTTTTTTTTTCTGTTCAGGAGACAAGCATAAAATCCAGAAGTTGGTGCAGATGGCGTGGACGTTTATCAATGACAGGTAGCGGTAATGCAAGTGTTGATGTGCAACCCATGACACTGCGGCAGCATCTCTCCTCACCCTGTTTTCTGTCCGTAGCCTCTGCACCACGCTGTCCTTGGAGTGGGAGCCGCAGATCATCGCAGTTGCCGTCATGTATCTGGCTGGACGTTTGTACAAGTTTGAGATCCAGAAATGGACGTCCAGGCCCTTGTACCGGCGATGGTGGGAGCAGTTTGTCGATGACGTGCCCGTCAATGTGCTGGAAGGTGAGTGCTACATCTAGTCGATGATATTGTTGCAGGGACACCTCCACTGTCTGCACTACTGCTATTACTAAATAATTGCATGAGGGTCATATTTTACATTCTGTGCTGCTGGGGGGATTGTGTTCATCCTCACACAGAGTCACTGCTCTAACGTTTTGCAGTCGTGACCTCAATAAGATGATCACACTTGCCTTATACACTCACCCTGTGTTTGACAAACTCTTTAACCCCTTCACCTCCGAGCCTTTTTTTTACCTTAAACAGGACCTGTCACCCCCCCTGGTGCTTTCCAAACTGAAAGCACCCCTGAATGCAGCATGTCTGTAGCATTCAGGGAAGGGATCCACCATGTCTCTAGCCCCCCTTTAAGTTGTATAAAACACTTTATAAAGAGTACAGTTAATGAGTTCTGAGGGACTTAGGGCGCCTTCACACTGGCGTTCCCCTCCGCAGCGTTCTGTGGAGGGGAATCGCCTTGTGTGCGCAGCGGCCGCCAGCTCCTATCTCTAGAATGGGAGCGCACGGTGCTGCGCTTGACAGCGCATGACCGTGCGCACCCATTCACTCCCATATGTGATCTGTGCGCAGGCGGATGCCTGTGCACAAATCACACACTCCCGCCCGCACCAGGACGCAACACGCTGCGGAGGGGAACGCCAGTGTGAAGGCGCCCTTACTCAGTAATGAGTCCTCGGTGCTCCCTGGTGTCCTTCCCTGCCTCAAGCCGGTCTGGTCCACCTCCAGCCCTCTCTGTGCTGCCTCCTTTATGTGCATCTCCCCTCCTCGGCTGCTCCGTGTCTGAACTCATGCAGACGCAGAGGGAAAAATGGGCAGAGCGAATCCTAGTAGCTGACATGCCTCCTGCCGGTGATGTCAGCACCGAAGCTCGTCCCGCTGTACATACATAATTTGGAGCAGGGCAGGCTCTGGTGCAGACGGCACCGGCAGGAGGTGTTTCAGCTACCGGGACCAGGTACCGCCCATTGCTTTCTCTGCGTCTGTGTAACTTCGGACACAGAAGAGCATTGAGCGTCCGAAGAGGGGAGACACAAAGGAGGGGGCACTGAGGAGGCTGGAGGTGGCACAGAGAGGGCTGAAGGCGGGGAGGACACCAGGGAGCAACGAGGACTCATTACTGAGTAAGTCCCTCTGGACTCATCTCTACACTTTATCAAATGTTTTGGACAACTTACAGGGATGCTAGAGACAAGGGGGACCCCTGCCTGCTGCATTCAGGGGTGCTTTCACTTTGGAAAGTACCGGGGGGGGGGCGACAGGTCCTCATTAATGACCAGGCCATTATTTCCAATTCTGACCGTGCCCTTTATGAGGTAATATCTCTGGAACGTCAACAGATCATAGTGATTCTGAGATTGTTTTCTCGTGGCATTTTGGATTTCTTGTTAGTGGTAAATGTAGGATGATAGTTTTTGCATTTATTTGTTAAAGAAACAGAAATTTGGCAAAAATGTAGCAATTTTCAAACTTTGACTTTTTATATTGTGAAACCTGAGGGTAATGTCACACAAACTAGTTAATAAATAACAATTTCTACATGTCTACTTTACATCAGCACAATTTTGGAAACAGCATTATTTTTTGTTAAGAAGTTAGAAGGGTTCAAGGTTTATTAGCAATTTCTCATTTTTACAACATTTCCAAAGCCACTGTTTCGGAGGCCAAATCACATTTGAAGTGACTTTGAGGGTCGTACATGACAGAAAACACCTAAGAGTGACACCATTCCAAAAACGGCATCCCTCAGACTACTCAAAATCGCATTCAAAAAGATAATTAACCATTCAAGTGCTTCACAGGAACTAAAGCAACATGGAAGGAAAAAAATGAACATTTTACTTTTTCCAACAAAAATGTTACTTTAGCCTCAAATATTGCATTTTTACAAGGGTAACAGCAAAAAATGAACCCTAGAATTTGTTATGCAATATTCCCCCCCCCGAGTACGCTGATACCTCATATGTGGCAGAAAACCACTGTTTGGGCGCACGGCAGGGCTCAGAAGGGAGGGAGCGACATTTGACGTTTCAAGCTGAACATGTATGCTGAAATAGTTGAAACACCCCACAAGTGACCCCATTTTCGAAACTTGACCCTTCAGGGAATTTATTTAGATGCTTGGTGAGGACTTTGAGTCTTCAGGTGCTTCATGCATTGAGCTGTAAAAGTGAAAAAGTACTTGTTTTTCCACAAAAATGTTCTTTTAACCTATTTTTTTTAATTTTAACAGGGTCAAGAGGACAAAATGGATCCTGAAATTTGTTGGGCAATTTGTACTGAGTACGCCGATACCTCATATGCAGCAGAAAACCACTGTTTGGTTGGCACGACATTATGAATCTCGGGCTTAATGCCAGCTGCCAATACAAACCCTTTTATTACTCAATTTGCACCAGCACCAGGGCAACTGAAAGAGTCAGGGTACGGCACCAGAAAATAGTGCTTCTAATGAATGCGCCATTTTCTGGGGCAGCTGTGATTTGCAGGGAGGGGAAAAATGCTTGGGCCTCCCCACTCTGAGGATTCCAGCCGCTAACTGCCTAGGTGTATCTGGCTGGCAACCAAAAATACGGTGAAGCTCCAATTTTTTTATTTCTAGAAATAATTAAAAAAAAAAAAAAACAATGTGCGGCTTCGCTGCATTTTTGATTGCCAGCCAGGTACAACTACGCACCTTCATTCATAGAAGTGCCATTTGCCCGCACTGTACCCTGACTCTTCCAGTTGTCCTGGTGCCTGTGGCAAACTGTGTAATAAATGGGTTAATGCCAGTTTTCTATTGGCAGCTGGCACTAAACCCGAGCTATTAGAGGCCCTACATAGGCTGGAGAGTAATGAGCAGGCAATTTCATTGCCTAGTCCTTACAGTCACTGGGATTGGCTGTTCAGAATTGAACAGCTAATTACAGCAATCGTGGGTGCAGGGTGGGGAATCCTCCCCATTGGAGGTCAAGCTCTGGTATCCTGTGATTAGAATCACATGCTACTGCAGCACGATCCCCGTTACCGCGGCCAGGGTGCTGCATTTGCTACAGGACGAACTGGTTTGTCCTGGATCAGAAACAACGTGTTTTTTGGATGAACTTTGTCCCTGGTCGGGAAGGTTTTATAGGGTTTGTCTCCTTTCAAAGATTATTTCTCCATTGGCTCAGAAAGGTCCCAAAAACCCAAAACAAGGCCCAGCGCCGCCTCCCATCATTGCTGTGGTCTTTGTTTATCACTTGCAGTGGTGATTTCACATCTAAAGTGCCGCAGACAATGACTGGACTCAGCGAATCATGCTGTCTACCTTATTAAGTACAGTGATTAAAGGCAGCTCTGGACCCCGGGAGGGTGAGTAAAAGTTCCTTTTTTTTCTTTCTTTTTTTCTTGAGCCTTTGGAGCAATAATTTTTGAAACGGGGAAAATCTGTGGAAATAAATCAGAAAGCAAAGAGTTTGCTAAAAGGGGTGATGACATGAGGAAACGTTTCTGTATGACTCCCCAGTGTCTTTGGAGGTTGTACCGGACGTACACTACAGCAGCACGCTGTGACCGGTCTTGCACTTACTCATTTGCCTATAGGATGTTTTCTAAATGTGCTATGGGGCGATTTAAATGTCGCTTTTTTATGCTGACTGATGATCCATGTAATGTAGGAATAAAGGCTTTATTAGCTGCCAGAGTAAAATCGTCACCTATTAAAAAAAAAATTACCGTATGATGATTTGAATATTGAACATATGCAGGTAAAAAAAATACAAGCCAAGATGCCAACCCAAACCTTACAATACCTGAGAATGTACACTAGGGGTAGCAAAGTTCTGGAAAGAACACTAAACCACAGATGCTGCATAGGAATAAATGTGGTGTTTCTCCCCTGCTGCTGACATTCATTCAGATGATGCTGTAATATTGAAGGAAGATGGTCTTTATTCGATCGACGCATTTTGAAGTCCACTGACGACTTCCTCAAGATCAGACACCTTGAGTGAGAAGTCAGTGGACTTTGAAACGCGTCGATCGAATAAAGACCATCTTTCATTCACCAATACCACATTATCTGAATGATTGTCAGCAGTGCAAAATAAATACTACATTTATTCCTATGCAGCATCTACTAGCTCGATAATCCTCTGGCATTGCAGCAGCTGATGTATTTTTATGCCTTGTTCAGCTGTGAGTATATACATTTATGATAATTAACAGGGTAAAACCCTATTGCACTGTCTCTCCCTTTACACCTCAACTAATCCTTTGGAGTAATGGTAAAAAGTATAATGACAGGAAGACAGTTAGATAGAGAAAATTAAGACTAGGGTGTCCAAACACAAAACTCCACATTGTCTGTCTGCTATTTTATCTTTCTTTTCTGCTCGATTTCTAAAACTGAACATGGACAAAACAGAATCCAACATCTTTCCCCCATCTCACTCTACCCCTCCACCAGACACATCCATCAAAGTCAATGGCTGCTCACTTGCCCCAGTCCTGGATGGTGCCTCTGAGTAATTCTTGACCCTGCACTCTCTTTCAAGCCACATATCCAAGATCTTGCCGACTCCAACTCAAAATATTTCCAGAATCTACATTCCTCAACCAAAAAAACTGCAAAAACGCTCGTGCATGCCCTCATCATCTCCCACCTCGACTACTGCAACCTCCTACTCTCTGACCTCCAAAACCTGTCCCCTACATACATCTGTGATATGGTCTCCCAGTACCTTCCAACACATAACCTGTGATTCTCTCAATATCTCCTTCTCTATTCCATTCCATTTGTATTTTTTCCCCGTTTTTTTTAAGACATTATCCGGTGTCATTCAAATGAACCACATAGAAACCCTCATATTGACCAAGAAATAGAAAAAAGTTATGGAAAGGGGAAAATATGAAATCGCAAGAGCGAGAAATCTCCCTGTCAATAAAGTGTCAGATGTGATCCATCCTTCCACAGATCCATACTCTAGGATTCTTTCACTTGTCAGAGAGACAGTTTTATTTTCCTTGTAGGATGACAAATTCTAAAATTGACATATTTCTTCTTAGACATCTGTCATCAGATCTTGGACCTGTATCCTCAAGCAGAACAGCAGATGCTTCACCATGGGACCCTGCAGCAATCCCCGCAAGTGCTGGCTCAGATAACGTCAGTGGCGTCTCAGCCACCAATCCTGAATATAGACTCACAGGCTACACAGCAAAAAGATCCACAGCAAGCAGGAGGACAGCAAAGCAAGAAGCAATCCCCACAGTCCAGCTCATCAACACCAGCTAAGAGACCCCTGGTACATTACTATCTGAATAGAGGCAGGAGACCCCACAGGAGGTTTTTGACCTTGGAGCATTCCCCTTATGTCTTTGGCTAAAGCCACTTTGTAGCTGAAATTGTGTCTGAGCTCAGACCAGCTGCAGACCTTGAAGACATAACAAGGGCTGTTGAGTTTGGGAGTGGAGACCCACCATACAAATGACATACCAAGATATCTAATGTGTATGACAGCTATCTCCTCCGACGCCCCCCTTCACATGGCCAAACATGCGCATGTTTTCAGAAAAAGCTCTGGCAGAGGCTAAAGGCCCGGTCACACATAATGACCGCTCCAGCGATCCTGACAGCGATAACGACCTGCCGGGATCACTGGAGCGTCGTTACCTGGTTGCTGGGGAGCTGTCAAACAGGCAGATCTCCCCAGCGATCAGGGCCATGGGAGCCACATCGCTGAAGGCGATGTCAGCGTCCTCCCTGCATGCGCTGCCTAGATACCCGCTGTTTATCATAGTTACCAGCGTTCTCCCTGCTTACAGGCAGTGCTATGCAGGGAGAACGCTGGTAACTATGATAAACAGCGGGTATCCAGGCATCGCGTACTGCCTAGATACCCGGTGTTTACCATGGTTACCAGCCAGTGAGGTCACTGATCGCTGGTTTCTCGCTGTCACACACAGCGATGTGTGCTGACCAGCGGGAAACCAACGATCAAAAAATGACCCAGAGCACTTTGCAACGATCAGCGATCTCACAGCAGGGGCCTGATCGCTGCTAAGTGTCACACAGAACGACATCGCTGGAGAGATCGTTGTAATGTCACAGTTACAACGATCTCTCTAATGATATTGTTATGTGTGACTGGGCCTTTACTCGCGCCCTATCGCCCCTTTCTCTATTACATTGCCTTGATTGATTCAGCAGACTTGTGATATCAGCCCTAAATTTGTTGAACTAGCCTATTGGAAAGGCTCATTTAAAGGCTATGAGGATAATTACACATTTTTTCCTTTTTTATTGTTCATTAGGCAACTTCCTAAATAGTCTTCACTGAGAGATGTAATTTAGGTGTTGCAGGGTGTCTAAGTCATTTATCCAGCTCCGTGCACTTAACAAATTTGTCAGAGCTTCTGTTCATGATGCTCTCCTTTCTCTATGTTGGAGATGACTGGAGGGGAGAAAGGGTTGTGTACATACATCTACAGGGGAGAGGGGGAAAGTATTTACAGTCTACACAATGCAATAGAAAAGGAGGAAAGGGCATGAAGTAGTTGTAGGTGTAGGATAGAAGATGTCCTGATACATGACCTATAGAAAACTGCAGCACCCAGGATTAAAAAAACCTCACATTCAGTTTATATTAGTGAGACACTCAACCAGCCTATGTTACTGGAGGAGATGCAGACTTCTCATCTAGCCTATATTACTGGGAGAGACACACACACACCTCATATCTAGCCTAAATTACTGGGAGATGCAGACTTCTCCATCCTATATTACTAGAGATGCAGATTTCTCCATCCTATATTACTAGAGACGCAGACTTCTCTTCCATCCTGTATTACTAGAGACGCAGACTTCTCCCTTCTCTATCCTATGTTACTGGGAGAGACACAGACCTCATATCCATCCTATATTACTGAGAGACTCATACATTTCCCCCATCCTATATTACTAGAGATGCAGACTTCTCTATCCTATATTACTAGAGACCCAGCCTTCTCTTCCATCCTATATTACTGAGAGACGCAGCCTTCTCTATCCTATATTACTAGAGAGACGCAGCCTTCTCCTTCATCCTATATTACTAGAGACACAGCCTTCTCCCTCATCCTATATTACTAGAGACACAGCCTTCTCCCTCATCCTATATTACTAGAGACACAGCCTTCTCCCTCATCCTATATTACTAGAGACACAGCCTTCTCCTTCCTATATTACTAGAGACACAGCCTTCTCCTCCTTCCTATATTACTAGAGACGCAGACTTCTCCTCCATCCTATATTACTAGAGACTCAGACTTCTCCTCCATCCTATATAACTGAGAGAGACAGTCTTCTCCTCCATCCTATATAACTGAGAGACACAGTCTTCTCCTCCATCCTATATAACAGAGACACAGTCTTCTCCATCCTATATAACTGAGAGACGCAGACTTCCCTTCCATCTTATATTACTAGAGACACAGCCTTCTCCGTCCTATATTACTGAGAGACGCAGACTTCCCTTCCATCCCATATTACTGAGAGACGCAGACTTCTCCATCCTATATAACTGAGAGACACAGACTTCTTCTCCATCCTATATTACTGAGAGACGCAGACTTCCCTTCCATCCCATATTACTGAGAGACGCAGAGTTCTCCATCCTATATTACTGAGAGACGCAGACTTCCCTTCCATCCCATATTACTGAGAGACGCAGACTTCTCCATCTTATATTACTAGAGACACAGCCTTCTCCATCCTATATTACTGAGAGACGCAGAGTTCTCCATCCTATATTACTGAGAGATGCAGACTTCCCTTCCATCCTATATTACTGAGAGATGCAGACTTCCCTTCCATCCTATATTACTGAGAGATGCAGACTTCTCCATCTTATATTACTAGAGACACAGCTTTCTCCATCCTATATTACTAGAGACACAGCCTTCTCCTCCTTCCTATATTACTAGAGACGCAGACTTCTCCTCCATCCTATATTACTAGAGACGCAGACTTCGCCCCCATCCTATATAACAGAGAGACAGTCTTCTCCTCCATCCTATATAACTGAGAGAGACAGTCTTCTTCTCCATCCTATATAACTGAGAGACACAGTCTTCTTCTCCATCCTATATAACTGAGAGACGCAGACTTCCCTTCCATCCCATATTACTGAGAGACGCAGACTTCCCTTCCATCCCATATTACTGAGAGACGCAGACTTCCCTTCCATCTTATATTACTAGAGACACAGCCTTCTCCATCCTATATTACTGAGAGACGCAGAGTTCTCCATCCTATATTACTGAGAGATGCAGACTTCTCCTCCATGTAACATGTAAAAATAATTTTTCCCTGTCAAAGGTTTCAATAGCCTTAAGACAGGTGTCAGGTTAGAAGGTGGATCATGAGTTAGTTGTAGTGACAGTTCCCCTTTAAGTTTGATGCAAAATACTTAACGTTTTAGATTTTTAATGGATTAATAATGTTTTTCAGCCAACACCTCGCAAAGAAGAGAGAAAAGTACAAGGTAGGTTTCTTCATCATGGCTGTCCTTGTAGTAATGTGATAGATGTGGTGCGGGTTATATCTCAGGTGTTCACTCCTCGCATGATTTTTACAGAACCATTAAATATATTGCCTAAAGTTGAGACTTCGCACCCCCCACATCCTCCAATGATCACGCCTTCAGGTAAGGTCTGTCTGAACTATGAGTTATTATTCTGGGTGAGTTCTGGAAGTATCAGCACACCGGGCCCCACCATACCTTGTATTCCTGTCTGCTGGATCCATCCTGTTAGAACGTCTCTTTCCACCCCCCAGTTCTGCACTGTGTGGTCTTCCTACACTTAACTGCCCTTTCTGGTAATACATTTTGGAAGCAATCCCTCCTCCTCTTCCATGTTCCCCCCTCTTCCATGTCTATTTTTTTCTTTTTTTTTAATCAGATCATTTTTATTTAAAATAAAAAAAATAAAAAAATCACAACAAGCAGATACAGCATTAACATAAAGCTCCAATGAGCACAACATTGCCCAACAGACCGCCCCTCCCTGTATAAACCAACCCCCATCTCAGGACCTTGGACACACAAGATAAGAAAATAAGGACATCAGCACATAATATTATATATGGCAATAACCAAACAATATACCAAAGCAAATTCAGTAATAACAAATATTAAAGGGAATGTCAATCATCCAAATATTATTACTATATATTTCCATCAAGGAGAACCCAAAAGAATCACTCCTACAATGTACCTAGAATAGCAGATAAGTAGTACCCATGAAATGACCACCATCTATTCCATATTTTGTCAAATTTGTGAATTATTTTACGCTTTTTATACACCCCCTCCTCCATTTTAATAAGGATCCTCATTCTATCACAAATTCCCTCAATCTAAGAGGTTGCGGGTCGAGCCAATGTGCAGCAATAGTTTTCCCGATTTGAAACAAGGTGCGTTTCAATGCCAGTTCTTCGTTAACCTCATACCTCAGAACCTACACAACCCAACAAGCATACCAATGGATGAAGCGGTAGAGCAGAATCAAACACATTTACATACCCAATACACTCACTCCAGAATCTTGCAAGATACCTACAGTTCCAAAACATATGTAACAAATCAGCATCATCCTCCCCACATTTTGGACAACAAGCACCTACTCTAATTCCTATCCGATGCAGGAATTACGGTGTTCTATACACTCTATGCAGTAGGTATAATTGAGACAGTCTTTGTGCCTTACACATAGACAATAGGGGGACATTGTCCATTATATCTTCCCAAAATTCACTGTCTATCTCCCCCACATCTCTCTCCCCATTTTTCCTTAATTAATAAAGGCTTATCCCATTGGAATTGTTGCATTAGGATACCGTAAATCCTGGATATCAGACCCTTACCCCCACCATGACTCAAAGTGTTGAACAGAAGGTGATGCTGTATTTTACCCTGTAAGTGATGTGACTGGCTCATCCATGCGTGACGGAATTGCAGGTAGAAAAATAATGTTTCGTAGAATGGAAAACTCCTCACATAGTTGCTGAAAGGACTTAAGTGTTTCCCCAGTCACTATTTGTGCTACAAATGAAATACCTTTTCCCTTCCATAAACCATAACCATTCAATTTATATATTTCTGACAGTGCGGGATTATCCCAAAGTGGAGTAAATGGCGTATGACTCGAGATTTCTAAAATGTTTTTAGCCTTCTGCCAGACCTTTCTAAGAAGAGCAAGCGTAGGTATCCTTGTTCGGCAGTCCCCATCCAAGAGCCCAAGCTCCAAAAAAGATGTAATTTAAATATCACCCACAATCTCACACATTAATTTGTCTAGACTCCCATGTGCAATTGCTAGCTGTTGGAGTTGGGACGCCAAAAAGTACACCCACGGACTGGGAACAGCCAATTCCCCACAATTCTTAGGTCTCTGCAACGTTTCAAGACTAATTCTAGCCACCCCTTTTTTCCATATTAATTCTCTGAAGAGGCCTGCACTCTATAGAAAATCCTCATAGGTATCCACACTGGAAAGTTATGCAATATGTATAATAATTGGGGCATCAAAATCATTTTCACCAAGTTGGCCCGACCAACCACCGACAAGGGAAGCTTGCACCATGCATTAATTTTTTGTTGAAATTTGCCTATCAAATCTGATTAATTCAAGGAAAAAAACTCAGAGACCAATGGAGAAATAATACCCAAATATTTAAATTCCCTAACAATTTTCAGGCTTGTCTCCCCCACCCTCGTATCCACTGAGAGAGCATCCACCGGCATAAGCACAGACTTGTTCCAGTTAATTTTTAGGCCCGAATACTCCCCAAAATCACATATTAGGCCCATAGCCGTATACAAGTACTGCTCCGTGTCTCCCAAAAACAGTAGAAGATCGTCCGTGTATAACGCAACTCGCTCCTCAACCGATTCATGTAGAAATCCCCTAATATTAGGGCTAGTTCTTAATTTAACAGCTAACGGCTCAATGGCCAAAGCGAATAGAAGGTGAGACAACATGCAGCCCTGCCTAGTGCCTCTTTCCAATGACAAAATATCCGACACAGAGCCATTAATACGAATCATTGCAACCGGACTGGCATATAACAGCTGCAGCCACGACAAAAACCTGTCACCGAAACCCATCTCCCGCAGAGGTACTCCCACTCGACGCTATCAAAAGCTTTTGCTGCGTCGAGTGAGAGCGCCGCCCTACCTTCCCCACTATGAGATTCCATCTGTAAATTTAAAAATAGCCTGGGCAAATTAATAGCCGTGGAAATATTTGGCATAAACCCAGTTTGGTCCTCCCCCGCCACCAATCACTCCCATCAACCGCATTGCCAGTACCTTGGCAAGAATATGAACGTCCGAGGACAACAAGGATATAGGCCTGTATGATTCAGGCAGCAAATGATCCTTACCTGGTTTAGTCAGTAGAACCACCACTGCCTCCCTCATTGACCTAGGAAGTAACCCTTCAATCAAAGCCTGATCAAATACCGCCTTCAGCTGTGGTAACAAAACCTCCGCATTTTCTTTATATATTTCAATAGGAAGGCCATTAAACACCGGCGCCTTATTATTTTGAAAGTCTCGCAAGGCTGCCGCCAATTCATCCACGACAATGGGAGACTCAAGTAGCGCCCTCTGATCCTCCGTTAATCTAAGTAAATAGACTGTGCGCACTTATGGTGCTGTCACACCTGGCGACGTCGCTAGCGACATCGTCGAAAAAGTGACGTATCAGTGATGTCACTAGCGACGTCGCGCTGTGTAAACGAGCGGTGCGACCGCGTTTTATCGCTGGTCGCAGGTTGTCAGGTTTACGGGAAGAATCGGCGGCGATCCAGCCTATACCGCAGCGTTGCTGCGGATCGCTCGCTGGGCTGAACCCAGAACAGCGAGCGATGTCACCGCCCGCATCGCTGCGGCATCGCCGGCCGCAGCGATGCTGTGTGACAGCTGGCCAGCGATGTCGGAAGCGAACGGGCACCCGCGCATCGCTTCCGACATCGCTGGCCAGATCGTGCTGTGTGACGGCACCAATACTGTACAACCTCCACCCTTGTCTTCCTAAGTCTAGACGAATAAAATTGTTGATAAAATTGGAGAAAAAAAACTCACTACCAAGCCAGCATTTGTAACCAAGTCACCTTCCACATTTCTAATAGCTGAAATCGCAGGAGCACCAGTCTGTGCCCTAGCCAGAGTCGCCAGCAGATGACCCGCACCCTCACCCTCAGCATAGAATTGTTGTTTTAGGAAAATTTGTTTGTTCTCCGCCTGTTGTAGCACATAATTTAATTTAGATTGGGCATCCGTCCACTTTACTTTATTGTCGGTAGTCGGTGAGGCCACATAGGCCTGCTCCAAGACATCCACCACAGTCTGCAAACTCTGCATACGGGCCCTACTTTTGAATTTAATCAGCGATATTTCTTTAATTAATTGAGTCCCACACCGTGGACACCGAAGCCGATCCCCCATTGTTATTAAAAAACTCCATCAGGATAGAAGACAATTGCACAGATCCTCCAAACACTGCCAGCCAAAGAGGGTTAAATTTGCATATACTTCTACAACAAGCCATAGACTGTTTCTAGTGCAATAGTTATCATAGGTGGGGAATGATCCGAAAGCAACCTAGTATGATATTCAACTTTGGTCACTAATGGGACCAGATTCCCATTCTCCAAAGCCAAATCTATCCTTGACAATGAGGAGTAGGATGCCGAATAACAAGAATATTGTTTAACTTTGGGGAACCTAGAGCGCCATATGTTGGACCTCCCACAAAACTCTTGCCAGAGACGTGTCATGAGTAACTCCACCTCCCAAATCTCCCCTATATTTATCTAGTTCAGCACGGAGATACATATTAAAGTCACCAATCCATGTCTATTTTTAATTTTGTCATGGCTTTTAATTGTTTGGCTGATAGAGAGAAAACCTGTGCTGCCATCTCTTCCTCCGGGGACAAGTGATCCCATCAGTGTCCGAAAGGCTGCCGACTTGACCAAGCTTCAAATTCCTTCACCAGTTCATCCTATGGTTCATCAGCCGCCGCCTGTGCAACATCAGCCGCCGCCTCCTTCCAGTTACATAACTGGGATGTCTACAAACAACTCGTACATGTCTTGGGAGGGTTACCAAAGTCTCCAATCTATGATGAAGTCCGAAGTACCAGTTTACGGGAGCATGCCACCTGCCTATGGTCCACCATCACATATAGCATATCATCTTCATGTCTATCCACCTAATCCTCCACCACCTGTGCCAGCACCCCTGCCACCTAAAGCCTACCCCCCACCTAACATTCTTCCTCCTAATTTAACCTATCCCCCTCTTCCACCTACATACAATCCCAACTATCCCCCACCCAAGCTTCCACTTGCCCATATTGTACACAACTATCCTCCTCCAGCTATCGGTTTGCCACTAGCTCCGAATCCCCCTCCTCCAACAGTGTTACCAGGAGGGCAGCCTCCTGTCCCTCCTCTGATTTCAGAACCAGGCGTGCCACCTCTTTCAGGACTTGGTCCTGCCACCTGGATGAGAACATGGCATAGAGACCTATAAGGACTTCAAGGGATTGATGAAGTGCCATGAAAAAGAAAAAAAAAAACATGTATTTCTCCATTTTAATGAAAATGTACAATCTGACCCCATCTTTTCTCCTTTACTGCCATGTCTGGGCATACAAAATGGCATTGAATGTTTTTGTATTGTTACAATGTGCCTGGATGATATGACACAGTATACCTACCTGCTGATTGGCAAATAATCGGCAGTTCCCCCTCTGTGATTATCAGATATCCTTTTCTTATTTTGGCTTTTTTTGTGTGAGGGCCATGTTGGCCAAGCTAGAACAAAATGTATTAAAATGATTTTGACAGCAATTTTCATTACAAGTCAAAGCAAAACCGCACATTTCCTTTACCAGCTTATATTTTTTTTCCGAGTTATTTTGTTTGTTTTTTTCTGAAGTTTTAAAGTTTTACAAATGTTTGTAAACATTCTTTAATGTAAAAAATGTAATTGTAAGAGATCAGCCGAAACCTCAGTATCGGCCATCTGAATATTCGTGAATAAAAATCTGCATCTTCTGAGTAAATGCAATGAGACTGATTGTTATCTGTTATCCACCCCCATGCAGTGTCCACAGCCAATGGAATGAACACAAACACAGGTCTCAGGGTACCTTTACACATGGCTACATTTGTAGCTTGTCACCAGGTAACTTACTGGTTGCAGTGAAATCATGGATACATGATTCCATTTGTACACAGCAACAAGATAGAACCATGTATCCATGATTTCACTGCAACCAGTAAGTTACCTGGTGACAAGCTACAAATGTAGCCGTGTGTAAAGGTACCCTCAGAGATAACAGTTGCTTTTAAAATGAACGAGGAAAAGCAAAATGGAGTAAATGTTTCAGTCTTTTGTGTGTAGGCCACAACCAATACAGTGCAGAGTGGAATACTGACATGAAATTGGGGTTCTGGAGCTTTTAAAGCATAGATTATGTTAGAAAAGGGTTCTGAGTCTTTTGTATACTATAGTGGAAGAGTAGGTATAATAACAGGGTTTTACAGACCAAGTAATCCGGGGTCAGTTTCACAGCTAGTCATGGCATGTGCAAAAATACTTGAATAGCGGAAGATTGCAGTGGAAGGGGAGACCCTCAGTCTTTTCCAACTGCATGCAGTAGTACCGTCTGGAGAAGCACATGTAGATCCAGACAGCGAGGATCCAGGACAGAAAGCCTTTAGCATGCTGTCTGTGGAAGTCTGAGTACAATCAGAGGCCTTGGGGTCTGCCAGGAAATCTCCACCTGTCCTATGCTCCCTTGTGGAGTCTGGGTCAACACTGCGAAAATTCCAGCTATGTCTGTTCAAAGAGAAGCTAGAAGGAGCTCCACCTATTGGGCCCTGTGACTGAGTCACCGGCTAATAAGACAACACTCAATTGACATGTCAGATTCTTACAATGCAAAGTGATATAAAGTATATATTTTCACCAGCAGATGGTGATGGAACACAACAAATTAGAAATACCTGAGAAATACATTAAGTATAAATGGATTTAACTGAACTGCATATCTAAAACTCACTAATAACCGTAGAGGGGTAGCTAGGGAGTGAGCTGTAGTGTGCAGGAGCTACTCATGGTCCAGGGGTACTTTAAGGGACATACACAATCTGGAACAGGCCCCTACATAAGAATCATCATTTGTTCAGCCTGATGAATGTAAGTTGTTTTTTTTCTGGGAGGCAAACATACAAGTCTACGGCAAGTGAGTCTCTGGCATCTTGCCAGCAGCGACTGAAAATTGAATGCTTCTAGGAAACATCTGCAACTCTGAATTGATTGTTGATCCCAAAGTGACACCAAAAGAAGTCATTAGATGAGACGTCACATTGTGACACTGCATCGTGTAGCCCCGGCTGTGCAGCAAAATCGCAACGTTTTTAATCTACAAATTTAGGGTTAATCTATAGGTAAATAGCGTTACAATCCTGCCTGGGCATCTTATTGAAAGTGCAGCTATCGGGGAAAAATGATGTTATTCCCTTATGGTAGGCAGCTGCTTTCAGTCATGGGGGTGTGCACGGAGCAACTACAGTCACTGCTCACAGCACCACGCAATATACTACGAGCAGCGGCTGTAACACTTCGACAGCTTGCGCAACACATCACTGCAGGCGAGCTGTCAATCAAAGCTCCATGCTTACAGCTGCTCTCTATACCATACTGGGATGTGACTGAAGTCATTCCAGGTATATACTCATGCCAGTAAAGTGGCCAGGAAGTATTGTAAAGCTAATTAACTGCAGGATAACCCTGTATTTGAAGACAAACTGCATTGTCCAAGATGACCGGTTCCCTTTAAAAATCCACAGCACATGTCCTGTCTTTTGCAACGTGTGGATGAGATTTGTGAAAATGTCATCTACTCAGCTAGCACAGTACTGCAATGCAGGCTTTTTTGTATCCAGATCCATGAAGAAAATCTACAGCAAATACCGAAAAGTGTCAAAGATGTTCTTTGGTACCTCTCCAGAAAGGTTTTACGGCATCAATAAACCTAAAACCTTTTACCACGTTTCAATTTGTACCGTCTCCACCAGGTTTCTCAGTGTCTACAGAGGTTACTTGTTCACTTTTACATGTTCAGTACTGAGCTCTACCTTTCAGGGTCTGATAATTCCAGCAGTTAGGTGGGTAATATGTTCATTTTAGGCTCCTTTAGGGTGCGGTGGGGCACTCCAGATGATTTGATGACATTCAGACAAAGTTCCAACATTCGTGACCAGGGCTGACATTAAGTGGGGACAGACTGGGTAGTTGCCCAGGACCCCTATTCTCTTGGGGTCTCACATGATCTACAAGAGAAGCTACACTGAAAGCATTCAAATAATAAAAAAATACACATTTGGTATTGCTACGTTGCAATATATCAAGTAAATCTAATTGGTAAAAGGCGTAATGGGGAAAAAATAAAACCGCCATAATTATGTTTTTGGGCCACCACAATGTTACAAGAAAATGCAATAAAAGACAATCAAAATGTTGCATCTGCCTCAAAATGGTATCAGTAAAAATTTCAACTCAGGGTACAATAAGTGGGTCCTCACATGGCCCTGTGTCTAGAAAAATGGGAACTTTTGTCACTATTTTCAAGACCCGTAAAGAAAATTTGTATACATTTTTTATTTTTATTTAATTTATGTTTTAACAAATTTCTAGTTTTTTTTCCCCATCATTGAAATAAAAATGGGAAACTCAGACTGACCTAGATAATCAGCTTATGAGGTCACTTTTACCATATAGTTAACGCTCCGGTGGTGGCGTGGCAGCAGTGTGGTCATTGCAGGTTGCAAGCGTTCTTGAAGAGATGAGTTTTCAGGTTCCGTCTGAAGGATCCGAGAGTGCTGGATAATTGGACGAGGTTGGGAAGCAGAATTCCAGAGGATGGGGAATTTCGAGAGAAATCTTGAAGGCGATTAGGTGAGGAATGAATAAGTGTGGAGGAGAGGAGGAGGTCTTGGGAAGACTGAAGATTACACGAGGGAAGATATTGGGACATTAATTTGGAGATATAGGAGGGGACAGGTTGTGGACAGCTTTGGAGGTAAGTGTCAATATTGTGAACTGGATTTGTTGGGGAATTAGAAACCAGTGAAGAGATTTGCAGAGGGGAGAAACGGGAGTAGCGAGGAGAGAGGTAGATTAGTCGGGCAGCAGAGTTAAGGACGGACTGGAGAAGTGTAAGAGTGTTAGCAGGGAGACCACAGAGAAGGATGTTGCAGTAATCAAGGCGTGAGATGATGAGCGCATATAGAAGCATTTTAGTAGATTGAGGGCTGAGGAAAGGACGTATTCTTGAAATATTTTTGAGCTGGAGGTCATAGGAGGTGGCAAGAGTTTGGATGTGTAGTTTGAAGGACAGGTCAGAGGCGTTACTTTGAGGCAGCCAATTTCAGGTGTGGGAGAGAGTGTGATGCCATTTACCATGATAATTAGATCAGGTAGGGAAGACAACACAAGATGGAGGGTGGGTGTGATATCCTGCTTCTCATGCGCGCACCCCGCATTCGTAATCTGTGCGCTTTTTATGTGTATGATGCGATGGCAGTGTCGTTTCCGGTCCTGTACATTCTTGTTTTATATGTGGTGTACTGAGTAGCGTCAAAGTGCACACTGCGCATGCTCTGAAGCCCTAAATCTGGAGGCACACAAATTGAAGGCTTCAGAGTATGCGTAGTGTGCACTTGAAGCTGCTCAGTACACCACATTGATAATAAGAATGCACATGACTGGAAACGATACCGCCATTGGGTCATACCCGGAAGAAGCACACAGAATACGAACGCGGAATGCACACATGGGAAGTAGGATATTATAAGCACCAGGGCATGATGCATGAAAGCGAGGAAGGGGGAAGGGGGGAAATGGAGGATGAGAGAACACCCCCAGTGTCTACAGTCTGGACAACACTATGATAATTACAATAGAAAAATGTGGGTGATCAAATCATTTTTCACAGTGATTAGAGTACACATTTAGCTTAGACAGGGATGGTTAGGTATGTACTAGGAAGCTGCAGGAACAGGTAGTGATAGGTTTGGGGTGACCAGTTCCCTTTAACACACACATCAGTTCACATGGTCATTGGCGAGCCCAGGTCATGATCTTGGGGCACAGATGTGTGGTCTAGGCAGCTGGGTCTGCTGAAGACCCCATTGCCTGTCATCATGATCTTTCTGTGAACGTCGGCCTGTGGCCGGCGTTCATAGGAAATCGTGATTTCTGCTATACATAGTGCTGATGGACTGCTCAGTACAGCAAAAGCGGTCACAGCGTCAAGTCCCCTTAAGGAGACTATCAAGTACAGTAAAACGTGAAAAAAGGAAGCCATTTTAGAAAAATAAAGAAAAATGTAAAAAAAAATCCCCACAACAGTTCAAATCAATCCTCTCTTGCCGCATTAAAAACATTATATGCATATATTATATATATATATATATAATGTGTGTGTGTGTAATAGATGGGTGCCCAATGCTATCGCGTCGGAGGGCGGTGACATCACGACGGCTGCGGGCTCTGTGGCTGTAGGTCTCCCCCATGTACTCTACCCCCTGTCCGTGCTCTCTCCTGTGTGCTGTTTTATTCCCCCTGTGCTATTTTCTCCCATCTGTACACTCTCCTTTGAATTGTTTCCCCCCTGTGCTGTCGTCTCCTCTTGTGTGCCGTCTTCTTTAAGCCCAGGTGTCCAAAGATGGCAGCGGCATAAATGCACACGCGCACATTGGGTCACACTGTTGCCATCTTTCTTTACCCAGGTGTACAAAGACGGTGGCCGTCTGAGTAAGTGCGCATGCTCGCTGGGTATACGCATGTGCACTTACTCAGGCGGTGATGTACGGTGTCAGCGGCGGATGCGGTAGTGGATGGTGGCGGATGCGAAAGAGGACCATGTGAGACCGCTGGCATTTGCACACCTATCACTTGCCTGTGCAAATATGACAGAGGCGTCTGATAGGACAGTGGTCCACCGGAAGTAAAAGACGCCACAATATATATTTATTGTGGTCCAAAAGTAGGTGGACAGGAAATAAAAACATTTGTTTTGATTTATATATAACTTTTCACAGTTATAACAGTTTACACTTGTAACAATTACACTTCACACCATGTTTGATACATACTCTCCCTCTTCATAACCTTATTACACATACTGTCCATCGACTATAATAAATTATATATATATATATATAATATAATTATATATATATATATATATTTATATATATATATATCTAGAAAGAAATGCTCTGCAGCACTCGGTTACTACCAAAGATGTACAATGTATATACAGATGTATATATATATATATATATATATATATATATATATATATATATTATATTTTATATACGCAGGCTGTGTAACTGTAGCTATATGAGTTCAATGATCAAATTATAAAATAAATGACGGTAATCCGAATAATTAACAGCATGAAGAGTAAACAAAAAATAGCATTATAGCCACTGTAACATTGCAACAATAGGTGATAACATCTCATCTCACACAAAGTGGTATAATTAAAAATGTCATCTCATTGTGCAACAAATAATCCCAGATCCCGAAAAATGTAAACATTACGACTCTCGCAAAATGGTGTCAAGAAAAAAAAAATCTGGTTTTATTTACAACATTTCAGAATATTCTTTCACCGCTTACGGTAAATAAAAAGAATCGCACTGATCTGTCAGTTTTACCATATAATGCACATGGTAAAGAAAAATAATAGTAAAATTGCACAATTTTGTTTTTGTAATCTCAACACTATGAATTTATTCCCCAGCATCTAGTAAACTAAGTACAGTGTTAGAATGAACGATATCCTTCAAAAGTACAACTCGTCCCACAAAAAACAAGCCCTCACATGTCTATATTGATGGAAAAATGAGAACATTATGGCTCTTGGAAGACGGGAAGGAAAAAACAAAAAAGTGTAAAAATGGAAAATTGCCCTTTCATGAATGGGTTGTAGGGAATCTATGAGCAGTTTTGTTTTGTTATGTAATCTGAAAGCAGCATGATGTAGGAACAGTGAGTTTCCAGTGATGTGTCACTTAAGGTACCGTTGCACGACACAACGTTGGAACGGGATGCTTGGCGAGCACCGAGTAGCGCCTAGATGCTCGGACTCCTCGCTAATAATTATCGATCTGACACAAATACACAGCTCCCTTCAGTGCACACAGTGAGCTGGCACCTCACAGAGAGCAGATTGTTAGGATCCCTCTGGGGGGCACAGCAAGGTGTTGTATGCTGCGGCGATTTGAAAAAGCCCCCCCCCCCCCCAGAAACACACGTTTTATAGCAGGACGTCTGTGGGCGGAGCCTGTCACTAATTGACTTACATTGGGCTCGGTGCTCTGGCCGAGTGCACGAGTATGTTGGGATGCTCGGCCAGAGCATCGAGCACCCGAGTATTTTAGTACTCGCTCATCTCTAATACCAGGTTGATATCGTCAGGTTTTACAACATGTTCATAAACCTGTCAACTCCGATCAAACGACTTATCATGGTCGTATCATGCTGTTACACGCAACGACGCACTTACGATGTCATTTCAACGTTGTTCAAACCGTGACTTTTAAGCGATGTCATGCCGTGTAACGGTACCTTTACTGATCTGTTTGCTGTAATTATGATAAAATTACGGTTTTCTCAGGAGGAGAGGAGCACTAGAGGACTAGTAAACCTACTGTCGGGTAGTCAGGCATATTCACGAGCTCTGTTTAACTCTGCTGTAGATGTACAGATTTGCTCAAAAGTTTACATACCCCGGCAGATCTTTTGCTTTATTGACCTTTTTTTCAGAGAATATAAATGATAACACAAAAACCTTTTTTCCACTCATGGTTAGTGGTTAGGTGAAGCCATTTATTGTCAAACTACTGTGTCTTCTCTTTTTAAATCATAATGATATCCAAAAACATCCAAATGACCCTGATCAAAAGTTCACATACCCTAGTGATTTTGACCTGATAACATGCAAAGAAGTTGACACAAATGGGTTTGAATGCCTAATAAAGGTAACATCCTCACCTGTAACCTGTTTGTTTGTAATTAGTGTGTGTGCATAAAAGCTGAGCGAGTTTCTGGGATCTAGACAGACTCTTGCATCTTTCATCCAGCCACTGACATTTCTAGATTATGAGTCATGGGAAAGGAAAAGAATGGTCAACGGATCTACGGGGAAAAAAAGGGATACAAAAAGATATCCAAGGAATTGATAATGCCAGTCAGCAGTGTTTAAACTGTGATTAACAAATAGAAAATCAGGGGCTCTGTAAAAACCAGACCATGATCAGGTAGACCAACAAAAATTTAGGCCACAACTACCAGGAAAATTGTTTGGGATGCAAACAAAAAGCCACAAATAACCTCAGCTGAAATACAGGAGTCACTGAAAACTAGCCGTGTGGCTGTTTCTAGATGCACAATAAGGAGGCACTTGAAGAAAAATGGGCTGCATGGTCGAGTCGCCAGAATAAAGCCATTACAGCGCAAATGCCACAAAGTATCTCACCTGCGATTGACCAAACAGCACAGAGACAAGCCTCCAAACATCTGGAACAAGGTCATTTGGAGCAATGAGACCAAAATTGAACTTTTTGGCAACAACCATAAATGTTAAATTTGGAGAGGTGTCAACAAGGCCTATGATGAAAGGAACACCATTCCTATTGTAAAGCATGGAGGTAGATCGCTGATGATGTGGGGATGTGTGAGCTACAAAGGCACAGGAAACTTGGTCAAAGTTGAATGAAAGATGAATGCAGCATGTTATCAGCAAATACTGGAGGCAAATTTGCACTCATCAGCCCGGAAGCTATGTATGGGACGTACTGGGACGTTCTAACAGGACAACGATCCAAAGCACAAGGCCAATTCGACCTGTCATTGGCTACAGCAGAATAAAGTGAAGGTTCTAGAGTGGCCATCTCAGTCTCCTGACCTCAATATTGAGCCACTCCAGAGAGAACTCAAGTGCGCAGTTCATGCAAGAAAGCCCAAGAATTTACAGGAACTGGAGGCTTTTTGCCAAGAAGAATGGGCAGCTTTACCATCTGAGAAAATAAAGAGCCTCATCAACAACTACGACAAGAGACTTCATTGATGTTAGAGGGGGCAATACACAGTATTAATAACAGGGTATGTGAACTTTGATCAGGGTCATTTGGATGTTTTTGGTTGTCATTATGTTTTAAAAAGAGAAAACACAGTAGTTTATATAAATGGCTTCACCCAATCACTAACCATGAGTGGAAAAAAAAGTTTTGTTATCATTCATATTCTCTGAAAAAAGCCAAGAAAGCAAAAGATCTGTCGGGGTCTGTAAACTTTTGAGCACAACTGTAGAACATAGAGCTCTGTAATACACCTATCAAACTCCTGACTTGCAGCTTTTGGTGTACATTGTACTTTGTCAACAAGCTGACAATCAATGGTGATTGGGTTTTCGTTATAATCTCCTGCTTATAAAACACTGATTGTACTGAAATTACAGTACACTGCTCAATAAGTGACATCGCTGGAATCAGGGTCTCTGTCTCTAAACATGCTGCTCTGAGATTAAATAGCCAAAACCTGCTGACAGATTACCTTTAAAAGGTCGATAGACATTTCATATTGCTACAGCTACTGGTTACTGATGGTTATTGACAGATAGCAGAATGCACGCACCATAGCAGAAGCCACATGCTAGACAGGATGAATATGAACATATCAGCAAGATTGTAAATCCCAGTTTATAAAACATGTAGATAGTCTGGATAATGATGGCGATGACATTTTTTTTTATATCACTGTATAATTTAAAAAGATGTAGCATCTGAATTTAAGTACAATATACCTACAGTGACACAAGGGGGAGGGGTAAAGTCAAGCTGCCCATAGTAATTAGACACATCAGACACTCCCCGACCCTGGGAACCTTCAAGAAAAACCTGAAGACCCACCTCTTCCTTCAAGCCTATAACCCACTCTGAGACCTAATCCGCTGCACCATCTCACCTCTCCCCCTCCTACTGTCTCCCACCCATCCCCTATAGACTGTGAGCCCTCCTGGACAGGATCTCTGCCCTAATGTATGATTTATTCGTCGTTATTTATGTTCTCGTCCTTGTTCTGCCCTTACACATGTAAAGCGACATGGAACCAATGGCGCTATATAAATTAATAATAATAATAATAATTAATCAGGATACAGGATTACAAACAACACTGACTTCTACATATTGAGCTGCAGTCAGTGTTACATTTAGACTGAACCAAGACTTGGCTCAGATGACCATATTTCACGTTCTGTAATGCTCAAACTGATCGCAGACCAACCCTATAGCCTCGTTCATCTCTATGAGTCGGGGGGAAACCTTTCTGCTACTGGGGGCCATTTGGAAATTTATACCATCATTCGAAGGCCTCACAAAATTATCACCTTGAAAATTTCCTTGCTATATTTGGTTGATTAACTCACCCCTAATTTGACAGCTGGAGAGTCTTCTCATTGTTGCGGCTGTGATATTAGGGGATATCAATCTTGTTGCTTTTCACAACTACGTTTCCAGCTTTATGTCGGTCTGGAGCACAGTCAATTCTTTGTGATAATAAGTTTATAAAGAATATACATCACATATGAGATGCTGGAACTACTGTATATACACCACATAGGGGACACCGGGACTGCTGTTTATACTTAACATTCACAGCAGTCCCAGCGTCTCCTATATCAAATAGGAAAATAAATATGACAGGAATGCACAGCAAAGCATTTGATGGGTGCAACAAAAATGCATGGAGATGAATGCAGGTGGTTCTATATCACATAAGAGACACAGGCTGCTGTACATACATCACATAGGAAACACTCGGACTTGTGTATATACATCACAGAGGAAACTCTGGGGCTGCTGTATATACATAACATAGGAGACAGAAGACAGACTGCTGTACCTACATCACATAAGAGTCACTGGGACTTCTGTACATACATCACATAGGAGATGCTGGGAGTGCTAGATATACATCACTGGAGACAAGGGGGCTGCAATATATGCATCACAGGAGACACTAGTCTCATATGCATCCAAGGAGATTATGCAGCATGAACATCATTGAGAGTTATAGACATCACTGGGGGACACAGACATCAGGACGGGGGGCGGGTGTGGGGGGGGGGGGTATATAAAAATAATTTTATTCATATAGTGCCAAACATATTCCACAACCTTTTAGAATAAAGAGGGTACATGTACAGACAATATGAGACATTACAGAGTAACAAAAATTCTAAAGATACCAAGAGGAGTGAGGGCCACGAGCTACGATCTATGAGGAAATAGGATAGGCCGGAAAGGTAAGTGTTAAACAGAGCCGCCATATATGGTCCAACCATCAATATAACGGGATTTTCATAACGCTGCATGAACTGGTCATCAGCCAGGATTTGTTCAATTACAGCTATGGTGCTGGAGATGATAGGCTAGTCTAAAGAAATGCATACTTAGAGCCCGCTTAACACTATGGGTATTGGGAATTAATGGAATTGTTCTTAGTAATACATTCCAGTGAATTGATGAAACTTACAAGGTCTTGGAGACAGTAGCGGGAGGTTCGGAATGTAGATGTCAGTCTTCAGTCATTAGCGGAACGTAGGGCACGTGTAGGGTGATAGACCGAGATGAGGGAGATGAAGAGCGGTGCAGAACTGTGGAGAGCTTTGTGGGTGCAAGCGGTCATTTTATATGTACTCTGTAGTGGATGGGTAACCAGTGCAATTACAGGCACAGAGAGGCATCGGTGAAGTGGTTGGACAGAAATATGATCAATCACGTTCAAATCGTGTGCTGGGACAAGGGTCTAATGAGGAACCAACTTATTATACAAAGCAGAGCACAATCCAAAACCACAGATCATATATATATCGCGGTCAGATGTGTATGGCGTGGTATCTAGGTCCCGGCCGATTTGTGATGATGTGAGGGATCACGCGAACACCTGGCCTTCACTACAGCGTTTACATCCGCAATACCCATGCTCCTACACATGGTGAATACGCCTATTCTCACCTGATTGTGATAAACACAAAATATTGGTATATATAAGGCTGAACATCCACAGCCTCATTTATATTCCCCTGAGGAAGCTGCCTAGTGCAGCGGAACGCGTGGGACCCCCGGACACCCAGGTTGCAGCCTTCACATGGTATGGGCAGCACTACTGTATGATTATGGGTTATGGTTAGATGAGGAACAGGTTCAATAGCAGGAACGAACATTAGGTATTACATTGATATATGCAATGTCTCTGTAATATGCTTGTATTATATTGATCTGTGGTTTTGGATTGTGCTCTGCTTTGTATAATAAGTTGGTTCCTCATTAGACCCTTGTCCCAGCACGTGATTTGAACGTGCTTCATTTGTCCGATATGTACAACCTGGGTTGTGGGTCCTACCTGGTTTTAAATTGTTTTTTATCTGTGTGGTTTGTTCTTGCCTTTTTGATATGATAAAACTTATATATTTTCTAATATTTGGGTGTGCATAATTCAATCCGCATGAGCTTTTTGAGGTTTGGTGTTGATTTTTGTCATGCAATTCTTTGCACCCCTTACAGGAGAACTGTGCATCACCGTACCTTTTAGCAGAAATATGATCAATATGAGGGGAGAGATTAGTAAACAGATTTACGATAAGTAGAGAATTGCAATAATCCAGATAGGAATGAATGAGGGCGATAGAGTTTTACAATCAACAGTAAGAAAAGGTCAAGTTCTAGAGATATTTTTGAAGTGTAGGTGACACGAGCGAGCGAGTGACCGGATGTGGGGAGTGAAGAAGAGATCTAAGTCAAATATAACCGCAAGAGAGCGGCTTGCTGTTGGGGAGTAATGGTAGAGGCATATACAGAAATGGCAATACTGGGTTAGGGAAGGCTAGTAGGAGAGAGGAAACACGAGTTCAGTTTTTGACAGATTCAGTTTAAGGTAGAGCGAGGACATGATGTTAGAGACAGCAGACAGACAATCACTGGTATATTGTTATAATGCAGGGGTGATGGTCAGGAGAAGATGTATATAATTGGGTGTCGTCAGCATAGTGATTTACTGAAAACTGAATCTACTGATGGTTTGTCCACTAGGAGCAGTGTATAGACAGATGACAAGGGGACCTAGGACTGAACCCTGAGGAACCCCAACTGAGGGGAAGAGGGAAGAACGAGGAGGTGGAGAAAGGCAATCAAAGAGCGGTCAGAGAAGTAGGAGGAGAACCAGGGTGTCCGTGAGCCCAATAGAGCAGACCATAGAGGAGGAGCTGGTGATCCACAGTATCGAATGCAGTAGAGATCTAGGAGAAGCAGCAGGGACCATTAGATTTTGCTGTTAGTAGATCAGACACTTTAGAAAGGGAAGTTTCAGTAGAGTGTAAAGAGCAGAAACTGGATTGTATGCGGTGCACATACATTACTGGGGAGTAGATCACCCTGTGGACACTAGGGCAGCAGCTCCTTTTCTGTGGGACAGTAACACCGTGCACTAACCCCGTGACCACAGTGAGTGACCTCTCGTGCCAGTGTAATCATTATTCAGGATTCAGTAGTGAACTCTGCGTGCATGTAGGAGATAAAGGGCCGTTTTCTTACATTGGAGACATCCTCAAGGCCTTGTTTTGTCCCAGATTGTTTCATGATGACCATTTTTTATTAGGATCACTGGGTGACTGACAACATGATACTTTTACATTTGTAATAGTTTTGGATAGAATCTCATGTCAGTACATCCTTCTAGGTCTGTGGAGTCGGATTCAGGGAAAAGTTGGAAATTTGGCTTAATGGATGTTGAGTCGGAGTTGTGGAGTTGATGTTGTCGGATGTTTGGCTTACTGATTTCATAGACATGGATGTAGAGTCGGAGTCGTGGAGTTGATGTCCACTTTGGTGGAGTCGGATGTTTGGCTTACTGACTTCACAGCCATGGTTGTGGAGTCTGGAGTCGTAGAGTCGGAGTCAATTTAAGTGGAGTTGGATTCAGGGAAATTGAGGAGTCTGATGTTTGGCTTACCGACCACATCCCTGCATCCTTCCCATTGAATCCCAAAGAAACAATTATCAGATGTGTTGAATCAACATGTCCATTCCTCTGGTTTTACTAGGGGCTCAGTATCTGAAAGATGGGCCTGACAGCATCCCCTTTCCCTTAAGAAGTAAACATACAAGTTCCACAAATCTGGACAAAGCTGGTGTTGGACTAATCTTGTAGTCCACCAAGTAGGGCACTGAATAACGGGCTGCAGATTACAGAAAAGTAGTACATTGTTTATTTAACTTTCCAAATATTACATGCACTTAAAAAGTAAACTCTTTATTTAAAACATTTCAATGTAGCAAAGCAAAAACACAAACTGAAAAAACAAAAGCGCTCAAAAAGCCTTTACAAAAATACATTGCACAGTCCTATGCGGAATCTTTAAAAATAAATTAGTTTTTTTTTGTTAATATTTTTCTTTTGAAAAAATGTTTCTTTTTTTTATAGAAGTCCCTTTAACCCCATCCACCGCGGCAGTAATGTTATCTCTGTACATCTCATGAGTAGCCCATTGCTTGCATTTCTGGACTGTTATAATATATACTCTATACTCTACTGTAATCAGAAAGCCAGTTAGCGGAGTTCTCCAGTTTTTGATTGAGAAGCATGAACCTCAGCGACAAAGCACGCTAAGTATCTGTGACGTACCTTGAAAGCGAAGGTGTTTGGATCTTATAAAAAAATGAGCTCTATAAATATATACATAAAAAATAATTTTTTGGCCGATTTTTTATTCAAAATAATTTAAAAAAACACAAATACACGAATAAAACAATACTGAAAGAAGGAAGACAAGCGTTGATGGGGCGGAAATTATATAGTGTGGGAGGGTTGGAAGGCTTGTCCAGAGAAGTATTCCAGCAAAGTCCAAAATCTATGGGAAGAGGAGTATCGAGATTGGTGTTCCTAAAGGGGTTACATCAGATCTGATACCTGGTGGGACATGTGGGCTATCGGCAGGTATTGTCAGCACGTGAGCTCACTAGACTACTCCCTCCTGATAGGACAGATGCACGACACCTGTCAGTCCCTGAAGGCATCAATTCCTATCGGAAAGTGTATGTGGTCAGTGGAGTTGGAATAAGCCTATAAGCAAAGCCTTAAAAGAACACCTTGGCCGAGAAAAAACAGAAAAAAAAAAAAGTTGTTCCTTTCTGCAGAACTTGACCTTCAGGCTAGTGTCAGGAGGCTGCAAGAAAGCTGCATTTTAATATCGGTTTTATAACCAACCCTACAGTAATCGAAGAACCACTCCAGGGCTCCTCAGGGTCTGCACTTGTAAGCAGCATTAGTAGTGTTTACAGACGAGACTACAGTTACATTTCTGCAAGAGAAGGTCAGTAAGTAAATTTAGCATTTTGGCAGCTACATGTTTCTCCGCAAACTGAAGATCCTAATCCAAGTTTAATATTAATTAAACTAATAGTCATCGAAACTAGCTTTGGTAATGTCCATTGTATATTTCATTAGTGTCTTCACTTATTGCTCATGTTCCAAGGTCTTCAGTGGCCACTTCATACACAAGTGACGACAGGAGAATTGTCCATACGCCTTGGGTTCATCCAGATTACAGTACAAAAACCTGATGGGTCTTGCTGCAAGTACATGAAACGAGATATATATAGTCTGTACACTAAATGTTATTAGCAAAAATACATTGATTTATATTTATTTACACGTATAAGGCTAGGTGCACATGATCAGTGTGTGCAGTGTTAAGGACGCAGCATGTTTGCGCTGCATCCGTAACACTGCGTTGTGCAGTACAAGCACGCTGGATGGTTATCCAAAAATTCCGTGCCCACTGTGCTCCTTTACTCTGCAGCAGACACAGACACAGACATGCCAGGCGGCTTTTCGCGCTGCTGCTTCTCCACAGCATGTCAATTTATTGCTACGGAGTTGGATGTGATCTTGGCGGGTGAAGGCAGGGAAAAGCCACCATGCCCCGAAAGCAGATCATGGACACAGGGTGGCTGTGTTCACCTGCGGAGATCACCGGCTTCCCTTAGGTCCAGGACGCAGGGTCTCCGGATCATCTGTACATATCCTAAAGTGAAAAGTGCATAAATATATATATTTTTTTCAGAAGGTTAAAGTAAATCTGGTAGCCCTTTAGTGCTTTATAAACTACAAGTGCCACCTTCAGCAGCACCTATGCTGCATTTTTATGAAGGTGGGTCTTATCCTCCTCCCCACCAGTACATCGAATAAACAACTTTCCCGCCATGTATGCCAGTTCATACTTACAGGTCATGTAGGTCTTCTTTCTGTCCAGTCCTCACCACCTTACTGGTCTTCTTCCGTGCTGCCTCTTCTCAGGTCCCAGTCTTCTTTCCAGCACCAGCACAGATCCCTATCGGCTTGCACAGGCGCCCTGTTCTTTGCTCTACTGTGGGCAGAGTTCTGACTGCATTACGCCTGCGCGAGCTCATGGTTCACGCAAGCATAATGCAGTCAGATGCTCTGCCCACAGTAAGACAGAGCACAGGGCGCCTGTGCAAGCCGATAGGGATCTGCGCAGGTGCTAGAAAGAAGACTGGGACAAGCAAAAGGCGGCACTGAGAAGAATGAAGGAGTGGATGAAGCCAACAAGCGGTGAGGACTGGACAGAATGAAGACCCATCTGACCCATAAGTAAAATTAGAATAGAGGGCGGGAAAGTTTATGAAGTTGTTTATTTAGTGGACCGGTGAGGTTACGGGGATAAGAGCGACCTTTGTAAAATGCAGCAGAGGAGCTGCTGAAGGTGGCACTTTTAGTTTAATAAGCCCCAGGGGAGTGACAGGTTCACTTTAAGTGCTGGATCTATAGGCACAGTTGATGCGCAGGGTAGTCATACAGCAATATTACATTAAAGCACCTTAAACTGAAAGTAATTTTGGGCACCAGCTGGTGCTTTGACTACCTACAGCTTTCCCACACGTGTAATTTGAATGCAGTTCAGCACTTTGTAAAGCTTGTTTATCTTGGAGATATGCCATAAGGTTGATTGTGTAGTGTGAGGCACTTATGTATATATGTACTTGAAAATAAGCATGCACTCATTACAATTTGATGCGTGATTTATCTTATGCATAATGAATTGTATGCACCAATGTGCATTTATCGATCATAAATCTATTGACCTAATCTGGTATACACGGATATATCCTGTGCATGCCTGATATACTGACACACTACTATACCTTATGCCTTTAAATATCTATACATTCCCCAATATTACATTTTAGTCTAAGGTGCTTTAATGTACAGTATTATTGCTGTATGAGCATCAATTGTGCCTGTAGATCCGTGTATGTAATCTTCTGAAAGAAAAATTCACTTTATACTTGCAAATAAATAAAAATCAATGTATTTATGCAAATAATACTTGGTGTATACACTATGGTCCTCCTTGTTTCATCGTACCCATGAGTTGTAAAGTACACCTGAGATATGAATAGCTGGGATTTCTGTTTAATCATGTACGAGTGTCCCAGACCACGGGGGTCTTCTAGATACTCGACACCATTCAGTGGGCTTGCAGCATATTTATTGAGCTGATCGGAAGAAAAAAAAAAAAAATGAAAAAAACAGAATCTTCTGGCACCTGCCTTATGCGTATGGCGTGGCCTTTGATAGCCAGACTCGGTCCTTCTTGTAGATGTGTTGTTCTTTTGGCCTTGTAGATCTTTATATATAACATCCGTCCTACCCTTGGTTTGATATATTCCAGTTTTCCATATTTACAATATAAAGTGTCTGTTTTGCGGATAGCCTCATCCGGATTTCTTTGCTGGCGTTCCGTGTGCTCGGAAGCGATACAGACATGTATAGTTGGAATTGCCCCAGTTGGAGAGGATTCGCAGCTCCACAATTTGGAAACTCTCGTTGTTCTTTTCCTGCAAGATATGGAGAAAAAAATAAAATAAAATGCTAGACAGAAGGTAAAATCATGCAAGTACTGTAGACTCTGTCTTTAAAGGGAATCTGTCATGGCTTTTTATTGATTCTAAACCGGCCCCAATGTGATTTAGATCATGCACTGTGCATCACAAACCTGGTTTTATAAAAAAAAAAAAATCCATGTATTTATTATTAAAAAAAGCACTTTAGAGGCTTGTGTTATGTACCTGAACAAACAGTCATCGGAGTGGAGCTTCAGCTTCAATCAGTCTCGTCACTCCACTTCTGTTATGCAGTTTTAGTAATGTCCCGTGCAGTGTAATATATTGACATCGATCACTAAAGGTTTCTGCTGGTGCTTAAGGACCTGTGGTGATGTCACGACCATGTGTTCACATAATGGGTGGAGCTAAGCAGGCCTCAAGATAAATACCCTTTGGGTTTAGCTCTGCCCATTACGGTAACATGGTCGTGACATCACCACAGACAGGTCCTTACACATCATGAGTATTTCAGCACTTAGTGATGTGAATATATTACAACGCAGGGGGCATGTCTATTTTTAATGACTGCATGACTGAAATGAATTAATGTAACTTACCAGCAAAAGAACCACCCCAATGACCGATTGTTACCCCGATCATTGTTTTGTGAAGGTACATCTAAGCAGCTTTTTTTTAATGATAAAATACATGTATCATTTTTTTTTAACCAAGTTAGTGATGCACAATGCATGGTCCAAATAGCATTAAGGGTGGGGGGTAGGTGAGTTGACAGGTTGACATTACAGGTTCCCTTTAAATGGTGCTATACAGGATTACAACAGGTTTATGTGAATGAGGCCAAGTGGCAATTTCGCACACAAAGAGGCTAAGCTGCAGTACCAGGTATAACCCACTGAAGACGCGATTCACATTCAACCTCTTTAAAAGGGAATCTGTTAACAGGTTTTTGCTACCTCATCTGACAGCAACATAATGTAGGCAAAGAGACCCTGAATCCAATAATGTATCACATAGCTTACTGGCTGCAGCCATTCTCACTCAAAGCATTTTGTTTTAGAGACACAGCAGAGCTGTGATTGACACTGTGAGGTGTCAATCACAGCAGGCTGACACTGTTGGCGGTGCGATCCAGCCTATATCGCAGTGTTTGAGCCATCGCTCGCTGGGCTGAGCCCAGCGAGCGACGGCTCCGCCCACATCGCCGCCGCGTCACCGGCAACGTCGTGCCGTGTGACAGCTGGCCTGCGATGTCGGAAGCGAGCGTGCACCTGCACATCGCTTCCGACATCGGAGGCCAGATCGCCGCGTGTGACAGCACCTTTACATCTTGCTGTCCTCAGCTTAAGCCCCCCCAGTCACACTAAATGAGACAAATTTGGTGATGCAACAGCGACCTCGCCAGCGATCTCGCTATGTTTGACACTTAGCAGCGATCAGGCCCCTGCTGTGAGATCGCTGGTCGTCTCAGAGTCGCCTGGACCATTTTTTTGATAATTGGGGTCCCACTGGGCAGCATGCATCAGTGTGTTTGACAGGGACAACGACCAACGACCTCAATACTACAGGTCTAAGAAACAGGGTCCCAGGAATCTGTTCATGAGTATGGAGGGTGGGATCCATAGTTGGGTTTATATCATATAAAAGGTAAAATAATGTGATATTATCTTTCTGATGTGTGTTGCAATATTATGCTGAGTTTAATAAAAAATCATCTGAACAAAAAAAAAAAAAAAAAAAGAAACAGGGTCCCAACGACCTCCGTATCATTCCGGATCGTTGCTGCGTCGCTGTTGGGATCGCTGGTGAGATCTCTGACATCTCACCAGCAATCCAGACAGTGACGCACCAGCGATCTCTACCAAGTTGTATCGCTGTCAGGGTTCGCTGGTGCGTCGTCAAGTGTGACGGTACCCTTACATAGCACAAACCTGCTGACAGATTCTCTTTAATACGAAGGAGGAACTGAATAGCAAAGAACTCTGCACAAGAGTCTTACATGAACGAGAACTAGACTGGGAAAATATTACATGGCCCTTGGAGAGATGGGACCCAGGCTTAGTTGTCACAGTTGAAGCCTTGTGGAACTCTCCTTTTCCAGGAAGATCTAGAATATTAACAATGAGAGGAGGAGGAGGGAATTGTTCCAATAGACATGGAAGGGGGAAACTTAACTTTAGGAGAACCTGACACCAAAATAGGGACCCATTTGGATTTTAACTGGACGGGGCAGTGAATAGCCGAGTACACTACTACATTCTGAAAGAGGTCGTCTCTAAGGAGTTGACCTGTGTAATATGTGCCCTTCATTCTGAGTACTGGTATGGCTCTCAGCAACTATAACCCCACTATATGGCATCTCAGTCATTGGTTTCGTAAGGTTATAGGATTTAGGCTGCCTTCACTCTCAGCATAATTGCTGTGTTTTGTAAGGATCCGTTTTGGCGCAAAATTGCACCAAGAACGCAGTGTTCTGTGTGTGAACGCTGCTGCCCTTTTCTTCCTGCGCTTTACTTACCTCGCCGCGTTCCCTTGGTGACCGCCAGTGATCTCCTCATCCCTGCCGGGCTGCAGCAAGCGCGGGCTCTAGGACACAGCAGCACCATGTGACCAGGTAAAGTCGCTCGGTCACATTGTGCAGGACCTTAAACAGCACTAAGTCCACCGGTGTTGGTATGAGGAGCGATCACAGGGGGAACATGGCAAAGTGAGTATAAGCGCAGGAAGAAAATTGCAAACAATTGACATGGTAATTCTTTTTTGTGGAATGCGCTGTGCAGCGCAAAATTGCGGACCATGTGAACGTATTTCTGCAAAAGCCATTACTTTTGCAAAAATACATTACGGCGCTGTGTTTCGCTGCATATATGCAGAAGTACGCTACGTGTAAACATAGCCTAATACTACTGGTTCATTTCACACCATAAATACTGTAAATGCACATACTGGACATTAAAGCAAGAGAACAAAACCCATATTACCGTGACATAGAATGCTTGCAGAGGCTCTCCCTCTTCATGGTATACAGCCTGGACTAACAGGGTGCCGTCCTCTTGATTCTCATTTTCCAAGCCCTTATAAGCAGAAAAACATGTCAGCTTCATCAGAGAACACACGGTTTACAAATACTACACATACATCACGCCCTTACTTACATATACAGCAAAGTCTTTCGGAGCACTCGTGATGTTTCCAGTCGGCGACATAGACTTTGGAATGTGCTCTATGGAGAAGGCTGTCGGGAAAATTTCCATTGAAAGACGTACCACCAAATATCCCTGAGCCCCCTTAAAGGCCCAGCAGTTACCGGGGTGCATGTTAGGCTGGAAAAGGAAGGCATAAGTCACTATTAGTAAACGGCTACACTCCAGCCTGCTGTCCTCTTTGTATTTAGCTAGGATATAGACATCTTCCGCAATCCCACATCCACAAATGCTCCGACACTTTTCATCCTCCCATCGCACTCCACTTAAACTTTCAGTCCCAGTAAGGCCTGCTTCACACCACGGTTTCTCGGATCCGGGGCTGTCTGGTGTGAACCGGACACCCCCAGATCAGAATCCGGCCCCATAGTAACCCTATGGGGCCGGAATAAGCCGGATGAATGTCTTTTGGCATCCGTTTTTATGATGTCCGGGAGAATCCGTGAGGAATCGGGATTTTTCTCCCGGACACAAAATCGGAGCATGCAGCATTTGTGTCCGGGGAGAAAAATCTCCCCAAATCGGATCCTCCCAGATCTGGGGCAATCCGGCGCTCCCTAACATGGGAGCCTATGGGGCCGGATTGCACCAGTCCGGGAACCGGACACCTGCAGCTGCACGTCGCTGTTATTTCAGGACTGCGGCTAGCTCCCCACGGTCCTGAATCATCATCAGCAACAGCTGCGTCCGGCTGCACACCGGACCGGAGAGCATATTAGCCCTCCAGTTCTGTGTACTGATCCGGTCCGGGGCTGTCAGGTTCATCCCTGACAGCCCCGGATCGGATCTTGCCGTGGTGTGAAGCCAGCCTATGTCAATTCTTAAGTCAGAAGGATCTGCTGACGATGATAATGTCAATAAACAAGCTTGGGATCTGTCTGATAGATTCCTACATAGGGAACATCACCCTCGAGATATTAATAAAGGCTTTTTGTGACCCAGAAACCTGGACAGATGCACAGACAGACCCTCCTAGCACACTAACAGAAAGAAACAACAGGCTGACCTTATATACCCTCATTCATGAGGTGCTCAGTGCACCCACCCTTTGGTCACCTAGTCTCATCATGGATCAAGGTATCTCTTCCTCACACAATAGACCTGGATTATATCATTTACAATTACTTCTGCCCTACAGGCCTTTTTCTTCAGAGCAATTTCTTTAGTATCATCTGGTCCCTATGCTTTCTTTGTATCTACCATTTCATCACATTCACTAGTGTGTGCTTATGGGGTATGCAGTATCCAGTACATACTATTGAATAATGCTGTGATTTTTAGTCCATACTTCTCCTTTATTACCTTGCATAATTTAACTGTAGCCCCTTGTATTTTTCAGACTAAGACTGCTTTCACATCAGCAGTAAATGTAATTTGCGCCAGATCCGGCCGATGTCGCCGCACCTACCGGATCTGCAGCGTAACGGCATGGGGAATGAGGGCTATGTACCAGGATGGGGAATGAGGGCTATGTACCAGGATGGGGAGTGAGGGCTATGTACCAGGATGGGGGTTGCTGCATTTCCCATCCTGGGCTTATACTCAAGTCAATAGGTTTTCCCAGTTTTTTGTCCTAAAATTAGGGGCCTCGGCTTATATTTCGGTTGGTGTATACTCGAGTATATATGGCAACATTCATTTTTCTATTGTCAGAAATATTAGGGTTTGTTTTTTGGTGGGCGTTGTTGTGTAGATTTGAAACACCATTCATTTTACCATATAGTGTATAGGGAGGGGGAGGCTTCTGTCACCATTTTTCCACAATACAGAAGAGATACAAGCACAATAGAGTCTTATATGTTAGGTTAATCCAAAACAAAGACTTGCTTTTCTGGAGGGGTTTTGTGAAGCACAACAACTGGGATAGCATGATAGATGCTGCAACACCCCCAACACCATAGAAATGCAGATAATGGGGTTAAAATTGTGCTGACGTTACAAGAAAATTGAAATGAAAACTGGGAAAGTGATTTATTCTACCCATTTTGGAGTGGATACTCCTTCAGGACAATCACCTCCTAAAGAAGGACATCAAATCACTTCCTCAGGATTTTGCTTCAAACTTCTTGCAATGGCAGCACAGTTTTTAACCCTTTTTATCCCATTAGCAACATTTTCCCGAAAGCTGTAACTTTAATTTTTTTCATCACTATAGTTTTGTAATGTCCTGATTTTTGCATTGTAAGATCATTTATACCTTTATTGATATTATTTGGGGGAATACATTATGTTTTGGTCACTTTTTAAAGTGGTAAAAGCCGGCAGTGCAGACTCACCTGAATGACCACTCTGGGGGACTGAGACACGTACCACAACGGGATCCCAAACAAACTGAGAAGTGCAGCCTTTGTCGCATAGGTCTCAGAGCATCTTGTGCCAAGGATGCTTCCGCCTGGAGAGAAGGAACACAACATCGGCTTATGTAAGGGGATACAACTGCTGTACTTGTTATCCACAGAGCTTCTAATCAGCACTGGGGCAGGCTGGACCAGTAGCATAAGGCCAGTTGTCCTGTAGTGATAATCTCCTGCTGATAAACTACTGATTGCATTGTAGCAACAACACACAATTTAGTAAGTGACATCAATGGAATCAGGGTCTCTGTCCCTACATTATGCGACTCTCTAATTACACAGCAAAAACCTGATGACAGATTCCCTGTTGGGCCACATACTGTGATCAGAGCATGGTCTGTACCTTACAGACGTGCTAGCGTGGCCCAGTGAATTGAAACATTTAAATAGGAAATAATAGAAGCTTTGAAGTAAGCATTCAGATAACAAAAATTATTTATGATCAGGTCCTGCTCACACCGGTGTTTAACAAAGTATCCAGCATTTCTAAGGTTAGGTTCATCGTGAGGTTGTTTTTTATGTAAGCTTTCTGGCAAATGAATGAATGCTGCACAGGTGAGAATTTACACAGATTATTTTAATGTGAGCAACAGCAGGGGGGCTATATTCAGTGATGGGGCTGCAGTATCCCAGCACGAGGGGGGGGCATATCCAGCGATGGGGGCTGCAGTATCCCAGCATGAGAGGGGGAGCATATCCAGCAATGGGGGCTGCAGTATCCCAGCATGAGAGGGGGAGCATATCCAGCAATGGGGGCTGCAGTATCCCAGCATGAGAGGGGGAGCATATCCAGCAATGGGGGCTGCAGTATCCCAGCATGAGAGGGGGAGCATATCCAGCAATGGGGGCTGCAGTATCCCAGCATGAGAGGGGGAGCATATCCAGCAATGGGGGCTGCAGTATCCCAGCATGAGAGGGGGAGCATATCCAGCAATGGGGGCTGCAGTATCCCAGCTTGAGGGGGGGGAAGCATATCCAGCGATGGGGGCTGCAGTATCCCAGCTTGAGGGGGGAGCATATCCAGCAATTGGGGCTGCAGTATCCTAGCATGAGAGGGGGAGCATCTCCAGCGATGGGGCTGCAGTATCCCAGCTTGAGGGGGGAGCATCTCCAGCGATGGGGGCTGCAGTATCCCAGCTTGAGGGGGGAGCATCTCCAGCGATGGGGGCTGCAGTATCCCAGCATGAGGTGGGAGGCATATCCAGCGATGGGGTCTGCAGTATCCCAGCATGGTGGGGGGGCATATAAAATGATGGGTTAGGTCAGTACACTTAGTGTACTGTAATATACCCGGCCTCCTGCTCAGCGCTGGCTTCAGCACTGGGAAGTGGACAGCGGAGTGCAGTGAATATAACAGTACACTAAAGAGCGGGGACACGTGATCACTGGCTGCTTCCACAGCTCCTGTCAGCCTCCTCCAGCACAGAACAGCACAGCCAGCACAGTCCCCTATATGCGCCGCTCGTCTGACCGGACACAAATCATTGCCAAGGGCTACTTTTCCTCTTAATGTAAGTCTATGAGAGCCTCATTCTGAGAAGAGGCTTGAGATCCGACCACCAATTGCTGGAGCGATCCAGCAGATCACAACTCCGGGCATGTGATGTGAAGAGGACCAAAGGGGTGATAGAAATGTCAGAAGATGGCAACTGGGAAGTATTTTACTAGACAGACGGATAATAAATTAATTACCGATACCCAATCAATGGTGGAATTAAAATTTAAAAAAATAACCGAGTGGTACTTTGAATGAAATATGGCAAGTAAATGGCGACGAAACGTGCGTCAGGGCTGCCAGAGCACAGGATCACCTACTGATACACCAGGTATACACTGCTATTCACAGTATTAACTTTGTCTATCAATATACATACATTAAAATAGATGGCTACCATGTCTTTACTGTCTGACTGTCATTCTGGTATATTACTATGGGGATTTTCCTAAGCAACACAAAATGGTGGCCATCAGATAGTACTGTGTGTTTAGCGGCCTTGATGGAAGGAAACCAGTTTTTAATCTTTTTGTATAAACATGTGAATAGATTAATTTGATAAAATAATGTTCTGACCTTTATAATGTAGTAAGTTTCACTATCTCAGATATGGAAATTGGTTTCATAATTGGTGGTTTATGAGCTGTTTTGAAGGGAATATGTGATTAAAAAAATGACCTAATTATTTAAAGGGTATATCCAGGACTAACAAAAAGGGTTCAAGCACTAACAGTCAGGTAGCGGCCATCTAACTGCCTTGCGCTCGGGGCTGTTCACCGCTGGCACAGATTGGTCACAGACTGCTCTGGTCAGCGATACAATGGCTTTGTCAACAAAGCGGAGGCTTCTTTCTGCTCTGTAGATGGGGTGGGACAGCAGACGCCATGCTGATTTACAGACGGCTCCCCACTAACTAACTGGGGGTGCTGATTGTCAATCGGCATGATGCCGGCTGTCCCACCCCATCTACTGAGCAGAGCAGATGAGAAGCCACAGGTCTGCCACCACAATGTCAGCGAAAGCAGCTGAATCTCCAGCAGGAACAGTTTGTGACCACTCTGTGCCGGTGATGAATGGTGGATTCTGTGTTTTCAGCTTTGTATAGAAGGCGTTACCTGTCCTAATCTATCAACAGAGGCAGGAGTACAAACTTCTGAAAACTCTTCCTGAAAGGACAGCAAATGTGACTCTAAAATAGTCTTCGTGGCCAGTGTGAAAATTCTGTTTAATAAAGATTGTAATAAAGAAAAAAAAATTGCCTTTTTGTTTTTAATTTATTTAACACAAAGACCCAATTAAAAGGAACCGGTCATGTCCTTTTTTGTTATTAATCCACCCCCAATGTTATTTAGATCATGTATTGTTTGTTAAAAAATAAATTATTAAGTCGTATTTATCCCAAAAAAAACACATTTTACATACTTACATATTTTCATTAGCTAGCTGCCCAAACAGCACAGTGGCTCCTCCCCAGCAGTATATAACCCCTGACTGACATAGTCTAGCCAGTTTTGTGCTAAAGCAGTAGGAGGAATAACCACAGCCGGTAAGGCCGGCTTCACACTGCGGCGTGATCCAGTCCAGGGCTCTCCAGGAGGACCTTGACATCCGTGGACAAGATCAGCACACAGGACTGGAGTGCTATTATGCCCTCCGGTCCGGTGTGCAGCGCACGCAGTTCCCGCTGCTGATACGTGAGGACCGCGGGCGCCGCGCCCCGAGTGAAGCAGACACCAGGGTGGAACGCAAGGCAAAGGGGCCGACCAGCATCATCACTAGGGGCGGAGAGAAGGCGGAGCATGCTGTGTAAGCCTGAAGCCAGAGCCTAAATTAATGCAGCAGGCCACCGGCCGAAAGGGGTCCAGCACAGAGTGCGGCGGGCACAGGAGGCTACAGGGGGGCCAGGCAGCAAACGCTGCGCAGTACCTTGGGACAGCTCCCTGATCCCCCATAAAGGGGCAGGAGAGCGCGGACCATCCATCCCAGGGCATCATGGTGCAGAGGGCTCCATCCCATTCTTCTATATGCTGCAGGAGCCAGGGCCCAAGGGAGAACTCCTGCAACCCAGAGTTCCAATTGTGGGGTCTGGGGAGGGATGCTGCAGTGAGCCAGCCATCAACCTACAACCCAGAGTCCTAAGTGTGGCGTCTGGGGAGGGATGCTGCAGTGGTCCATGACACAGGCTACAACCCAGAGTCCCAACTGTGGGATCTGGGGAGCATTATAGGTATAAATGATCTTGAAGAAAAGAAACAGTGTCTTGCCTCCTAAGACACTAAGCAAAAAACTGGCTAGACTATGTCAGTCAGGGGGTTATATACTGCTGGGGAGGAGCCACTGTGCTTCTCTTTCAATTGCTTAGTGTCGCCTGTTAGTGGCAGAATAGCATAACCATCGTCCTGTCTCCCCCAATAAGGCGAAGGAGAAACAGAGATTAAAAAAAAAGGCTATTAATGAACACTACATGATTAAAATAACATGGGGGAGGGGGGGGGAGTGGTTTAATAACAAAAAAGGACATAACAGGTTCCCTCTAAACAGGTCATTTTCTGCTGACACATTACATTTGAGACTTAAAAAAGAAGCAAGTTTACCTCCAGATTCCAGTGCATAGTCCGCCATGCCTGTGCGGTCTTGGGAGTAAAGCTTCAGAGCATTATTCACAATAACACGAGCTTCCTGTAAACAGACAATGAAGCTGATGTATAATCTCCACAGTAGAGGGAAGACATCTGTGAGGGGTTTATTCTCTCCTCCAGATGTCGGTTGCTCCCTCACCTCAAACTAAGAAGAACTAGCAAATGCAGACTGGCACACACAGAGTAGGGCCTTAGACTTCTAATGCCGCCATATTATGGCTTTTTACAATTTAGGCCATGTTCACATGCAGCTTTTTTATGTAAATTAAAAGCTGCTTCTTACAGCAGCAGTTATGGGATTTCAGACATCTCATGCACACACAAAATTTTTTTTGCAGCCCCTTTTCCCTCATATAAAGTGTCAGAGGGGAATTAAAATGCATAAGACAACTCTCTGGTCCCTAGAGTCCATATCTGCATCTACAATGAACATATGGAATGAATTATAATTGGGGATGAGAAAGAGCGACACGTCCATCTCCATTGAAGTAAGACCTCCTGTTGTGGACAGGTAATTAAAACTGGTATGTCTGCTGTGAAATGGACAAGATCTGGTGTCTGCATTGGATAGACCTCTTTGTGAGAATCTGATATTCAAAGAGTTAGCCAAATGATCTGTAACAGGGCAGAATATTTCCCATTTACTGTAAAGAGCGGAATGTCGGAAGCACAAGATTGTTACTATGCAAAGTATTTGTGCAATTAACCTACACTCCAATTACAATACAGCAATTTTATTATTCCAATCTAGGCCGTCCTGAAACCATGAGCCCAGGACGAGGCATATAAAAAACTGGGTGGCACAGAAGAAAGTTGTTCACATGTGGGGGTCAGCCTTTGCTGGTTATGATCCATACTTCATTTTTTCCTTCCCCCAAGGCTAGTGGCGTAACTACAGTCTGGTGGGCCCCAGTGCAAAATTTACACCTGCCCCCCCATGCAAACGTTGATCAGATGTATGGGCCCTGTGTAAAGTTCTAAATCCTTTAAAATCTCACAATTTGACCCCTCTCCCTCTTCATTATGTATTAAAGTCCCTCATCCTGCTATACATGGTCCTCCTCCTGGAATATAGCCCTTATCGTGGTATACATGCCCCCCATCATGGTTTATATGATCTTCCTTCTCCCGCCATTATAGTCCATTTATTATAATGCACCAATACCCTCCATACAATATAATGCAGCCTCAAAACTCTCTATACAGTATAGTGCAGCCTCAAAACTCTCCACTTAGTGGAGCTTTATATATGCAGCCTCATATCTCTCCATATAGTGGAACCTTATATATGCAGCCTCATATATCTTTATATAGTGCAGCTTCATAACTCTCTATATAGTATAATGCACCCCCACCTCCCCCCCATAATCCTTTGCCCACCGTGCACTCACTTATTAAAAAAGATTATCTGTACTTGCTTCCCCCGCTGCTCTGGTCTCCTTGCAAAAACTGAAGACTCAGGAGGAGGAGGTGCCGATGTGCGTTTTACTGTGGAACGCATAAAGCAGGAAGTGTCGCCTACTGGAGTGGAGGAGGCAGCACCAGCCTGCTAAATGTTTCCACAGTGAAGCGCATATGTACAGCTGGCTGGTAAGAGGAAGAGAGGGGCGGGGATGGGGACGGCAGCAGTAGAAGGCCCCCCTCTCCACGAGCCCTAAAGTGGCATGTGCTGCGGCGCAGTCACATGGATGTGCATCCTCTGGGACACACATCCATGTGAAGCAGGAGTGTGGATCAGCGGGCGCTGGAGGTGGCATGGGCCCCTGTGCATCAGGGTCCCGTAGCCGCCATGACCGTTACGCCCCTGTCCAAGGCAACAGAAGACAACAACTAGGTATTTTCTGTTATTTCTCCTTTTTTGTTATCTGTTTTTGCATGTGTTTTATTTATTTTTAAAGAGTAGAGCGTAAAATGTTAATCAATTTGATCTTTGCATAAAAAAAAAAAAATGCAGCATACAGGTTTTGGTGCATTTCATTTTTGCTGCATTTGGTGAATAAAACTAACTTTAGTAAATGTATTGTACACAAATGACAAGTGTAATCTGCACAAAAAAATGCTGCTAAAAAAACCTCTGCAAAAAAATGCATTTTGATCGCAGCATTTTACTGCCAAGAGCAAGTATTGGTTGTAGAAAAAAAAGCAGCATGTGAACATACAATACTAAACCTATGTCCGAAAAACTAAGGGAGAAAGGGGACAAGTTCTAAATGCTGGTTTTCAGTGAGGTCCCATGCTAAACAAACAGGCATATCCTCCTCTATAGTGAACAGCAGATGGTCAAGCCTAAGCACTCTCAGCAGCGGTATGCAAAACAGGATATGTGGCGAAACAATCGGCATACCATCACAGCCTTGTACCTGCTCAGTGATGCCAGCTATCCCTCCTCTCACAGTCTCTTCCATCATTTGTGATGTTGGCACCTTCCCAGTAAGAGACACATAATCTGTGATGTTCTTCAGTAGACGAAGCTCCAATTCTTGCAGTCTGGCGCTCAAGTCTTCGTTGCTTACATAATTGGCAGAAAGCCAGTGTAATAAGCCCTCTGGCAAGTTTGCTTGGCTACCAAACATCGTTTGGATATATTCTCTCACCCTGGCATCCACCTAATGGGCAATATATACTCCAATTACAGGTAATCTGTACAAAGCACAGATGGCCAATTCCCATACAACAAGTAGTAGCTATTACCTTCTGGAGAACGCAGTCTGGCAAGTCACAGCTGGGCCTATGATCTTGGAGAAATTCTGCTTTATATGCTTCAAACTGTTGCTCCAGACTCTCAATCCTGCTCCGTAAAAGATTGCCATCTGCGGTTCCTTCACTGCTCATAAAAAGAAGTCAAAGTCCAGACTTAAGATTAACATGTTATGGTTTTATCTATGGCTCACAAAGAAATAGCGCTCTTCAAAAAAAGAAAGAAAACTATCTATCTGGCTAGGGTCACCCAAGGTGGTGACTGCCCTCTGGGCCAACATCTGACCCTTTAAAAGTGAACCTGACCCTTGGTACATGCCGGTACAATGATCTCAGCCAGGTATGTTTGGCTCTAAAACTCTGCGGCTTTCAGCAGAAAACACCCTTTAAAAGCTGGAGCAGACTATTCGGCTCCCTGGTTGCTTCTTCTCCCCACCTACTGCCCTGACAGGTCTCTCCCTATACAAGTAAACAGAGACTTGTCAATCCAGGGCAGTAGGTGGGGAGAAGCCACCGGTGGTTTTTAACCAGGGCTGTGGCGTGGGTAAGCCAAACATCCGATTTCTCTATTTCCCAGAATCTGACTCCACCAAAATGGACACTGACTCAGACTCCACAACTCTGCTTTTAACCCCCTAAGGCCGGTTTCACATCACGATTTTCGGTCATCTGAGTGTATCCGTTTCAAAACGGATACACTCAAATCCGAAATCGGATCCCATGTATCCCTATGGGGCTCGGATCGGATGTGTGCCTTTTGCCGTCCGATTTTGGCACCATCCGATCCTGTCTGATTTAAGCACGGACACAAAATCGCAACCTGCTGCGATTTTGTGTCCAAGAATGAAATCGGACAGCTTCAGATCTGAGCCGATCCGAGCCCTGATGCCATGGGAGCCAATGGACATCGGATCAGAGTTGACCTCGCATCCGATGTCGGCTCCGAGTTGACCTCGCATCCGATGTCGGCTCCGTGGTCCTTGTCCTCCCTGCATCTTCCTCCCCCCTCCACTTCTCTATCCTGTCCCCCGCTATTCTATGCCTCCAGGGACTGTCACCATCTGTGGAGATGGACCTGTGGTGACGTCAGAGAGCCGGTCAGCTGACGTGTCAGGTGACCGGCTCTGTGACATCATCACAGGTCCTGCAGCCATCAGATAGTGACTGTCGCATGAAGCCGTCTGAAGGTAAATGTATCCTCAGGGAGGATTTTTTTATTTTTTACCTACTTGAGTGGGAGAGGACACGGGGAGAGGATAGAGGAGAGGGAGAGCAGAGATAGAGAAGAAGCAGGGACAGACAGGGACAGGCGGGAAGAACACGATCCACACAGATCCTGCATAGAATCGGATCGGATGGCCATTTGCCATCCAATTGCAGGGATCCGTGTGGATCCGTGCCTGTCTGTTGGATCCTCCTTCAAACTCTGATCCCACGGACAGGCACTAAATCGTAATGTGAAACTGGCCTAAGGAGCCTGAATTCTCAATTCTAACCTGTGTCACTTTATGAAGTAATAACTCAGTGAGTCCGAGACTGTTTTTGTGACACAATGTACTTCATATTAGTGGTCAATTTTGGTCAATATTTGTGTTTATTTATTAAAATATCAAAAAATTGACAAAAAAAGTGAACATTTTATCATTTTCAAAATCATTTTTTATGCTTTTATAGTATATATGTATACGACAAAATAGTTATTAATAAACAATCAACATTCACCACGTCTACTTTACATCACGACCATTTTTAAAAAACGTTTAACCTTTCCAACATCAAAGAAAAAAAATAATCAATTTCTCATTTTGCATATGTGGCAGGAAACTACAAAATTAAAATGTGTAATTTACATTTTTTGTTCTTTTGCTTGTGTTTTTTTTTTGTTTTTTTAATAGGTTTTGCAAAAAATGTCTATACATTTTACTTAATCCTTCTATGGGACCTTAACTTTATTCCGATTACTGGTCTCATGCAAATAGACATGTATTACAATAGATGATACCTGTCAAATTACACTGACGGAATGCCTGTTAGACCCTGCCTATGGCTGGGTCTAACAGGCCTCCAAACTTGGAGCACCTGGTGGTCATTGTTTGACCTCCGGGTGCCATGACAACCATTGTTGCATCTTTTTTTCTGCAGTATTGTCGATGGGGTTGAGAGGGAGCCCCTTCCTTCCCATGACCTTCTAAGTACCAAGATCGCTATCAATAGCAGCATCTGGAGGGTTAATCGGCCACAAGTGGTATGCGCACCGACCCTACAGGAGTACGATTGGCAGCTAAACCAAACTCCTGCGGTGATCAGGCGGGAAATGCCAATGTTTCAGCACCTCACAACGATTGGTCAGTTTGATTGGAGGACCAATCCGAGTGGGAACCGCTGTAATTACCGAATCTCTACCTGTACCAGTCTATTAGCATGGAGCTGTCATTGTGTTTTCACACAACAGTGTAAATCCATGATGGATACAGCACATCATAATGTGTGAACTGACACCTGCTCATGACGTGCTATGTCCATCATTATGCGCTAAGGGGTTAAAGGGTAACAGCCGTTTCAATTTGTATGTAATAATATAGAGCAAGTGATTATAACAAACTTTCAAATACACTTCATAAGTGAAATGTGGAAGAAAACCTTTTAAAAGCTTTCCAGAAGATGTCCCCACTAGGCTGTTTCTAAACCTGACATTCTGGCTGTCAGAAATCAATCTTCAGCTCCACACAGTCAATATGGCCATATAAGGGTGGGTCTACATTATTATTAAATAAAACTTTGCACTATAAAGAGTTTTTCCCTGAAATTCTGCAGCGTTTATGTCAAATATGCCTGGCTGAGATCACACCATCACTGCCTGGTGCGAGCTGCCTGTAGGTCGGGTAGCATGTTTTAGTGTCAGGTTCATTTTAAAGGTCTCTCCCAGAGGAAAAAGCAACAATTTGATGGTTTCTCCCATGGACACATCCAGTCCAGCCCTTCAAGCTTCATCTACGGTTTACACATTCTTAGCACCAAGCACATAGGATAGATGTTACACTAAACATATACCTTGCATTTGACTGAGCTTGTTTCCGGTCTTCTGCAATAGACTGAAAAGTTTAAGAAAAAGGATGTCACATCCAAGCAGTTCCATTATTTAGGTTTATCGAAAATCAAGGGTAAAGTCCAGTGTTCATACCTCGGATAGCTGGGTCAGTAGCGCCTCTAGGCGCAATATTCGGGCTTCATGATTGCTACTGATAGAGTCGTCTGCCTAAGATGAGAAAACTATTAATTAATCCGAGTATTACAATCTACTGCAAAAGAAAGTAAAAAGTAAACCTACAAAGAGAAAAAAAAAAAATCTAGTGGGCCAGGAATAATAGGTCCAAGGGTAAGCTTGGCTCCTTATGGAGAGTGACACACCAGCACTGGCATGCCAGTATTGAGGAGGCTCACTCTCCACAAGGTGAAAAGCTTACCCTTAAGCCCCACTTAGCCAGATCAGATCTCAAACTTTGCACTGATGAGATATAAAACCCCAAAACACAGTGTGTCTGCAAACTGAGCTTATGATCTGGTGTAAATCCTAAATCGTATAACAAGGCTCATTAAGGCTGCCTTCACACTTGCAGATGGATCTGCAGCGTTTTGCAGATGCATCTGCAAGTGTGAGCATGCTGACCGCGGTCCCTATGTTTATAATAGGGCGCACCGCGGTCTGAAAGCTCTCATTCACTCCTATATGTGTACTGTCAGCAGGCGTACGCCTGCTGACAGATCACACACTCCCGTCCGCACTGTGGACGCGAGATGTAGCGTCCATGCTGCGGGCGGGAGTGTGTGATCTGTCAGCAGGCGTACGCCTGCTGACAGTACACATATTGGAGTGAATGAGAGCTTTCAGACCGCGGTGCGCCCTATTATAAACATAGGCACCGCGGTCAGCATGCTCACACTTGCAGATGCATCTGCAAAACGCTGCAGATCCATCTGCAAGTGTGAAGCCAGCCTAAAGGGTTGTTTATGACTTTTAGGATTGCTACTTCCAATAGGTGGCACTACAGTTCAAGTCTCCTTCCTTTCAGAAGATACAATTTGCATACAGGAATAAAAGGCACATGGTTTACTTGGCAGGACCAACTACATGTGCCAATACAGCTTCATACAACAAACACCAGGTGAGGAAAACAGAATCTGACACGGGAGGTTGGAGACAGGGCTGTAGTGATGGAGTCCGTGTCTATTTTAGTGAAGTTGTTATAAAATGGACTGCTTGGGTACAGTTCTAGTTCAAGGCAGTATGTGCTGAATATTTTTTTCATAAGAATTTGAGAAAATTATTAAATGTCCTATACAGGGCTGTGAAGCTGGAAAGCCAAACCTCTGACTCAGACTCCTTAATTAATTTCCCTGAATCTGACTCCACAGCCCGGGTTGGAGAGGCGAGACCCTCTGCTGTTCTCGCCAATGGATAAGAATTAACATTGTTCATTTCCTACTGCAGATGTCAACCCTCAGCCGGACAGAAAGTTAAAGTATACCGTGTGTTCTCTGGTCAACCAAACGCCTTTGACCAGTTTCACATGTCCGACATACAGACTGTGATGTCCAAAACAGATGTGATCCCAAATTAGCAGCCACATAGGCAGATACGAGCCTGTTGGGTTTGAATTGGGCAACCCGCGGCTGGGGTGGGCATCCCAGTCCATAGTCGGTATGTGAATGTCAGATGTGTGAAATCAGACTTCAATCATTGTTGACTGAGCTTATCTGTCCAGCAGTGATCCCTTCTATCCCATTCTTTACACAGGTATGTTTGGCTCGGTGGAGCATGTATGTGTTGCAATTCGGAGGAGGATCATAAGATGCTGCCAGCCACATCTGGCGGTGGCTAATCTTACAAGTGCACAAAAAGGATTATCCTTCTACATATGATTGGTGGAGATCCGACTGAATACAAGAACAGAGGTCCTATGTCCCGAGAGTAAGTGGAGCAGAGATTCACAATCTAATGCGCCCATAGATACATAGCGCAGATGGGTGACCGAACCCCTATTCTCATGATTGGGGTCTAACTGCTTGGTCCTCACAATGATACATACATCACCTATCTTGTGGACAGGAACTAGATGTTTGTGGGATAATCCCTTCATTCTCTCAAAATATGGCTGAATTACAAAGCAAGCTGAACAGGACAAGTGAGCAGATCACTTACAGTGATGGGATCCGGTACATCGGTCTTTGTTTTACGAAAATGTTCACTGACCAGCCCGGAAATCACAGCAGACATGTGACCCTGGTCATTCATCTGACCGATCTGTTTCTGCAGGTCTTCTATTAGAAGCTTCAGTTTGAGGTTATCACCCAAGTGATTGTCCTGATTGGCCACCACTGACCCCAACTTCTTCTCCAGCTCTCTCATCCGGGTGTCAAATGCAAGTGTAGATTCCTGAAACAAGATCAGATTACTAAAGGGATGCTGTATACTTCACAAAGTGCAATTCCCCTTTTCAAAGGGAGCTAAAAGAATTTAAGGAGAAACAATACTCAAAGTGGAATGTGTCAGAGGCTAACAGAGAAAATCATACACTAAACATAAACCAGTACATGAGTCCCAATGGTAGGAGATACATAGAGAAAACTGCTGAGCTGGAAGTGCTGCATGTTTCTAGGGGTCATTAGAGATGAAAGATTACCTTATTATCCATACTGGGTTTCCAAGTATCATCCACTGACTTTATGCTGGGAATGGGATCGTTAGTGGATGGTGTTGTGTACGATCCGCTGAATAATGGTAGCATGGTGAGAAGGTCAAATCCCCAAAGCCAGACACCTAAAAATTGACCAATGATCACATGAATATCAGGGGGATAAATGGAGGAGTCCTAGATACACACAATTACCCACTGAAGCTAGAAATCTGATAAATGGAAGCATGAATTGCTAATTAAGTGTCAGTAAAAAATGGACTGCTGAAATTAGATAGAGGCACTCCGCGCAACCCTGTAATGGCTGGAGAGTCCAATACTTCATCCTACCAACTTGTTTTCCATCTATCTCAAGAAAGATAGATGAAAATCAAGCACTCACCTGAAGTCACTAATCAGGGCTGTGGAGTCTGAGTTGAAGTCGTGGAGTCGGTGCTCATTTTGGGTGGAGTCAGATTCAGGGAAATTGAGGAGTTGGGAGTCGGATGTGTGGCTTACTGACTTTACAGCCATGGTTGTGGAGTCAGACTCGTGGAGTCGGTGTCCATTTTGGTGGATTCAGGGAAATTGAAGAGTAGGAGTCAGATGTTGGGCTTACCGACTCCACAGACCTGGTCACTATGGTATGTTATATCTGTTAGGCTAGCTTCACACCACGGTTTTGGGCTATCAAGTTCTGTCCAGTGTTTTGCAGGAAACACTGGACAGAATCTGACAGCCCCAGATAGAACAGAAATGGAGGGCAAATATGCCCTCCGATCCGGTTATCTGCCAGAATCGGCAGATTGCAGGGTTCAGGAGCTGTCCCTGCTCAAATGTTCACACCAGACAGCCCCGGATCCTGAAAATCGTGGTGTGAAGCAAGCCTTGGACAGATCCTGATGGTCACAGATAGGCAGACAAGAGGAAAGCAGCTACACTTACCCAGGAGCAGCAGTAGTGGGATCAGATAGAGCAGCGCTCTGAAGACTTTAGAAAGGCAACTAAACATAAATTAAGTGAATTAGAGAGGACTCCTGGGCAACTTTGTTAAAACATGACTAAGGGCCCTTTCACATCAGCGTTTTTTGAAATTCGCAGCAGATGCGGTGAAAAAAACGCATCTGCCGCGATTACCGCATACCGGCTGCACTTGCGGCGCGGTTGCGGTAAACGCCATGCAAAGTATAGGCGTACATGCGGCAGGTGCGGCAAGTGCAGTTTTGCACTTGCGGCAAGTGCGGCCGCGAAAAAAAAACGCTGATGTGTAAGGGCCCTAAAAACAAACAAATATTCAAATATTTAGTTTTTCCAATTATAAACAGGAGCATTGGCCCTTGCAGGAGCGCAATGGAGGAAACTGTGTGGATGATATCGGATGGTTCATCCAACGAAGCAGAGAAGGAGGCAATCACAAGATCAGTGACACCCATCACACTGGACCACCCATAGGAGAGTATAATATATGCTATTTATACTATACAGATCAGCTTGGGAACTAGAATGCTGTATATAAGGGCTTACTGGTTTTGGCAGCAGATGCATTTTAGATACTTACACGTTTTCATTAGCCAGGAGGGCAAACAGTCATGCAGTCACCCGGCTAGTGTAACCCATTACTTGCCAAATTAGCAATTTTCCTTTTCAAAAATTGGTGTATGAAAGCTCTCTGGGTGGTAGAATATTCAATTAAAAATGACAATGACATGATTTCCTGTTTGGAAAACATTCATTTTACAAACACAGCACAAAAAATTGGACCTAATTATAAAATCTTAGTTGCTAGAAGCAAAAGCTTAGGCGTCCCAAAAAAAGGACATTGGTAGATAATGGGTTAACAGACATGTCACTGAACGAGAGCAATGCAGACATTCATCTAATGCTCTGTATAAAGGACCTGTGAGATGTCACGACCATGTGACCAAAAAGAAGCTTACTAATAAATACTATATGATCTAAATAGCATTGGGGATGGTTTAATAACAAAAAAAAAAGGACATGGCAGATTCCCTTTAATGATGTCCGTCCAAGCGATATTACAAGCCGGATCAGGTGCTTGCAGATAACAAAGGGGCCTGGACACCTGTTCTTGTGCTGGGACAATGACATATCCAGCATATAGCACTATTCTAAAGAGAAGTCTGACTTGGTATGGTATGTCTGCAGAGCACAACATTTAAAGTTTTCTTTTGCACATTACAATTTCATTAAAACTCACCTACTTAGCACATATACGTTCAACAACGAGATCAGGGTGACGAGTTGGTACCACCCTGGGCCCAGCCACCATAACATTCGAGATGCGGCTATTCCTGCAAGGCAGAGATGAAGAATGAGACCGCTATGTAAACAGGAATCCAAGCAGAGCGCTCATGCAGATGAAAACGCTGTGATAAATGGATACTTTAACATGCAATAAAACCTGGAATGAAAAAAATGTGCATCCCAATACCAGGTACGGAAAGACAGAACTGGCATGCACGTTACTAATATACTATACTAGTAGTGTGGCACAACAGTACAAGAAGTAATCTATATGGAGGACTAGGACAAATTTAAATATAAACTTCATTAAAATTTTAGAATAAAAAGAGATAGTATGACAAGAAAGCAAAAAAAGTGAATAAATGCAGAGACCTTCCCAATGCGCAAAATCAAAATAATAACCTGGTGATACAATGGCCAACCAAAGAAACGACAACACCTTCCTGGATACAAACCATCCAGCTGCTCCAGCACTGCGCACCACTTGCATTAAAAAGCAACCTACAAAAAAAAAAAAAAACCCAAATAAAAATAAATATGGCTGACAAGTTTGCGCAAGGCTTCCATTGATGGACATGCAGGCTTTGTACAGGGCTTTGACATAAGTCAGCACTACAAGCGTTAATCAAGGAGAGCAGGAAGGTAAAGAGAAACAACTTGCAAAGGAGGTAGAAGACATTGTGCCAACCCCAACACTTTGTACCAATCCTCCATAGCAGATAAGGCAGTTGCTTACAATGGATCCCGGGCATCTGGTACACAAGACTCCATGCACACAACTATTGGGATTTGCCGATGACACAGAGCTAGGAGGGATCACATACTAGAGAAGGAGGAGAGAGGGAATTCACAAAGATCTAACCAAACTGGAACGGCAGGCAGCAACTAAAGGTACCGTCACACGCGTCAATATTGCATGCAATTTCACTTGCAATTTGCTGGTTGCAGTGAAATAATGGACACATTGTTCTATGGAGCAATGGGTCCATGATTTCACTGCAACCTGCAAATTGCAAGTGAAATTGCATGCAATATTGACGCGTGTAACGGTACCTTAAGAGAATGGTTTACAACCGGGAGAAATGCGAAATCCTACATCTGGCTAAGAAGCAGCACGTGTGAAAAAGTCTTGGGTATAGTAATAGATCACAGACTGAACAAGAGTCAACAGTGTGATTCAGCAGCAAAAAAGGAAAACAATTCTAGGACGTATTAACAGAAGCATACAGTCTAGATCAGGTGAAGTTATTATCACCCTCTACTCCTCTTTGGTAAGGCCTCATCTGAATACTGTGTCCAGTTCTGGGCACCACATTATCAAAAAGACATCAACAAACTTGAGCAAGTTCAGACAAGAGTGGCCAAAATGGTGACCGGTCTGCAAACCATGCCCTACAAGAAACAGTTACAGGATTTGGGAATGTTTAGCTTGCAAAAAAGAAGACAAAGGCCGCTTCACACGCAAGGATATCGTTAAGGATATCATTGAAACGTCACGGATTTGTGAACGTTCTAACGATATCGTTTGTGAGTCCTTGCGTGTAAACGAACGATGTAGGATGGAAAAATCTTTGGAACGTTCATCTAAAAAATGGGATCCCGACCTCAAATCTATCGTTCGTCGTCCAATTAACGCTGCTTGAAGAAGCCACATCGTTCAGTGTGACACCTTTTTGAATGAGGTCGTTCAAAAATCTCCTATGCCTGCGGCTTTTAAAGATCGTTCAGTCCTTGCTCTCCTATTTAACTGGTGTGTTGCTAAATGGGTTATCATTAACGATTTCCTTGTGTGTGACAATGCACTAATGATGTCGGAACGATCACGGTCACGTGATCGTTCTGAGGATATCGTAAAGGGTTTCCTAGCGTGTGAAGCGGTCTTAAGAGGAGACTTAATAGCGGTCTACAAATATCTCAAAAGGGATCAGCTTTATTCTCATTTGCCCAAAGAAAGACTAGAAGTAATGAGATAAAACTGAATGGGAGGAGACACATTAGATATTAGAAAAAAAAACTTTTTGACAGGGAGGGTGATCAATGAGTGGAATATGTAACCAGGAGAAGTGGTGAGTTCTCCTTCAATGGAAGTCTTCACACGGAGGCTGGACACACATCTGTCTGGGATGATTTAGTGATTCCTGCTTTGAGCAGGCGGCTGACCAGATAACCCAGAAGGTCCCTTCCAATTCTACCAGTCTAGAAAATGGAGACTAGGCGTAAAGCAATATGTTAACTCTCGGCATCCATGGAACATCCAGCGGATCTCTTATATATGTGCGGGTCCAACTGCAGGAGAGGGGTCCCTGTACTTGGATGCCACTATGACGCCCATAAAAGTGAATGGAGACTAACCATGGACATTATCCATCTCATCAGACTGGAGGGGTCAGACAATCTTTATTCTGAGGCTTGATCTGTATCCCACCAGAATCCGCACCTAAGGGATATTGCTATAAATGCTGGAGATGGGAATGCCTATTTAAAAGGAATCTACATCAAATACTCTCCATTACTGGATTACGTCTGAAGCTACTCAAGAGCAAGAGGAACTGTAACATACGCAACTAAAAATATATTCTGAATGAAGTTCATCCCGCTGCAATCATCTCATTAGCTAAAGAAACTGCATTTTTTCACTAGAAAACCTGATTAGTTTCTGAATATCAGTGCTCTATATTGGGTCACCGGCATGGAGATGGCGGCACTGTCGGGGCATGTGTGCTGGCTGGGGGGCGAGATGCCTACTCCAATACATTCCAGGAATCACACAAAACATGTACCAGCATGCAGAGGATAGAGGTCAGGCACCTTAAAGTTATCACACACCCACAATGCACTTTAAAAAGACACAAACCACCACACAAATGGAGTTTTGTGAAGACAATAAGAAAATGGTGAATTCTGGAGAAGACACTAAGGCTGCCTTCACACTTGCAGATGGATCTGCAGCGTTTTGCAGATGCATCTGCAAGTGTGAGCATGCTGACCGCGGCCCCTATGTTTATAATAGGGCGCACCGGGTCTGAACGCTCTCATTCATTCCTATATGTGTACTGTCAGCAGGCGTATGCCTGCTGACAGATCACACACTCCCGCCCGCAGCATGGACGCTACATCTCGCGTCCACAGTGCGGGCGGGAGAGTGTGATCTGTAAGCAGGCATACGCCTGCTGACAGTACACATATAGGAATGAATGAGAGCGTTCAGACCCGGTGCGCCCTATTATAAACATAGGGGCCGCGGTCAGCATGCTCACACTTGCAGATGCATCTGCAAAACGCTGCAGATCCATCTGCAAGTGTGAAGCCAGCCTAAGATCCCAGACCCTGCTGGAGCATTAGGCAAGTGAGACAGAAGGGGGCGACACACAGGTTCCTGGAGCAGTATTGGTAGGTTGACATTTTTTAGCTTGATGACAATTATCGTAGCATCGAGTGCAAAGAGACAGTTAAAAAGAGAAACATGGAGTCTAAATCAGTGTGCAGACAAGGACAGTGGATGTTAGTGAGCAAAAATAAAAATGTGTAAAATGGACCTGTGTAAGAAACGACGTGCCACAAGGACCCAGTCACCCTTTTAGCCTGTGAGGACTGCATGTGCCACAGGGACCCCGTCACCCTTTTGGCCTGTGAGGACTGCGTGTGGACAGTGGTACACGTTTCATGTTTCATCCTTTTACAGTCATCACCTGTTGATTATTATAAGAATAGGTTAAAAATCCTGGAAACCCTCACCCATGTATTGTCACTGACTTCTAGTAATAAATTACATTCTCTATATTAAGTGACAGTACATCCTAGCAATAGGACTTCGCATACTAAGATTACTAGGACGAGACCTCGGGTCCCCAGTGCGGTGTTCCCTTTATAGCCTTCCTCAGACACTGAAAATGAGGCTGCAGCGCCGCTCCTGTCCACAAGGGCGTTTCAAGACTTCTTTCAATTGAATGGGGCTAGCGGCAGTTTCTCCATAGTCAAGCGGCCAGGAGATATGCTGAACAGGGATCTGCAGCTAGTCCCAATCACTTGACAGGAGCAATGTCACACCAGGTAGCCCAACAAGATCCTGTACAAAGTTAACACTAAAAAGGAGCCATTAGTGGAGACCCTTCATGCATAGGATCAGTGGTGGTCCCAAAGGTCAGACTGAGCAATAAGCTATTACTTCCCATGATAGAGTTAGATTTTTCAAGGGTTATTCCTAGGGGTACAGTCACACCTGGAGACATCGCTGGCGATTTCACAAGCGAGGCAGGGGCGTGGCCTATTGTCAGCGTCATCGGCGACGAGTCGCCCCATGTAAAGAGGCGAGTTTGCGCCGAAAAATCGTCTCAGAGTGGTCGCCTGTTTCAGAGCACTGCTGCGAAACCAGGCAACCACTCTCAAGCGATGTGTATGCATCGCCCCGTGTAAGATCACAATTGGCAATGTTACAGGCGATGGGAGCTATAGGCTCTCTCCGGCGATGTCTCCAGGTGTGACGGTACCCTAAGGTCCACTGCATCTTTCCTTCAAAGTGGTTTCCAAATGGTGGCCTATCCTTGGTATGGAGAGCATAGCTCCTGATGATCATATGATTGCAGAGGTTGCCAAACTCCAACACTATACACCCTTTCTTTCCTACGCACAGCCTCATTTTCTGGTGGTGGCTGGGTCTAGTATTGCAGCTCAATAAAAAAAAAAAACAAAAAAAAACAACTCAATATCCAAAGCCACATCCAAGAGAGTTCAGGAACCCAAGACACGGGGTCTGAGTGTCAAAAGCTTACTGTTCAGCTACTTTGCAAGTGACCCTTTCTAAGGAGCCCCCTATACACCCTTCATATCATCTGTAACGAGGAGTTGGCCGAGGCATTTCAATGTAAGAAACTTTGCAAACAGCTTCCTATATCTTGGGTTCCTGTACCCACGAGGGCAAGGTTCTGGGGTAAACTGTAATCACACCTGCCTATTGAGGTTGTGTGGAGAGCCACACACACATTTTGAAGGACCACCTGCACCAACAGTAGAGTTGGCTACTATTGAATCCACTATAAAAAGGCAGAAAGTTAAAACGTCTTATGACTGCACGTGTGCCAAGACAATTATTCTGCGGACGCCTGCATTAGTGGGTGTTAGTCTTCCAAGCAGTGACATGCATTAGGATACTTACAGAGGGTTTCCCCATTCACATGGAGATGTCCGGCCTCCGACTCATGGGCTTTCACATTCATACTGCCACAGAAATTCGAGTGAGCTGGAACACACACACGGGGCAAAATGAAATATAAAAACTGTCCGAGTCTGGATTTGCATGACACCAAGGAGACAGGAATCTTGGCAATGCTATGAATAAAATTTGCTTGCTGCCTGGTTAATAGTTTGTTTAATACCCTGAGCAACATGTACTTTGTGATGTCCTCAAAAAGGGGTTTTCCAGGAGTCAGACACTATAGGACAGTCCTTAAAAAGAAACCAGCTGGGGTCCAAACCCCCCACTCATAAGTCAGACCGACCAACGAATTGGACACTTGGATTGTGTGCCTTCTTGGACCCACAGTCAATGAGGAAGGCCTACTAAATGATTCAGGTGCATGTTCACACATGGCAGAAATCAGTCTGGATTTGCAAGTGGAAAATCGGCAGAAGATATAACATCAGCAGCAATTTCAATAGATTTTTACAAAAGTTCATTCCCACACTGCAGATAAATAAAATTGTGCAAACACTGGAAGATTTTGATTCTGTAGATTTTCAATGCAGATTTAAAGGTAACCTGTCACCTGGATCTAGCCCTCTCTGCTATCACTAGCTGTCCCTGCACCTTCCTAGCTGTTCCCTAAGCATCCCTCTCTGAGCTAAAAGGGCCCTATAGCTATTTAGAAAAATGAATTAGAACCTACATAAGGTCCCTATGTAGGAGACTGGAAAGGCGAACTCCGGGCTCCATGAATCCTTCCTTGTGGTGTCCAAGCACGCCCCGCTGGGCATCATCCTTCTTACTGCTTTGCCACCTCCATTTGGAATCTCCCGCCCTCTCAGCCAGTGTAATGCGCCGGGCCGATAACGTGATCAGGCCCATAACACACCTGGCCGGATATGATGTTCCGACACAGGCATTACACTGGCTGAGAGGGAGATTCCAAATGGAGGCGGCAAAGCAGCAAGAAGGATGACGCCCAGTTGGGCGTGCTTGGACACCACAAGGAGGGATTCATGGAGCCCGGAGCCCACCTTTCCAGTCTCCTACATGGGGACCATATGTAAGTTCTAATTCATTTTTCTAAATCGTTATAGGGCCCCTTTAGCTCAGAGAGGAATGGTTAGGGAACAGCTGGGAAGTTGCAGGGACAGCTAGTGATAGCAGAGTTGGCTAGATCCAGGTGACAGGTTCCCTTTAAACCATTGCAATGTATCAGGTGAAATCTTCGATAAAACATATATGTAAACCATGCAGATTTGAGGTGAAAGGCATGTGCACACATAGTCCATATAGAAGTGTCAACACAGAATGACTGTTCAACCCAAATACAGGCGCATAACATTTTTGGCCTGCCATAAAGCACTAAGTCCCTCCCTATCTGCTTGTTCTCCCTCCATCTCCATCCTTTTCTAGCTCCATGAAGTCAGAGCCATCAATCAAAAAAGAGGAGAGGCTGGAGATAGGGGGAAATTAAGTATTTGGGGAGGTGTATATCAATGATTAGCCCCGCCATGATGCACAGAGTGCCTGTACTAGGTCTGAACAGTCATTCTGTACTGACACAGGCCCTTTAAGGTTATAGAGTTTGTATAAAGGTTAGAGGGGTTATCCAGGATTAGAAAAACATGGCAGTTTGTTACAGAGGTCATGGCTGGTGCCATTTCTGCAAGAAAGCAGCCATGTTTTGCTAATCTTCACAAACCCCTTTATCCATTATGTAATGAAAAATATCTACAAGGTTGGCTATTTTTTAAGTTTATGATTTTCATGATCTCTCATTGCTTTAACGAATAAAGAACTGCCACTACAATGTGTACAGAGCTGAAGCATTCTGGCAAGCAAGGGAGTTTAAAGGGCAGTCCAGGTTTAACATGAAAGTCTGCAATAACTGTAGCTGCAGACTTGTGAATCCTCACAGCATGCACAGTGCACGCTGTCAGGATTCTCACATGCCGAGAGCAGGCAGTCATGTGACTGCAAGTATGTGATTTGCATATTCCCGGCCACATTCCGACCAGACGTGAACAGCCTGGCTCAGTACTAGCGAATTGAGGGAGGTTGTGCATGTCTAGCTGGAATGTGTCTGGGAGTATACATACTACACACTTGCAGAGAATCCTGACAGCATGCACCATGTGAGCTGTGAGGATTGACAAGTCTGCAGTGACACTGTGTGCATGTTTTTGTGTTAAACTTAACCTGTATAAGCAAAGAGGACAAAGAGAGGTATATTTGTGTTGATGAGGAACATTTGTTGCAAATGTAGCTGTAAAGGTACCGTTACACGCTTCAATGTTGAAACAATCTCACTAACGATCTCGAGGGTGCGCGGTCGTTAGGACATGTTTGACATCGTTGGTGAGATGTCACATGTGTAGATATCGTGGACGACGCACCAACAATCCAGCGAGCAGCTAGCATTCGCACAACCCAGCGAACGATACTTGCTCACTGATGTGAATGCGCGAAGTCGTGCATGACATCTTATCGCGGTGTCACACACAACGATGCAGCAGGTTGGCTGATCGAGGATTGTGTGATTTGAGAACATGTTCTCAAATCTGCGATCAACGATCCAACGATTTATCGCAGTCGTATCTGTGTCACACGCAACGACGTCGCTTGAACGGTTCACAATAGCGTTCACGATATCGTACTGTGTAACGGTACCTTTAGTGTTATCAGAATCACACCTCAGACTGATTTTATCCACCAACAGAAGTTAAAAATGTGGAGTTTCAAGGTTATTTCCAAAATCAGGTTATCCTCTTCCATTGCCTTGTACATAGCTTACTGATCACTGGGGTCTGACTGTTGGGCACCCCCAACAATCCTGGGAGCAAGGCTCTGCAGAGTCCAGTCTTAAGAGGAGTAGAGTTGCCCATAAATGAAGCTGCTCCATTCATCACCAATGGGACAAAATCCAAGGACAGCCCACAGCTATTATCAGAAGTCCCAGACAATGAATGAGCAGAGTTTGTGATCTGATCTAGTGAAGGAGGCGGCTCTGCAGCGCCTCATTCCCAGAATTTAGCTCAGTTCTTGGGAACATCCTATGGATAGGAAATTGTTTTAGGATTTTGGGAGTAATCCTTTAAAATACAAAGCATACAAGTAAGTTGCAGAACTTATTATTAAAAATCAGACTGCACTGCATCTACATATAAACCATTTAATGAAATTAAAATAACTGGTCATTAATGCGGCATCACACCAGAGCGGAGCAGAAAAGAAGATTCCCAAGTTATAAACAAAGCCAAAGTGAACAATAAGTAGGTATCCCAACCACCAAGATGCTGAGGTACCCAAGCCAATAAGAACAGAATACATCCAGGGTCACTAAGAGCTGTCTGTAAACCACAGAGGAGAGAAGCCCATCACAAACGTCCCAAGCCAAAAGATTGAGAAGACCCACTGTGCAGGAGTGGGGGCAAGTCACCAATTGTTGGTACCTTTCGTCTGAAAACCAAGCTTCGTTGTAATCATGTGAAACAGTGTCACGAGCAGTGCCATCAGGGATGACATAGCACTTCTGACCAGCACCGCTGCCTTTTGCACGTACCGAGCCTGTTCTCCTACCAAGAGAAAACAAGTCATTTCGATCACCAGGATGCCACTAATGACTGAGGAACAGAAGACGTGTCCAAGATTCTTCCATTACAGTGGGGAACTGCCATTATGTCCTGGATGTAATAACCATTCTTGCTTTTTTCTTTTATGGAATGTCAAGATGTAAACTCATTTTTGTATTTCCAGGAAAAATTAACAGATTTAAAAACAATTCTTAGAAAAAAATGCTGCAGAATTGTTATTTCATGGAGAATACAAGTATTTACTGAAATAGAAATGTCAAGATAAGTTAGAGAACTTCTTTAAAAAGTTTATAGTGTAGAATACTGTGTCCTAAAATAGGCCAAGGGATAAAAGGCCTTAGCTCATGCTAGTTCTAAGGATTTACCTCTAGTAGAGACATCATATGAACGGTACTGCTGAATCCATCTGACTAAAGTGAGGTGTGCGCCCACTAGTGCTGAAGAAGTCACTTTTATCCAGCAGTGTCACATAGGCTAATGAGGGAGGACTATGGGGATCGTCTTTCCTCCAGACTAGTCCTGCCTCAGATCCCCTCACCTTCTTTGGGCAAGAATGACAAGCCTGCTTAATAGTTCTACAATAGTGAGTACTGTATGGAGGCTGCCAATGACACCCAGAGCGGTGTGACTAGTGGATCTGAGGGAGGACTATTCTGGAGTAATGAAATATGAAAAAAACTGACCAGCAATACCAACAAATCTGAACAGGTGCCTGTTGAAAGCAACACCTCTCTGGGGCACAAGTAAAAAGGGAATACAAGATCTAGCAAAACTGCTATGAAAATACTAAAGCAGGCAAATACATGAAGCTAATGTAGAATGTAACAGAGGAAATAAGGCATAGCAAAACTGCTTAGGAATATTTGAAAATGGAGAAACTTAACTGATGTATTGGCCAATCTAAGCTAAGCTACGTTTCTCCATTTTCAAATATTCCTAAGCAGTTTTGCTATGCCTTATTTCCTCTTGTTACATTCTACATTGGCTTCATGTATTTGCCTGCTTTAGTATATTCGCAGCGGTTTTTTCGCTAGATCGTGTTTTCCCTTTTTAGTGTGTCCCAGAGTGCAGCTTTTGCTTCCTTCTAGTCTGGGGAGGAGAAGCCCCATCAGACTAGTCCTAACTCATTAGCATATGTGACGCTGCAGCGTTCGTATGTAGCATGCCTTGGTCAAGTATTCATACCTTGTGAACTTTTTCATATTACACACATCAACACAAATTTATTTTATTGGGATTTTATGTGATATATCAACACTAAGAAGCAAGTATTTATGAAGTGTGTCGGAAATGATAAATGGTTTTCTAAATATTTTTAGAATATAAATCTCAAAATTTACATGCATTTGTACTCAGCCCCCTGAGTCAATACTTTGTAGTACCACCTTTAGGCTGGTTTCACATTGCGCTATTTTCCTGTCCGTGGGGATCCTACCTTTTGCAGGACCCTACAGACAGAAAAGGAACAGATCAGATATGGCCTCCGGATGCCATTTCTGTGTCCGGGTTCGTGATTCTCACGGATACGGACCCAGAAAAACTCGCAGGGCACTTTCACTTGCAAGGGTTAAAAAAAAAAAAAAAAAAAAAAAAAAAGATCCTCACCTCTCTGGCTTGTGTCCCATGATGCGCGCCATCCATCAGAGCTTAAGGACCTGGTGGGGTAGGACTACCCGATCAGCTGATTGATCACATGACCGCATCAGCTGAGTGGTTTAAATCTCCCGCTAGCCGATCGGTTTTGGCGGGCGCGGGATTTAAACCGCTCAGCTGATGCTATTGTGGCACCCCTATGGCTAGGCGCCACAGAGAGGTACTGCACCCCAAACAGCAGGTGTAGTGCCTCCGTGGTTATGGGTTTGGGGTTCCCCTTTAATAGAGTCTGTTTTCACAAACACACACACACAGGACTAGGCCACCTTAATATAGAGCAGAGGTTCCCAACTCCAGTCCTCAAGGCACACCAACAGTGCAGGTTTTCAGGATTTTCTTAGAAATTGGAATCATCCCCAGTGCAGGTGATTCAATTATCACCTGTGCAATACTAAGGAAATCCTGAAAACCTGCACTGTTGGTGTGCCTTGAGGACTGGAGTTGGGAACCTCTGGTATAGAGGAACTAATTATTCAGTAGGTCCAAAAGGGGGTGGAGCCTAGGTTAAAGCGGGAGACTTAAGTGACAGAGAGCGAGTTTGAGTCAGTCAGCACTGGGAAGGCAGCCAGGAGGACGCGCCTGACAGGGCTACTGCCAGGAAGGCACTCATCTTTAAGAGGGTGACCCAAGATGGAGGGAGGCGATCCAGGACCGGTTGGAGCCGGCTGGAAACGTCTGGGGACTATAGCGACATAACTGAGCCGAGGCAGTGAGCGGTCTATCCCTCACTGCAAACCGAACAACTACGGGACTGGAATAAGGGAGCCGTAGTGCCACAAAGAAGCACCTCCACCTCAGTCCCAAAACAGGTCCAGGACACTATAGGTAACGAGCCGAATTCCGGTGGCAGGATAAGAGAGACTGGTAAATTCCTGTCCGTATCGGTAAGGAACAAACCTTATCTACTAGTAACAGACCGGGGGACTGGCGAGGGAGCTCTGCAAAGGTGGTTATGCAAGTGAAAGCAAGACTGAGACCCCAAAAGCCAAAAGGAAGGTACACCAACAGACTCTATAAGGCAACCCGAAACCTGTGGCTACGTTCCTGTTGAACCAGACTGTTACTGTGTACTATAACATCTGCCAGTACCAGTAAAGTGAAGTTGGAGTTGAATCAGTTTGTCCTTCTTCCCGCCGGCGCCCGGAGGGCCTCAGCATCATCAGAGGGGTAAGAACTACTACTCCCATCATCCATCCTCGCTGCTCTAAGGTAAAGCTCCACCTGTGGGGAGCTGTACTACACTTAGCTGCATCCCATCACCTCAGCGGCCTGCCTGCAGCGCTGGTATCATCGTTACCAGGATCCACAGGTAGCGTCACGACCTTTCCCTAAATTCCCCTTCCCTTTCCAACAATGAGAGCCAGGGCACGGAACCGGGAAAGTGACTGCCCGTGATCCCCCGTTACAGCCACGAACTTATCCCGGTACCCGAGTACCCCTCTCTCTGTGCTCATCACTGTCATGTGACCAATGAGCTGATTGGGTAACGCCACCCCGCCAGGTCCTTAAGCTCGGATAGATGGCGCGCATCGCGGGACACACACCGGATAGGTGAGGATATAGATTTTTTATTTTTAACACTTGTTTTGGTTAATTTTACTTCCGCAATGTATGCATATACATATCGGGTCCGGGAAACGATCTGATGTTTTCCCAGACCCGTGCTCCATATGCCCCCATGTTAATTGCCACGGACCGGGTCGGATCCGATTCGGTCCGCTGTGCCCGAAATTGGAGCAGTCTCCGATTTTGGGTACAACAAAAAAATTATAAAATCGGACAGAATCGGATCCTACACAAATTGGACGGCGATAGTACACCAATCCGTGTTCATAGGGATACATGGGGGTCAAATCGTATCCGTGGCTGTCCGTTTTACAACAGACAGCCATGGATTCCCAAAAAGCGCTATGTGAAACCAGCCTTAGAAGCTATTAGAGCTGCAAGTCTTTTGGGGGGGGATGTCTCTACCAGGTTTGCACATCTAGAGACTGAAATTTTTCCCATTCTTCTTTGTACACTAGCTCTCGCTCAGTAAGATTGGATGGAGGTGTCTGAACAGCAATTTTTAAGCTTTGTCACAGATTCTCAATGGGATTTCAGTTTGGCATTTGACTAGTCCATTCATACACAAACATGCTTTGATCTAAACCATCCGTTCTAGGTCTGGCAGCGTGTTTAAGGTCGTAGTCCTGCAGGAAGGTAAACATCCGTCCAGTCTCAAGTCTTTTACCCCAGGATTGCCCTGTATTTTGCTCCATCCATCTACCAATCAACTCTGACCAGCTTTCCTGCCCCTGGTGAAGAAAAGCCTCCCCATAGCAGGATGCTGATGCTGTCACCACCATGTGTGACGGTGGGAATGGTGTTTTCAGGCTGATGTGCAGTGTGTGTTTTCCTCCACATAGTGTTTTTCATTTAGCCTAAATTTTATTTTTACTTTGGTCTCATCTAACTAGAGCACCTTCTTTGACATGCTACCTTACTTAGTCCCCTACATGACATGTGGAAGAACACCCTCTGTTCAGCTGATGATCAAAAAAATGTGGAAGAGTTCATGGGGTATGAATACTTTATCAAGGCACAGTATATAAACCACCTTACCAGATTATTAGAATGGATGCAGACTTCTTTAAAAGTAGCAAATGGGGACAGAGGGACTTAAGATATTCAGCAAAGTCCACTGGCTTCTATTCATCTTTTACGAAGGTTGGCGCTGCAAGAAATCTGGGCATAGTCTATGACCACTCCGTTCCACAAACTGAAGTTAAGAGAGAGAAGCTACACACTGCATGTATACTGGAATTTTTATTATATATATGCACGTTTCTCAATAGAGTCGAGATGTTGCTCCTGGGAACTGCTGTAGCCAATTTTCTATGATAGGGGTCACTGCTCCGAATGCTCCTATCACCACTAGAATCACTGTTGCTTTCATCTCCTCTAGTTCTTCTTTCTGTTTTTCTTCAGATTCTCCTATTCCATCTTTCTGCCACTCTATTATCATTGCTGTCTTCTGCTCCTTGTCTACTATCGTGATATCCGGTTGGTTAGCAAACACCTTGCTTATCCATTTGGATCTTCAAATCCCACAGGATATTAGCCCTTTCATTCATCCACCACTTTTTCAGGGGTCTCCCACCTGGACTTAGCACATGCACTGTACTGATGTTCCTGTATGCCATTCTCGCACCTTGGATCTGGTCTTGTCTGGTAGATCCCTATGTCTATGGATCTGGTACTTAGCGCCTGCTCTTATGTCATTAATGGGCGCCATTTGAAGCAGAGAAAATAACGAATCATTAGGAGGAGATGTGAAACCTTACCTGACACGTGGCTCCGATCCCGGCTGTACCCTCTTGTAGATATAATGTAGGAGGACGTGGCTGGCACGGTTGAGTAAGCGGTGAGGACATTATTCCTTTCTGAGAGAATGCTGCAGTCATTGCAGATGTAGCCATTTGTTAGGGTCGTCTGAGTTTCCGCTGTGAGGAGGTCTCCATTTTTTTGAGTCACTGTAACATCCCCATCTTAAAAAGGGGGAAAAAATATATATATTTTTTTTCCTTTTTGACAGGTGAATTACAAAGACTGAAGAATGTACAAACTACTACTTACCTTTAGGATCATCCTCATCAAGGCCTGCAGGAGAAAACCAAAGAAAACATTTAGAAGCAAGCCTTAAAATTATCTGTTCGTCATGAGCAGTCAGCCAGGTGCTCCGAAACGGGGGCGATGTGGTGGAACCGGTGTATAAAAGAGAACAAAATTATATTGCAAAGAAGGACCAGACGCATGCCGAACGGGTTGCTAAGCAACCGTGATTAACATAAAGGGAGCTGTGAAAATTACAACTGTACCGGAGCCGTGCCCCGCTAACACCGACGCTCACTCTTGTTCTGAGCAACAGGCCTATTCTTTATACAGGAAGAGCTACTTTCAGCTAAAACATGGTTTTCCCGCATGAATCATTTATTTTCCTGTAGTAGACCAGTCGTCTGAATTGGACGGGACCCAACAGCCCAAACTTAGTGGAACAGAAAAACATAAATCATACTGAAAAAAGGATGATAGCCCTGTAGAAACAGTACGGAGCTTATACAGTCCTCTACTGAGGATGTCCGATACACATTTAGTGACTGTCCACTGAAGAGGAGCCTAACCGACAGCCATCTCTTCCAACCCCACCATACAAGGCATAGTATGTGACCAGACCAGACCTCCCCCCCATCCTTCCCCGGCAGCAGCATATTTCCTGAGACCAAGCTGCAATCCAATCCTCCTCTCTTGACATTTGCCACCGCAGGGTGGTGGGACCTACCTTAAACATTAGTAACAATACAGGTTCTGCCCACATACATCTGACAAGTCTGGCCAACTATAGGTCCTCCATATGCTGCCTCCTTCCCTAGAAGTTAAAATTGGAGGCAACGGCACCATAGACTATTAAAGGGTCAAGTATTATGAATCCGTAAAGGTCACAGGTAATGTGTCATCCTAAAAGGGCAAGAAATAATGGAGACAAATTTACCATAGCCCCCCACAGTTTAGACATATGGGGTTGCTCATATTCATATTTGGTTACATGACATCATGGTGCCAAAAATGCCAAAAGGAAAAATGTAGCTGCAGAGAACAAATTCCCTTAATTCCCCACTCCTGTCCTCCCCTACTGCAAAATATCTTCCAAATGTGGGAAAACAATACACATTTTGTGGTATGAAATTATCAGGAATGAAGATTTGGTACGTGATGAAGTGAAGGAAAATTACGATGCCACGGCGCCATCTTGTGCCTGTAACTTTGACTGGCCGGAAGTCAGAACTTATGTCTTAAGAGCTCAATGCATCTCTATGAGAGACAGAACAAGGCTCCCATAGCCTTGTACCGAGTTGTGACCTCCAGCACGCTCCAGGAAACAGTGGAGCTGCCAGCAAGAGGCAAGTCTTTAGATAAGACATTTGCAATTGCAAAAATGGTATTTATCGACCCAACTTTGACTGTCACATGCATGCTGTGGCTTCCATTATAACCCAAGAGCAGGACACAGAGCCAGATCAGTCACATGGCAGACACCAATGTCACCCCTGACCGCACTGATTTACAATGGGGTCAACTATGTTTTGAGGAAAGAATAGCGCTGCAAGGTGCAAGACTGAATCTGTGACAGAGCCTGACCCTCATGCATAGTTTTACCATTGTATTTACCATACAAAACTAATCCAAATTATTGTACTTTAAAGGGGAACTCTAGAGAGTACTGTCCCTGCCCTCCTACATGATGAAGCAGAGCTGGGAACTACAGTTCTAGGATCTATAGATCACTTATAAAATGATAAAATCATATCTGCTCCTCAGCTCTCAGCCCTCCCTTTTGGGGACAGAGAAATTCAGCCTCATGCAGGAGCAGTGACAGGAGGACAGGAGGTGTAGTGGTGGCGTGGACCCTGGGGGCTCCAGGATCATCTTACATTCCTGTTCCCTCACACTTTTGTGTGGGTAGGGGACATGGCCACCAGCCCCATGGTCACACTATAATTCTGCTCGATAGTAATCTTATGTAATGTTAGAACAAGGGCTGCTCTCCCTTCAAATGTCATTCAGGTCACCAAGCAGATATAACTTCATGCTGTGAGCTTTTGCTGTACAATGATATGATGGTGCATAATGTGTGTTGTAATGCATCAGGCTAGGAGCAGAGGAAGAGCACTGCATTTATTTATTCAGCATTGCCATAGTAAGGGGGGGCTGAGAGCTGAGGAGCAGATATGATTTTATTAAATTATAAGCGATCTATAGATCCTAGAACTGTAGTGCCCAGCTCTGCTTCATCATGTAGGAGGGCATGGACAGTACAATTTTTTTTTCTCTCCCTGGAGTTCCACTTTAATTCCAACCAATGTTTTCACTTACCTCCCTTAGGGTTTGTGCACAGTATCTGTTTCGAGCAGGTCTGCTTAGAAAACTGGCTAAAAGAGTTTTGTATGGAAAAAAATTTAAAAACACAACCCTTTCTGTTCTTATGTGCAGGATTTTGCTCCAGTTGTCAAAAGAGGCCAAGTGGCTAAAAGAAGTGTCCTGCTCATTCTTCAAGCATCCTCCACTCAGAAAACGCCAAGTACGTACAATATGTGAGCACAGGGCACCGGGCGGCTACGTGAGCACAGGGCACCGGGCGGCTACGTGAGCACAGGGCACCGGGCGGCTACGTGAGCACAGGGCACCGGGCGGCTACGTGAGCACAGGGCGGGCCGGGCCGGCCGGTACGTGAGCACAGGGCACCGGGCGGCTACGTGAGCACAGGGCACCGGGCGGCTACGTGAGCCACAGGGCCTACGGAGCACAGGGCAGGGGCTACGTGAGCACAGGGCACCGGGCGGCTACGTGAGCACAGGGCACCGGGCGGCTACGTGAGCACAGGGCACCGGGCGGCTACGTGAGCACAGGGCACCGGGCGGCTACGTGAGCACAGGGCACCGGGCGGCTACGTGAGCACAGGGCACCGGGCGGCTACGTGAGCACAGGGCACCGGGCGGCTACGTGAGCAGGGCGGGTACGTGGCAGCACCGGGCGGCTACGTGAGCACAGGGCACCGGGCGGCTACGTGAGCACAGGGCACCGGGCGGCTACGTGAGCACAGGGCACCGGGCGGCTACGTGAGCACAGGGCACCGGGCGGCTACGTGAGCACAGGGCACCGGGCGGCTACGTGAGCACAGGGCACCGGGCGGCTACGTGAGCACAGGGCACCGGGCGGCTACGTGAGCACAGGGCACCGGGCGGCTACGTGAGCACAGGGCACCGGGCGGCTACGTGAGCACAGGGCACCGGGCGGCTACGTGAGCACAGGGCACCGGGCGGCTACGTGAGCACAGGGCACCGGGCGGCTACGTGAGCACAGGGCACCGGGCGGCTACGTGAGCACAGGGCACCGGGCGGCTACGTGAGCACAGGCACGGGCGTACTGAGCCGGGCACGGGCGGCTACGTGAGCACAGGGCACCGGGCGGCTACGTGAGCACAGGGCACCGGGCGGCTACGTGAGCACAGGGCACCGGGCGGCTACGTGAGCACAGGGCACCGGGCGGCTACGTGAGCACAGGGCACCGGGCGGCTACGTGAGCACAGGGCACCGGGCGGCTACGTGAGCACAGGGCACCGGGCGGCTACGTGAGCACAGGGCACCGGGCGGCTACGTGAGAAGTTATTTCTTCATTATTTAGGGTGATTTCACACTGGCTTTTTTTCTGTCTTGCGTTGGTATCCGTCGAAATCCTTATGTATCCTTATCAGACCTACGTCCCTATACTTCCCATGGGGGGGCTGAGTCTCTCTCTGTCTCTAGACCCATAATACTACAAGTATTTCTATAAGAAAACGCAAGGACCGACAGCATAATAACGCATGCAAAACTCATACAAACGTAGTTTTTTTTGCCTGATCAAAAAAAAATGCTGCGGTTGCATGCGTTTTTATATGTGTCAGCTAAAGCGGATGCATTGACTTTTGTCCTGATCAGGACGCAACACAAGTGTACAACCAGCCTAAATGGAGAAAAAATAATGACTGAAAAAAAACAAGTTTTTGACGACCCCAAAAATATCAGAAGTCAATAATGTTGAATAGGCACTCCGAAAACAACCAAAGAGATGCAATAAACAAATGTATAGACTAGACTGTTCCAAGAGGGGGGGGGGGGGGGGAGGGAGGGAAGCAGAAAAAAATCTGTCACGTCCTGAAATTTCTCTTAGGAACCTCACTAGGCTATCCCTTGTGTAAAAGGCATCATGTACACATACCATTAGGGTACCTTTACACGCGGCAACTTTTCTAGGAATTTCACTGGCAACTTACTGGTTGCAGTGAGATCATGGACACATTGTTCTATCTTGTTGCTGTGTACAAATGGAACAATGTGTCCATGATTTCACTGCAACCAGTAAGTTGCCAGTGAAATTCCTAGAAAAGTTGCAGCGTGTAAAGGTACCTTTAGATTTCCTGATGGATTTCAGACACTTCTCTCCAGCATCTACATGTGCTGTAGCTAAATATTTCATACCACTTTAATAAAAGCTTCCACTTCAGGTTTGAACAAGACTCCGCTTTAGGACTGTTCTTCAAGCATTGCTGCCCTAGGACAGCAAACCATCTTGGCAAAATTGCAAGCTGCTGAGATCCACTTGTTGAGTACATACCTTGTGTATGCCAAGGAAGCTTGTAGTGAACAACGTATAAGGATGCAGGAATTGCACCTGGGTTTAGAGAGGCAGATTGCCAAATATACATTAAAAAGAAAAATGTTCCCACTTTGGCAGTGTCAGTCGATGGTGGGAACGTATGCCATGCACCCGGTAGTGGGCACAGATTGGCAAGTGTATGCTTAGACGCAGATTTCCCCTCGAAATACTAATTACCGCATCACCTTTACTTATGAAAAAATAATTCAATTTGTGAGAATCTGCATGTTGTGTATCTGGATAGGTTTACAGACAGACATCTGAGTAATACACTCACCCCATAGGTGTTCCACCTCATTCTGCTCCTGTATGGACGACTCGTCTAATAAAGTTGACAATGCGGAGTTATCAGTGGTGATGAGCAAGCTAATGTTGCTCTGGTAAGAAGTATCGGGAATCCCTCTACTCGATGAGCGGTGGCTGCTGGATGTACTCTGTATGCTGCGGTTTTGCTGCCGTCTGACAGACCTGAGGAAGACCACAATAATGGCAGAATGAGCTATACAGATCTCACAATACATGGTAGGGAAGCTCTAGTCTGGGGACCACTTTATACACTACATGACGGTATCACAAACTGATTGACTAAGAGATATGCCTCAGAATCCCAGCCTTGATGTGTGCAATGCCATAGGGTACCGTTACACGTCGCAACATTGTATGCAATTTCACTGGCAATTTGCTGGTTGCAGTGAAATCATGGACACATTGTTCCATTTGTACACAGCAACAAAATAGAACAATGTGTCCATGATTTCACTGCAACCAGCAAATTGCCAGTGAAATTGCATACAATGTTGCGACATGTAACGGTACCTTTACATCACTTGTGTGAACCACTCAGCAAGGTGGTTTATTCGAAAGCAGATAGGGAATGAGACACAGCCTGAGCTACAACCCTCAACTTTATGTAACTTAAAGGGGAACTCTGGGATGATGAAACATTTTTGTACTGTCCCTGCCTCCTACATGACGAAGCAGAGCAGGGCAGTAGAATTCTAGGATCTAGAGATTACTTATAAATTAATAAAATCATATCTGCTCCTCAACCCTCACTTCTCCCTTCAGGGATAGAGAAAATCAGTCATGCATAGTGCTAAATTTTCAGGGGACAAGTTGATATGGGGGAGGGGAGACCATGGCAGTGCTGGATCAATCAATGTAGTGCTCTGACACTGCTCCTGGCCTGATACATGACAGCACACATTATGCACAATCATATCATTGTACAGCAGAAGATTACAGCATGTATTTCTATCTTCTTGGCGACATGATTGCTATTTGAAATGAGAACTCCCCTGTTCATACATTACATAGGATGGTATATCAGAGGCACGATTATACTGTGACCATGGAGCTGGCGCCCACGCCCCCTGTTCATACAGAAGTAAGAGGGGACAGGAATGTAAGATGATCCTGGAGCCCCCAGGGTCCACACCCCCTAACACACCTCCTGTCACTGCTGCAGCCTGAGGCCGAATTTCTCTGTCCCCGAAGGGAGGGGTGACAGCTGAGGAGCAGAAATTATTTTATTGGTTTATAAGCGATCTATAGATCCTAGAGCTGTAGTGCCCAGCAAAGCTTCATCATGTAGTAGGTCAGGGACAGTACAAAAAAGTTTTTATCTTCCCGGAGTTCCCCTTAAAAGCCAAAGGAAGTCACCTACTAATGTAGACGCAACCTAAGTTTACTCCATGTAAGCACATGCTGATTAAACAGCAAGGGATTGGCCAAACAGGTTAGCCACAATTAAAGTTAATGATAATTCTGTATGCAAAGAATAAAATTTACAGGAAGCATAGGACAATGTGCTGGCGAAAACTTTTTTTGAGCTTTTAACTCATTTCACCCAATTAACAAGTCCATTTAGACAATTCTCATTTCTAGGAGGGCTCGTTATTGATAATTATTCAGTAGTATTACACCTTTAGGAATCAAGCACACTTCTTTAAAGATTCCAATGTACAAGCCGAGATTTGCCTTGGTGATGCCACTTCAGGCAAAGGACATTTACTTTTTCATGAAGCCGTTTTGCTGTCAGATTTGAGAGTGAGTAGTTCTTTGAGTGTCTTTATGATTCAAACTAGTGAGCGACTTCCCCAAAAAATGAATGTGTGCACAGCCATGTTGTTTCTACATTGCTGGGTATCAATCATTTCTTGCTGGTATGTGGTTTTTGTTTTTTTTTCAGGCAAAATCCACCTGAAAAAAAAGTAATGTGCGCCTACCCTTAAGGGCCTGTCACACGCGTCAATGTCGTCAGCGAGATGATCGCTGACGACATTGACGGCTGATCGCTGGTGAGCTGTCACACAGGCAGACTCACCAGCGATCAATTGACCAGAGACATCATGGAAACGATTTAAATATCGTTTCCATGATGTCCTGCTCCCGCTGCCAGCCTGCTGGAAGCGGGAGCAGGCTGGTCTCCAAGGTAAACTGCGGGTATCTATGCAGCGCGCGCTGCCTAGATACCCGACGTGTACCTTAGTTACCAGCCTCCTCCGCTCACCGGCTGGTATCTAAGGTACACAGCGGGTAACTAGGGACCCTAGTTACCCGCTGTGTACCTTAGATACCAGCCGGTGAGCGGAGGAGGCTGGTAACTAAGGTACACGTCGGGTATCTAGGCAGCGCGCGCTGCATAGATACCCGCAGTTTACCTTAGTTACCAGCTCCCAGCGCTTGTGAGAGGCGCTGGGAGCTGGAATATCGCTACTCCCGGTGTCACACGCAGCGATGCTGCGTGTCCACCGGGCGACAATCGCCAGGTTTTAGGACTGATTCTGAAACCTGGCGATCATCAACCAGCGATTTATCGCTGGTTGATGCAGTATGTCACACGCGTCAATATCGCTGCAACGTCACGTGCAGCCGATATCGTGCAGGCGATATTGACGCGTGTGACAGGCCCTTTAGACTAAGCCTGCAAAGGTAAATTTATCAACTAGCAACAGCAATTGGAGATAAATCTGGAGTAAAACCCAAAAGTTGGATAGCTTATCAGCCTCATAGTTATTTTACTGCAATTATTATTTTATTTTTTTGAGAGGTGGTTGTCAATGCTAGACGTGTCAAAACTCGTACAGAAAAACTATAGGCATAAGATTATTTTATTTGTCATTGATAAAACTAATAGAAAGTCAATAACAACAATGGGTTCAAAAGGCAAGGAGGTGCACAAAGCCAGTGAGGGAGGAGAGAGCTCATGGTGAGTCGAAGATAGTTAGGTCACAAGGTAATTAGATGAACTGAGGTCTAAGGGTGCTTTCACATCACGTATTTCTTGGATCCGAGGCTGTCCGTTGTAAAACGGACAGCCACGGATCCAATTTGGCCCCCATGGTATCCTATGGGCCACGGATCACATCGGATTTGCCCTTAATGGCATCAGATTTGTGTAGGATCCGATTCTGTCCGATTTTTAGCTGCACCCAAAATCAGAGACTGCTCAGATTTTGGGCATAGCGGATCAAATCGGACAGAATCAGATCAGACATGATCTGCGCCAAAATAACATGGGGCCTATGGAGCATGGGTCCAAGGAAACAGCTGATCGTTCCTCAGACCCGATTTTAGTGTACAGAGCATGCTCAGTACATTACAATTGCTCCTAACCGTCTAATTTCACTTCTGCAATGTATGTATATTAAGTAAAAGCAAGGGTTAAATATAAAAAAATCTCTATTCTCACCTGTCCGGTGATCCACCGATGCTTCTATCTCACTCCCAGTTCAGGACCTGCCGTGATGTCACAACCCGATCAGCTGTTCGGGTCACATGACCAGTTACCGCAGTAACTGCGGTCATGTGACCCAATGACACTACCGGTTTGTTACATCACGGCAGGTCCTACAGGCATCAGGAGGTGATGGATGCGTCGGTGGATCGCCGGACAGGTGAGCATAGAGATTTTTTTTATTTTTAACCCTTTCTTTTACTATATTTCACTTCCGCAATGTATGTATATACAGTACATTGTGGAAGTGAAAGGTCCCCGCAAACCTCTTTCTGTGTCCAGACCCGTGATAATCACGGACCCGGACACAGAAAAGGTCACCTCCTGTGGCATCCATTCCTGCCTGTGGGGTCCTACAAAAAGTAGGATCCTACAGACAGGAAAAAATATATTATGTGAAACCAGCCAAAATATGATAAAACAGAGTTCAAGATAAGGGTAACTAACCTGATAACTCTCTCCTAACGCTGGAGTGGAACCAGGTTTCTGACAAAGGCATCTGCATCGAAATGCGCATTGGGACGTAGATATTTTGGCTATAGTTTTTCTTTATGGGTTCTGTTGTGCATTAGCCTTACGCACTATGTGGTTTTCATTACTGGGGATTTATTACTTGCATATAATTTGATTTACCAAACTAAATATACTACCTTTTACCTGTTGGCTGAAAGTGTGTGTTATTAAAGTCAGAAGTGTATAGAGCAAGGTACAAGAGTCATCCTTCCTTATATCTCTTACTTTTGGCAATGAATCAAGGAAACTACAAAACACTGCGGTAGCTGTTTAAAAAAAAACAAAAAAAAAAAAAAAAAACCACACACTGTATAAAACCATCCATAATGGATAGTTGCATTCTGAGCATTCCTAGTCATGAGCTTATCACTTATATTGTGCTTTACAAGCTGATTTCACTGGCAGCATAATACATGTGAATTTACACTGGTTGATAATCAGAATACAAGTATTCCTAGGAACTCTCAATCCTGATTATTAACCAGTCTAAAAAGCTGCCAATTATTCAACGAATGAGCAAAACTGCTGCAGAGAACAATCATATTCTATGTGCACAGAAGAATCATTTTAACAATCATTCTGAGCACATGGAAGTGCGGTGTGTGTGTGTGTGTGTGTGTGTATGTAAAACTATTACATGATGTTTAATGGCCGTGTTCGGCTGTGTAAATGCCCCCTTCCTCCACTATATTCCTGAGCGACCCAGAGACAACCCTGGATTTACACCGGCATGTAAAGTGTGCAAACCTAACAACATATGGAGGAACCATTCACAGCGAAACTTCCAATTATATATATATCAGCCTCCGGGTACAACAAAAACTCTGAAGCCCCAAACGATGGCTTGGTCGATTGCCCTCTCTGGTGGAGGCTTATTTCTTCAAGAACAAAAGAATCAGCAATCCAAAATCATATATGCCGAATCCTGGTGTCCCCTGACATTCTCGCTGGTGACAGTCAGGAGGCCTCTGTAACCAGATTGTCAGGCGAAGCCCCGATATTGGAAAGTTCAGCCGGCAGTCTACTGCCAATGAAGGCTGTAAAGTGAGCCATACAAGAGGCTGTCAGCAATCACCTGGCTCCATCATAAAGATCATGCTATGCCAATCAGATGTGTATTTACCAAGAGAGATAAGCGGCTGCCAGCTGAGTCTACTATCTAGCAGAACAAAATAACGGGTGTGTTGCAATCCAAACCACATCAGGGTAAGTTGAGCTGTCTCCAATTCATAGACGGTTGATATATGCTACCTGGATATTGTGCTCTAGGCCAGATCCAAATGTAACAAACTCTCAGCTGTGAGACTTTCAGGCTATATGGACTTGTGTCTCCAGATGTATACAAGATTCAACAGTCCTTGTTCACCATCAACAAGTAGAAACCATAATGGAGGTATCGAAGCAGAGTAGGGATCTCTATTGAATGTTATTTGGGTATAAGGGGTTGTCCTGGACTTTGGCATTGAAGACCTATCATCAATGTCTGATTGATAAGGGCGAGACACCCAGCAGCCCCGTCGATCAGTTGTTTCCAATGCTGCTACTGGCCATAACTGCTCGGCTGCACAGAACAGCTCAGTCGGTCAATGTACTGATGGCCATAGCCTGGTACTGGCTTCTACATCTGCCTCCTATTCAAATCAATGGGGGTGCAGTACTGGACACCGCCACTAAACTCTGCAGTTTCACAACCGAAGTTCCAACTGGCATCAGCACAGGGAGCAGCTGACCGGCGGAGCGCCGGGTGTTGCATCCACACCGATCAGAGATGGTAACCTTTCCTGAAGATAGGTCAATGTTAAATGTTCCAGACAGCCCCTTTAACTATTATAAAAAATATAATAAAATAAAAAAACACACACATTAATTGGGTAGTTGTGTGTGTGTATGTAATTTTTGCACATGCACAGTTTATCTAGTTTAATAGTCTTGCTACTTTCATGAACATAGACGTTTTGCTCCCCCTTCTGTGACTGCAAGTGTCCAGAGGGCAGGCCCTTCATGTGCAATGTCCCAAGGCCCCTGCACCCATTTCCCCCCATGTGGTATCCGGTCTCATGACTTACCTGCTAGCTGTCCGTTCAGTAGACACATTTCCAGAAGAGGACACATTGGTGTTGATGCTTCTGTTGAGGAGATCATCAGAGAAGCTGGTGTTGGCGTTCGCTAGACGTAGACTACGCCGCGACATTCTTGGAGAATCAAACACTGGATCCAATTTATGCAAGTTCTCAAAATCCAGGGCAGCTGAGGAGTAGCTGGAGCTGCACAAGGGAAGCACAGGTTACTACCAGACCTGATGACAGGAAACGTATAATCTGAACAGTAGGTTACAACAAGGACAGTAAAACAATCGCTCGAAATTAGGATTCTTGTATTAACAAACCACAATACTAGACGACCATGAGTTTATAATCAGAAACGTATCAAAAAGAGAAAACAACATTGACAGATTCCTGGAAACTCCACCCAGAGTTCAGCCTGGTTCTCCGTGGCTGTTACCAAATGATAACATATATGACGTGTCCTAGAGAATTTTTATTAATAGGGGCTGAAAAAACATGGCTACTTGCTTCCATCACACAGCGCTATTTTTCAATGGGATATTTTTGGTATTGCAGCTCAGACCAGCAAATCAAAGGCGCTGAGTTGTTATACTGAACAGACCAAGAAAATGAGGAGCGTTGTAGGAAAGCAGCCACATTTTATAAAGGGCATACAGGATCTTTAAAAGGGTTTTCCACTACTAGGACAACCCCTTCTGATTACACTTTTTTGCCCCATTAAAATAATAAACCCTGTACTCCCCTCCAGTGCTGCAGCCATTCCAGCAATGTCCATAATCGCGGTTCAGGGCTCACGCGACATTGTGAAGTCATGCGAGCCCCGTGTTCAATTGCTGCCAAAGTCTCTTGTCATGCCTTCGGACCAAATGAACAGACAAAAAGTGAGCAGCAATCGCAGGCATCACTTCCTGTTGATTGTTCATTTGGTCCAAAGGTGGGGAGGAAACAAAGCCGGCGGGGGGAAGGAAACAAAGCCGGCGGGGGGGGAAGGAAACAAAGCCGGCGGGGGGGGGGGGCGGGGGGGGAAGGAAACAAAGCCGGCGGGGGGGGGAACGAAACAAAGCCGTCGGGGGGGGGAAGGAAACAAAGCCGGCGGGGGGGGGGGGGGGGGGTTGAAGGAAACAAAGCCGTCGGGGGGGGGAAGGAAACAAAGCCGTCGGGGGGGAAAAGGAAACAAAGCCGTCGGGGGGGGGAAGGAAACAAAGCCGTCGGGGGGGGGAAGGAAACAAAGCCGTCGGGGAGAAGGGAAACAAAGCCGTCGGGGAGAAGGGAAACAAAGCCGTCGGGGAGAAGGGAAACAAAGCCGTCGGGGAGAAGGGAAACAAAGCCGTCGGGGAGAAGGGAAACAAAGCCGTCGGGGAGAAGGGAAACAAAGCCGTCGGGGAGAAGGGAAACAAAGCCGTCGGGGAGAAGGGAAACAAAGCCGTCGGGGAGAAGGGAAACAAAGCCGTCGGGGAGAAGGGAAACAAAGCCGTCGGGGAGAAGGGAAACAAAGCCGTCGGGGAGAAGGGAAACAAAGCCGTCGGGGAGAAGGGAAACAAAGCCGTCGGGGAGAAGGGAAAAAAGCTGGTATGGGGGGAGAATAAGGGAAAAAAAGCTGGTATGGGAGGGAAAAAAGCCGGCGGGATTGGGTGTGGGATTCACATGACGTCACAATGTCACGTGAGCCTCAGAGCCGCAATTACCATCAGCGCTGGAATGGCGACAGCATGGGGGGAGAGTAAAGGATCTTATATTTTAACAGAGGGAAGCAAGTAGAATCAGAAGGGGTTGTCCTACTTGTGAACAAACCCTTAAAGGGTATAAGACCATTATGCACAGTTTGCTGTGGTTAGAAGGTGGTAATGCAGTGGGATTGAGGACTAATCAGCAATCCGCAGTGCACCTATCAGAGTCCTTGTGCAATAAAAAACATGAAATTTAATAAAAACAAATGAAAATAGATAGGCACTTTTCCATCATTTGGGCACCATCAGGAGAATATTCCCAGCATTATCCTGTAACATGCACAGTCATGTTCGGTGAATTGCTCCACAAACTCTAATCACACCAGTCCTGATGCAGCTGTATGTGTCCATGCCAGCCAAGTGACAGGAAAAATCAGAGCCTGGCTAGGAGGCTGGTGACCTGATTGACACCACCTCTGCCATATAACAACAAAGTATGCTGATTCAAAGACAAACATCCATAATTCTTAATCCATTAGTTTTCGGTTGGATAATGGAAATGTACAAAGATGCATATGAATGTGAAATAAGAGATATAATGATAGTTAGGGACCTTTCACATCAGAGGTAAATGTAATTCGCGGCAGATTCGGCAGATGTTGCCGCACTTGCCGGATCTGCTGCATAACGGCCGACTAGCGGCACTGATCCAGCAAGCCCCATTCATTTTTTGTGGGGCTTGTGGTCAGGTGCGGCAAGTGCAGTTTTGCCGGATCTGGAACATGAGGCACTGCAAAATATCTGTAGCTAACAGCGTTTTGTTTTTTTTGCAGAGCCGCAAGTGCCGGATCCAGCAAAACCGACCTTGACCACAAGCCCCATAGAGAATGAATGGGGCTTGCCGGATCGGTGCTGTAATGCGGCAGATCCAGCAGGTGCGGCGACATCTAAAGCATCTACCACAAATTTCAAACTATTGATGATTGAAAGCAGCCCAAAGCCCAACAATTCTTTAAAAATTATAACCCAAATTTATAGACTTTCTACAAGGAGATCTGAAACAAATGTGTCAAACGGTACGCTGAGGTTTTAATGGATATATTATATACGCACACACGTGACTGGCCGTATTCCGCAGCCAATTCCCTTATTGTACAGAGGTTTTGTTCTTTCGTCACACGGCTGTGACCTGAAGAAAAAATAACATACAGCGCTGAAGTGTAAACTTGCAGCCTTTTCCCCAATTGTTTGCTCAGGTCTGGGATTTGGATAAACAGGATAAAATATTGGCACGCAGAGATCCCGAGAGCCGTCCAGATCTGCTGCTCCGTCCTCTTATCACACTTGAGACTCGGCTGAGACATCTCCATGAAGGGGTAAGGTGAAAAGACCACTGTCTGCCTCAATAGACCGATTATACAGATCCTCTCCAAAGAACAAGTCATTGACATTTGCCAACAGGCCTGTGTCTTCTAGCAACATGTGGCAACTGCAGAGCGCACACCAGCTGCCAAACAGTACTGAAGTGTAACAAGCCGATAGTGTGTAGACCAGCGCGGCTGCCCCTCCACGTCTCTATGGGATTATCACTCAATGGTTGGATAGTGTCCTAGAAGGAATACCCCACGTGTGCCATCACTCCACGAACCGGGATAATGACGTCAAATCTACCGCAACCCTGGATGTGCAAGATTTTCTCCTCCCGGGCCTCTCTGCCCCAAACCTCCCCACTCGCCAGCCTATCCTCCCACCCCCCTCCCTGCCAGCGTCCCTCTCCCCCACCAGTCTCTCTCTCCTCACTCTTCTGCATCATGCTACGTAGCCATTAGTCCATCTTGGCCATTGGCGTGAATTTGAGAAAATCCTTGGTGGCTGGGACTCTGATCTCCACAGCGGTTTGGTCAGTGGATCAGCATTGTAATTTAAGATCACTTATCCACAGCCACAACAGTGGACCATAGCAGGATGGCGTTTCTTCCACCCCTGGTCATGGTCTGGTGGGTACAGGTACTGATCCCAATGTGTGAATGTACCCAAGGCTGGACTCACTTCTTTCTGCTGGATCCGCTACTGGTTAAGCTTCACATGCGCTTCCTAACCTTTAAAGACCACATCCGCCCCAAATTTCTTTTAATCTCCAGAAATTTGTGGCAAAACTTGCTTTAGGCAGTTTTACATTAAATGTAATCTATCAGCAGGTTTTTGCTATCCCGAATGAGAGCAGCATATCGTAAGGGCAGAGACCATGATTCCAGCAATGTGTCACTTACTGGGCTGTTTGCTGTTATTTTGATAAAATGACTGTTTTCTCTGCTACAAATTTAGCAGTTCATGAAGACACTGACTACCTGACAGCAGGCCAAGTAGTCCTGCAATGATAAAATCACTGCTTAATCAGTTAGAGATTATCATAACTACACTGAGCAGCCTAGTGACAGATCACTGGAATCAGGGTCTCTGGCATTACATTTTGCTACGCTCAGATTTGATGGCAAAAACCTGTTGACAGATTGCCTTTAATTGTTATAGAATCTTTGCAAATACATATAACACATATGTGAGCATGGCATAAGGTGGACAAACCGCTCACGCTGGATACACTTCAAGATATAACATTGGAGAACAATAGTGTGGACAAAGAAGCCGTACATATTTTTCACTGCATGTTAGCCATTACAGCCCTTTAAACTGACCATACCTATTCAATGTACATACATACAATGTACATACACTGCTAGAATGAAATTAAAGGAAGGAATGGTCAAAAATAAAGAAAAAAATTCTCACCTTTCCGCCGAGTGCCCTGCTATACGAGGCAAGGCGTCCACCTCCGATGGCTGCAGGACCTTAATCAGCTGACCGGCGGCAACCGATCAGCTGATGTGTCACATGACAGCATCGGCTGAGCAGTTTAAATCGCTTGCCAAAACAGACTGGCAGGCGATTTAAACAGCTCAGTTTATGATGTGATGTGACATCAGCTGATCGGGTTGCCACCCCTTCCCGGTCAGCTGATTAAGGTCCTTGCAGCCCTCGGAGGTGGATGCCTCGCATCGCGGGACACTCGGCAGAGAGGTGAGCATTGTTTTTTTAACCATTAATTTCTTTAATTTCACTTTAGCAGTGTATGTGGATACATTACGAAAGCAACAGCCCTGACACCACTTGCCTGGCTCAGCTCCCCCAGCTCTTTCTGTGTCCAGATCCCTCAAAATCCCAGATCTGGGCACAAATGGCGTCTGGAGTTACAATCCGTTCCTGTCTGTGGTCCTGCAAAAAACAGGATCCCCACGGACTGTGGTGTGAAGCCAGTCTAATTCCAGATCAATTGTAGTCTTTAGTTTCTTCAGGAAATTATGTTCCTGCTGAAAGGACTGTCTGAACTTACAGTCTGGACAGATCTGTAACACGGCTGTACAGATATAACATTGGGACCGGTATTTTCCCTCCTCAATGTTCAGGAGGTAAGTAACCCTGACCGCAGGACTTCTGTATAGGAGAGTGTACTGTAAATTAAGGCGACAGGATTCTTCATTTACTAAACAGGAAAGAAAATTCCACATTCTTCCCAAACATCAAAACCAGAACAACACGGGGGGTAATATACACAGCCCTGTAATCTGACCGATAGAGGAAACACTAAGTGCCTGACTTCCATGTAGTAGTCCTCAGTCATAACCCTTAGGCTCCGCAGCTCCTCCACATCAGTGTGTGCTCCACCTATTTTCACTATATGGACCTCTCCCATCAGGGAGTTTTATACAATCCAATCCAACTCAAAGAGAAAAAGCCAGGTACATGCTTATATAAATGGAAGCCAAAAATATCAATCCAAGGCCCAAGAGAAGATGCAGGGGACCCATCAGTCCAAACTAGTCTACAGTAAGTCTCTATCCCGGTGGCTATTAAAGTGTTTTTCTCTAAAATGCTGCAGCGTTTCAGAGTCAAATATAGCTGGCTGGGTAAATACATGCTGCCCAGGGGATGCTATTACGTGCTTATTGGGATATGTGGAGGAAATCTCAACTACGTCCAGTGCCAAACTTGCCATAGCCAGACTTCTGTACTGTGCCAGGAAATTAATTGCGAGACATTGGACTGGGGTTGATCCTCCGACTACTGCTGAATATTCTAATAGGGTGGAGTATATCCTGCAATTGGAAAGAGGTATCTATGAGAAGAGAGGGTCGCAGTCCATGCATGAGATGATATGGGGGCCATGGATCCAATTTAAAGGACTATAAGATACTAGTTAACACTTGGGACACATGGCTTTGCCTGGTGGACTTCTGATGGGTGGGAGAAGAGGTATAGAGGAGAGTAAACTGTGTCATTTTGCTGTGCAAGAATGCAAAGGACTGTACTGCTGTCAGGGAGGGTGGGGAGGGGGAGGGTAGGGGGGTGTTCAACATTGTTGTAGGTGCAGTGGGATATATTGTGTTGTACTGTGTGATTTACATATGTTATATCTGTTATGATGATTGATTACAATATATCAATAAAAATGTATTTGATTTAAAAAAAAAAAAAAAAAAAAAAAAAAAAAATACATGCTGCCCACCGATTGAGCAGCGTATATTTGCTGTCAGGTTCCCCTTAAATCCCCCATAAGGTTCCAGACTTTTTATTTAGTGCCAGTTTTTTTATTTGATACCAACTAGTGGGCGGTGATCACAGGTTCCTCTGGGGCATGTTTTTAGGCTGCTAAACATGGAGAACAGAATGAGGAGAACTGTCTGAGGACTTGATATTTTTCAGCAATTTTGGTTCTCAACAATCCCAATGTGACAAGTCCATCTCCAGAAATCTTGATGTTATTTTGTCCACGGTGCAAGAAGTTTACAACCCAATTGCACTGTAGCTAATCTCCTTGGATGTGGACACCAGAGAAAAATTGATAAAAGGTTGCAACGCAGGAAAGTCCGGATGGTGGATAAGCCGCCCCAATCAAGTTCCAAAGAAATTCAAGCTGTCCTGCAGGCTCAGGGTGCATCAGTGTTAGCGCAAACTATTAGTCCTCATGTGAATGAAATGAAATGGTATGGATGAGAACCAGGAGGATTCCACTGCTGACAAGAGACATGAAAAAAAATCTAAACTGCACTTTGCCAGCAAGTTAAAATCCTTCTGGGAAAGCGTCTTGTCAACAGAGGAGCCCAAGACATAGCTTTTTGGTAAAGCCCTTCATTTTACTGTTTACCGAAAACTGAATGAGGCTACAAAAAAAAAAAAAAAAAAAAAAAAAAAAGAAGAACACAGGACTTAGTGAAATATGGTGGAGGATAGAGATGTTTTGGGATTGTTTTGCTGCCTCTGGCACTGGGGGCCTTGACTGTATGCAAAGGATCATGAAATCTGAATATTATCAAAGGATTTTGGGTCGCAATGTAGAGCGCAGGGTCAGAAAGATGTGAGTGTGTCCTATGTTATGGGTCTTCCAACAGGACAATGATCCTAAACATACTTCAAGAAGCGTGCAGAAACGGGTGGAAAAGCACTGGTGAGTTCTGAAGTGTCAGCAACGAGTCCGGATCTAAATCCAATTGACACCTGTGGAAATATCCTAAAGTTGCTGTTGGGAGAAGACCTGGAGCAGTTTGCAAAAGAAGAATGGTTCAAAATTCCAGTTGAGAGGAGAAAGAAGCTTGTTGATAGTTATAGGAAGCAACTGATTGCTTATTTATTCCAAAGGGAGCAACCAAATATTAAATTGAGGGTGACAATTTTTGTCTGGACCATTTTTGGAGTTTTGTGAAATTACGTCCAATTTGCCTTTTTTATCTCTTTTTTTATGTTGTTTCAGTACACACAAAGGAAATAAACATTGTGTAAAAAAAAACACATGTAATTGCAATAATTTTCTCAGAAATATACTTCATTATCTAAAACAATCTCAAAAGCTGTCAACACTTTCAGCCATTATTACATTTATTAATCTAAATCTCAGACTCCTATGGTATCTGTGTCCATTGTAGTATATCGATGTACCAGAATAATGCATTTGATGCACACTCCTGAGGTTTGATTCAAATTAATAAAATCCCAATGATGCAGGTATATGTACAAGGTGCTTCCCTGATGGGTTCCTTGAACAAGCTGTGCGTCCCCTTCACTGATACAATGTAGCAAATCAGAACAAGAGAAAGTTATTTAGTTAAAAGGGTTGTCCTGGATTTGTTTATATGTGTGTATCTAGGCTGCAAAATGTTGACAATTTGTAATTTACACCGTGTCAACATATTACATTCATACCTAGATATCACCCTTTTGAGGCTGCTGGAGACCGCCGATCAGGCGGTGATTGTTTTGGAGCTTGCATGTTAATGCATAACTGGTCATTTATGCCCAGTCTACTACAAACATGCCTGACTCCTGCAGGCCCCCCTCAGTCTCAGCATGCCTGGCCAGCCCTGTACTGCTACAGGCCCATTCGCGCCCCCATGACCCCCCCCCTCCCATCCCATCTCAGCATGCCCGGCCCCCCACGCAGACTACTACAAGCCCTCCCCAATCCCAAGCATGGCCAACCCCCCAGTCCCCAATATGACCACCCACCCCCATTGCACACAGCGGTCACCTCCTCTCTAGCACAGTGTGCCAAATCCACAGCTGTGCGAAGATGACAGCTGAGTGCACTGAGCTGCGGATTTAGCTCACTGTCAGAGAAGATGAGCTGTATGCAATGCGCTGTGTGTTCACCTCCTCCCCTGTGGCTGCGCTGTCAATGGGACCGAACCTCCTCTCTCTACCACAGCCTCCTGCTCAGTGCTGCAGGAGATAGAGAGGAGGAGAACTGGCTCCACTGACACAGAGCAGGTGACTGCAGGAGAGAGGAAGACCAGTTCCACTGACAGCGTGGCCACAGGGGAAGGAAGTAAGGACACAACACATTGCATACAGCAGTCATCTCCACCGACACAGTGTGCCGGATACGTAGCTCAGTGTACTTCGCAGTGATCTCCTTCACACAGCTGAGAATTCGGCACACTGTGCCAGAGGAGGAGGTGACCGCTGTGTGCAATGGGGGGGGGGGGGGGGGGGGAGGGGTTATATTGGGGACTGGGGTGGGTGGGGGGGCTTGCAGGAGTCTGCAGGAGGGGAACAGGAACGCTGACACTGGAGGGAGGGCTGGCTTGTAGGTGACAGAGGCGTATTTGGAGGAGTGTGGGCGTAAACGACCAGTTATGAAGATTGCACCCAGGCTCCAAAACAAACACGACCCCTGGTCGGTCTCCTGCAGACGCACAAAGGAAATATCTAGATACCGTAACAATGCAAAATGTTGACAGGGTGTAAATTACAAACTGACAACATTTTGCACCCAAGATACATAGATGTTATAAAAAGCCTGGACAGCCCCTTTAATGCATCTATCACATTGGGTAAAACTGAAGCAAACCATCATGAGAAGCCATCCTAAAAGACACGTACCTCTGACTGCTAAGAGCACTGAGCCTTATTCACATACTCAGAACAGTGAATACTTCTGCCAACCTTTGTTACATAACAGGTAATACAAAATAGAAAAAGTTTATAACCTGTCAAAGCTAAGAGAAAAAAATATGAATCAAGGAGGAAACCCTTCACACAAATGGCACACATAGTAAGCTGGTGTCCTGTGTGTCTGCCTACATACTATCACTGGGTGGGGATACACCACGCTTCCAAAATACTGAACATCTGACTCATCATCTGCAGACACATCGCTGCCAGGTTACAGCTTGTACCAACAACAGATTCAGCAGGAAATGTGTGAAAGAAACTGACAACATACAGAACACAGAGTTAAATGACATCCCATATAGTGCATGTGTGCCCCCTCAATTAAAGCTCTGGTACATTAGAAGGAGAAGTGATCCTTAACTTGATTATTGCCTCTTGGACCATAAATGCACTGAGTATTTTAAGACATTCAAAAAAATGTAAAGTTTTTCCAGTGAAAATCACTTCAGGAAACTTCTTTGGGGGAGATTTTATTTGCTTGGAGAGTTTCCCTTGAAGCGTTTTGATTATTAGACAGGGTTTAGTTTGGAGGAGTTTCCATAATGACATTTTTCTTCCTGTAAAAACCCTTGGGGAAAGCTAAATCGCAACAAAAACACTGCATATTTATTGCTGGGAAACGCAATGTTTATACCCACCCTTAAAGCAGATTTGTGCTGTTCCGCCGATACTCCAGCTGGAAATATATGAATGACCTGACAGCTCAGTGTCATAAATTGGGGTCGTGTTACTAAGTTGATGCTACTGACTGCATGGAATCAATCTGAGTAAGACTATAGACCATGAGTGGGGAACCTCAGGCCCGAGGGCCGCATGCGGCCCTTGATGATCTTTTCTGCGGCCCCTTGCAGATTCCTGGGGACCGCAGAGCTCGGGCTGGCAGCCACATTTTGCCGGCTACCTGCCCTTTAAATCCCGCTTCCCATTGATCTACATGCCCCAGTCTCAGCCTCCCCATTGACATATATGACCCCAGCCTCTCCTGTGATGTTTATGGCCTAGCAAACCTGGAAAAGCAGTTGAGAAGCAACATGATCAATATCACCTAACATCACAGCTGAACCAAGGAGAAGCAGCTCCAGCCATCACAGTAGGGGGGGGGAGAAGATATTGATTATCCAAATATAGAGGGTAATTTTCAAGCTAATAGTTTTGTGCAGCCCCCAAAGGAAGGTAGAAGTTTCCAAATGACCCTCAGCAGAACAAGGTTCCCCAACTCTGCCATAGAGGGAAACAGTGCTCTGATGAAGAGAATTGGAACAATTCAATTTATTTGTGAATCTTCCAGGAGGAGCAACAGGAGCCTCTTTCTTCAAAACTCTCAGTTGTCCCATTCCGCTGAATTATAAGGCTGTTGTAATTACGATAGGTCAGGAGACTTAATGGGATCATCAATAAGGCAATATAATCCACATTGGCAATGTAGTCGTCGTTATCCTCGTCGTCGTCAAAAGCAGAGACCACCCTCCCTTCAATATAGCTTCCAAAAGAAAATTAAATGGATATTCCCATCTCCAAGATCCTATAATATGTAGTATATGTAATAAGAATAATTAGCAAATGGCTCCAATTAGAAATGTAGTAAAGTTCTCCTGATTAGCAATCACTTACCTCATGTGCAGGACATTACAGCTATGGTATCCATGGTTATGACAACTAGCAAGTAACTGTCACTATATGAGGGGTCGTAACCATGGATACCCAAGCTGCTGAAATGTCCTGCACTTAAGGTAAGTGACAGCTAATCAGGACTATACTACATTATTATTACACCGAGTACATATTGGGATACTATCTTGGAGATGGGAACACCCTTTAAAAGGGGTTGACTGACCTAAAAACTGATCATTCTGCGGTCACCAAGTGACTGCAGACTTATCAATCCTCCAGTGCACACACTGTGCACTGCAAGGATTCACCGGTTTGCAAGTCAGGAATGGACCGAAATTATGCGTAATACATGTTCACAGTAACAACACGATTAGTGGGCGGTCAATACCAGTCCATGCACTAGGCGTGTCTGACTAGTGGGAGTGGCCTCGCTCAATACAAGTGTGTGCAGCGGGAGTGGCTGTCTAGTATGTGCAGCGGGAGTGGCTGTCTAGTATGTGCAGCGTTGCTCCATACACTTGTATTAAGCGAGGCTGTGCCCACTAGTTTGGGGCACTGGCTGGGAACGAGTACTGGGAGGATGGACAAGTCTGCAGTCATAAAGAGAGACTGCAAAATTATCAGTTTAGACAGGACAACCCCTTTAAGTATTACTGACTGTTGCCACCCAATGTTCAAAAACCTGCAAGCAAAAAGTCTACAAAGAAAAACTGATCCAGTGTTCGGTCAGCTTCACAAGTCAAATTCTGTGGCCTTTTATGGGGCTGTTAAGTTTCGGGTCAGGACACCCACAGCCGGTCCAAAAATCGATGGTTATAGGCTATGGAACTCTGTACGGAATGAAACCAGCTCTGGGGCCAGTGCAGAATGTCAAGGATGGAGAATGATTTATTTTCTAATCTCTGAGTTATGCCTCCTCACTATGACCTCCAGGCAGAACGTTTTGGGTCAGTAATGGAGGGCTCAAAGAGAACCTGTCACAGGGAACATGGAGTAAGATCTGTAGACAGTGTTCTAATCAGGAGGAAATGTTATGCGTTTTAGAACCTGTTTGTTTTGAGCATCGTAGTCCAGTGGGTGGTCACTCAAGTGTCCATACAGCGGTCAGTCACCACCCACTGGACTCAAACACCTGTAATAAGCAAGCATTAAACCGTAAAGAATACTGAATCTATTTACAAAAAAAAAAATCTATGTATACTCCTGCTTAATTATTTGCTGCCCACAAGTCAGACTGCAGGTAAACCCAACACATCACATCAATGCAGCAATACTTAGTACTTGGTGGTGGAACATTAATAAAACACATTAAGAGTTGCGCCCTCTCCCGTGAGCGCACAAAAGGCATTACAGCCTCTCCTGAGAACTTACAGAAAGTGGTACCGATGCCCTCCAACCTCCGCTCCGGCATTACATTACACGGCACCAGCTGTTGTCAATGACAGATCCTCACCTTTCCCACTGCCTGCCCAATTATAGCGCGGCTTATGCACATTGTCTGGTCTGGCTAATCCCAGCCATCCTCTCTCTAAGCACAGCACAACAGATGTCACCCAGAGTTTAAGATGATGAAGCATTAACGCGCTTGAGGGACGAGTGAAGTCTCACCTTAGAGCATAGGTGTACCCAGTGTTCTCGGGAAGACACTGGGGTGGAGCGTACGTGTGAAGATGGGAATAATCCATTCTCAAGGTCTCAGATTATGCTGTAGCAAGTAAAAGGGCATAAGAGAAAAAATCCCACATTACAGTCTTCTATTACACCAATAAACTGCCATACACAGCACCATGAATCAACACGGTGCTCTATAAATAATAATAATACACAATCTCTGGATGCAGACAAGAGCGCACAGCGATGATTGTGGAGAAAGCAGAATGAACCATCAGACCTTACAAGTATGATTATGAGCAGGGTGAGATGACAAATGCATGGGTTGTCAATGGGGAGAGGAAAATATTTGGAATATCCCAATTCTCTTACTTTCATTAGCCGCTGTTGAGGTGCTCATGCTGCGCAGGTCTGGCGTCCAGACCACGGCAGCCTTCTCTTCTGCAGCTGGCATCCTGGGTGCCCTGTGCTTCCTCGTACCCTCGTCGTGATATCACAGGGCCTATTAAGGGGCCCAAGATGCCCGGCCGAGAATGCAGAAGTCAGAAGTGTCTTGGTCTGGCCACCAGGGCTGTAGAGTCGGTAAGCCGAACCACCGACTCCGACTCTTCAATTTCCTTGAATCAGACTCCGACTCCCTCATACATGACTCATGTTTAAGTGATACATTTATTGTAGTACAATGGTAAGATCAGCCTTTAATCATTATTATGATACATTATCAAGATATTGACACAGACCATAATTCATAATATTCAGCACATTCTGCATTGAACTACTGTACTCAATTTATGATATATTTTAGGAGTCAGAGTCAGTCCATTTTATACCGACTCCACCAAATTGGGCACCGACTCAGACTCCACAGCCTGCTGGCCACCACCAATGAGTGGACTAATTGTCAGACATGCCTAGCAAAAATCTTTATTTGGTGAACTGTTTCACCTATAATGTGAAGAGGCTATATATGTGCTACATGGGACAACCCTTTAGTTGACCACATCATCCAACTTTGAGAGGCAGGGCTTTGGAGTCAGTTAGTGATCATTTTAGTGGAGTCGGTATGAAATGGTCCAATACATAATGAAGAGGGCAAAGTAGTTCAATGCAAAATGTGCTGAATATTAAATATTATGAATTTTTATGTTCCATCTAAATCTTAATTATTGTATCATAATAATGAGTAAAGCCTGATGTTACCATTGTACTACAATAAATGTATCACTTAAACATGAGCCATGTATGAGGGGGTCTGAGTCGAAGTTTTGGCTTACCAACTCCACAGCCCTGGTGGGAGGTATATTTCGGCTTACTAATGTGTATACGGCCCCAACTGTTCACTACAGATGAGGAAACTAAGGATTAGACATTTTGGATTTATCATGCTCGATCCTTTGTTGTGGGAGAGTCTCCTCTCCCCATTGAAAACACATGCAGGCTCAAAGAAATATATGGTGGAGTTGGGTGGAGAAGCAGCCAGGTGAACAAGTGTTAAGGCCAGTCTGATTTGCAAGACCTTCATGGGCCACGATGACAGGTCCAGCAGTGGTCTCTTGACAGGAGCTGATCCGGACATCGCGGCCAGTAGCCAGAACATGATTGTTGGATATGTGAAATCTAAAAGGGTACTGTGGCCTAAAGTATTCATCAGCTCTCCATGGCATGGGTGATAATACCAGATCAGTGGGTGGGTGGTGGAAATCATCATAACTTGTCACCAGCTCTTCTCCAAGTAGTGTGATTGATGAGCAGATTACAGACAATGCCATGATATACATACATGCATATGACCTAAAAGCAACAGTGCATGCTCCAAATAAAAGAAGAGTAGTAAACAGGAAGATATTCCTCCTTAAAGAATCTCAGACAAAACAAGAATCAGGACTCCAGATTAGAGACAGGAAGGCTCCCGGCAGAAGATAGTGAGCGCTGCAGAGGAGCTGACGACTAAACAGTCTCCAACAGTCTCCCCAAGGCCTACAGCGAACACACCCATCCTAACCCAGCCTGAGTCACTGCAGCACATGATCCCACAGACACTTCAAAAGAAAACATGAATATTTCATAGATCGGCGTGAAATTATGAAAACGTCCCATGTGTATCCAGAGTGGTCAGCTATAGCGTTGTATCTACACAGATGCAATGTCACCACACGGTGCCCCGCCAGCATGGAAAATGCTCATACACAGTATGCAGGGCTAATCTCGGGGCCACATAAATAGAGTAGAGTGTTAATGGTACTTAATTGCCAAGGAGAACACAGTTGTCATTGTCTAAATATACAGCCTTCAATATAGGAAAGTAACTCACACCAGCTGGAGAGTCAGCGGTGCAGGCCAACCATCCAACATGTAAGGCGGGGGAGGCCAACCATCCGACACGTACGTAAGGTGGGGCAGGCAAACCATCCCACACGTACGTAAGGAGGGGCAGGCTAATCATCCGACACGTAAGTAAGGAGGGGCAACCAACCATCCGACACATACGTAAGGAGGGGCAACCAACCATCCGACACGTACGTAAGGAGGGGCAACCAACCATCCGACACGTACGTAAGGAGGGGCAACCAACCATCCGACACGTACGTAAGGAGGGGCAACCAACCATCCGACACGTACGTAAGGAGGGGCAACCAACCATCCGACACGTACGTAAGGAGGGGCAACCAACCATCCGACACGTACGTAAGGAGGGGCAACCAACCATCCGACACGTATGTAAGCCTCCTGTCAGCAGAAGCATCAGCCATGACTATTCCGACTGGCTTCTGGCAGGACCCAATTCACTTGCACTATGCTGCTATTTATTGGCGGCATGGAGCAATCTTTGGCCACACATCCTCCCTCTTTTGGGAGACTTTTTTTTTGCAGCTTGACATGGCAGTGCCAAAATTGAAGCACATTCTATCAAGAGACTTCTTCTAAGAAGTGACTTATCTTTTCTCTTTTTCCGATAAGCGTTTTTCAAAACCTGTTTAAAAGTACTGAAGGGGTAGTCTCTTCTTCATCTTCAGGAGCGCACGGCTCCCCTGCCTCCCAACTTCTGGCTTACCAGGGTGCAATGCACTACTAATAATTGATGGTTTGGGTCAGTGACATTTCAGACCAGTGGTACACATTGGAGACTATTTGCCGCTACGAACAGATATAGCTTTGTGTCTGCAACATTGGTGGAGCGTACGGCACCAAGCACTGAAGCCGCCAAAATCCAGCCAAGAATAAGAGCAGCACTTGCAAGATCTATAGCAAACACCTGATCAGTGCTCCTCCGCTGCTTGCCTAGGAGACCGGCGACCGCTGATTAGACGGATTACAGAGGTGGTCGGGAACCAGGACAACAAGCAGTAAACTATACAACTAAAAATTCCTGCCTTCTTGAATAGACGTGCTGTAAGGAGTATGCTAGAGGGATTTGTGGAGTTCATGGTTTGTCTATAATCAGCTTTAGTGGGGATAGTGTGCCAAGTTATTTGTACTATCAAAAGCAACGCAACAGGAACCTGCTTATTCTAGGGATACAGACTACACACGATCAGTCCGACGTGACAAAGTGCAGACCTGGAGGATGGGAAGTCTGGTAGCACTGGAGATTTACTAGTTCTGCCATTCCACGTGTGTAGTAATACACATCCCTGAATTTATTAGCTCCAAGGAACACACATACATATTTTCTCAGTGCCTCAAATATTTGCATCATCAGGGGGCAAACAAGGCTCTCCGATAGGTACAGACCGATTCACAAATGGGTATAAGCAAATCGCCATTATGTACACTGTAGATGACTATCACATATTTGATGTCTGACTGCAACTTACCAGAATTGCAGAATACAGAGAGCTTCCAAGATATTCCTACATCGAGACCGACTGAGCAGAGGTATCAGACTCCCCAGGATAACAATATGCGATTTATAGGGAAAGGTGCCCGCAGAGTGTAAAGATCGCGTTGCGAAACGGTCTTCTATCTGCACCAGAACGTACATTAATTGCTGACCTCAATACTGATTTTGGTGCCGAATTTAGCCTTGGATGATACTCATCAATTAATTAAATCAATGGTGTCTGGGCAGAAGATTGAGCACGATGTGGATCTGGGCACTTGCAGCATTTTTATTTTAATCAAGTTGAGGAATTTCAGGGGGGGAACCGTACCGTAATTAGTCGTCTGAATCCAGCAGCAGTTCACCGCTTTGCAATATCACAATGAGTCTACGAGGGTTACCAAAAATTGCAAACTAGTCTTCAAAGAACGGATTTCCCAACCAAGGTATAATGGGGTCATGAGAGGAGACCCCACTAGGTGGTCATACAATGTGTCCTGAGGTTTATTCCTCACTCACACACATATTATGAGGAAAGACGTGACACGTTCAGCACCGTGATGTATTGGAGTCATTATCTGGCAGATGCTTTGGAGGCAGCACAGAGGCACTTATGGTTCTATTTAAAAAAACAAACACTGTCCACCATTGTATATGTGGTCGTTTGTGCCCATGGATTTACTGTCCGTATGGACCCTAAAAAAGGCGACTGATCCCAGTTTAATCATCACCAGTGAACTAGGAAGGTGAACATTTGGTGCAGAAATTTTATGGGTGTATGGGTGGAAGGGCTGAAAAACGCAGGTAAAGCTGCACCAAGATTTAACATGATGCTGAGGTTTTTTTTTGCAGAAAAAAGCAACGTGCATAACAGTTCAGAATTCTCATTGACTTTGCTGGCATAAGGATAGGCATGCAGATATGTGACAAATCTGCACCAAAAAATGCATCAAGAACAGTGTGTGCATATAGCCTTAGGGTATGTGCACAGGTCTAGGATTTGGTGCAGAAATTTTCTATTTCTCCATCTTTTGGCAGGAAAAACGCAGTGGGGAAAAAAAAAAAAAAAATAGTGTTTTTGCTGAGTTTTCAGTGCAGTTGAAATCTGCATCAAAAACACAGACAGAATTGACAAGCTGCAGATTTATTTCTGCACCAAATCTGCTAAGGAAACAAAAAAAAAAAAAAAAAAAAAAAAATACTCAGTGTGAATGAGACTTCAGGATTCTCATTCACTTTGCTAACACTCAGGAAACCTTTCAGGTTTTGTTATAGATCTGTAGCAAAAAAAAAGTGACAAGAACATGCCAACGTGTGCACAGGCCCTTATGGTTAAAGGGGTTGTCTAGGTTTGTAATTAAAGTCTGTAGTAACTCCATGTGCTTGCAGACTTCTGAACACGTCTAGTGGGAATGCGGCTGGTAGCATGGATATCACATACTTGCACTCACATGACTGCAAGTCCCAAGGAATTCTTCAAATGTATATGAAGATGAATTCACAAGTTTAAAGTCACAGATTGACTGCAGACTCATCGCAGCCTTAAAGGCGTTGGCCAGGTCTATGTGCCTACAGGCATCTGTACTCAGATCAGTTTGGCTGCATTTTCTGCAGTCAAAATGTTTTTTTTTTTTTTTTTTTTTTTAAATGGTCACAATCGCATCATCTGTTTGTGTTGCTTTTTTTTCTCTATTTTCTTAGTGCTGCATCTTTTGCTTTTTCAAAGTGCACAATAACAGGTCACCTGACTGGTTACGCATCGGAATAAAAAACACCATTGTACCAGAGTTCTCGGGTCCCGGTTTCCTTTCAGCAGCGCGGATCACCAGCACTTCGAACTGCCTTTCCCAGTTGTTTGCCACATTACACGTGGGAGTGTGGATCCAGCGGCAGCTGTTTGTGTGCAGATACTAGTTGTGGGTTAACATAACCGGACCAGGTGAGTAATTTTCCACAGGCAATTGCCCTTCTCTTCCAAAGATAAGACCCTATGCACTTTTTTGTCTCTCGAATCTCTAGTTCTTGCAAGTCCTGTCACCTGAAAAGAGCACATTGCAAGAGCTGGCCATGGGGGGTACGTAATTGGAGTGTTTGTGGTGAGGAAAGTGCAGTAAAAAAAAGCATCACAAACGGACTGTGTGAATACCAATCTTTTTTTTTTTTTTTTTTTAGTAGAATGGAGTCAATGGAGAAAGCGCAGCAGAAAAACTGAGCAATAATTGACGCTCATTACTTTCTGGATGCACACAGTAGTCAAAAACACTGATGTCTGCGCAGCAAATAGAAAATCACATTCACTTTGCTGCAGATGCACCGACTGATCCATATGTGGTGCAGAAAAAAAAAAAAAAAAAAAAAAAGCAGAACCAAAAAACAGATCAGAAACAATGCATTGTGTTTCAGAATTAAAGAACAAATCAGCCCCGAATCTGTTCATGCTTCAAAAATGTGTAATTTTTAAGCACCACATTCTCATGCTGCGAGAGACAAAGGCTGCCTCTGATATAGTGGGCACAGTTCAGACCAGCAGTGTGACCACACAGCTGTTCTGAACTATCCGGGTATGTGCACATGATCCGGTGGTACTGCATCCAAGATGAAGTGCCTCCGGACACGAGGGAAGCTGCGGGTGAAAGCAGCCGCGCCGTGCCCACGTCCTGTGTTGGGTACAGAACGGCTTTACCCTGCATTCACCCACTGGACACCGCTTCCAAGTCTGCAGCAATATAACATGCTGTGGAGATGCAGAAGGGCGGCAAACCGCACCGCAGCTAAAATAACACTGCAGAGGGTAGAAGCACAGTGGGGATTTCTGGACATCCCATCCAGTGTGCTGGTAATGCACAGCTAATCATTATGAAAGCAGCGCAAGCACGCTGTGTTCATAACGCTAAGAACCCTGATTGTGTGCACATAGCCTCAGTGTTTAGGAGAGTACTATCCCCCAGGATGAAGGAGGCCAGGGTCTGGTGTTCTGCGACAGATACGAGATCAGCACACAACTTTAGATCAGGTCACACTTGCGTATGGCATCCAATGTAATATGCTAATGACCCTCAGCTCAGGCTCTGCTGTGAGCATGATCGGGTCATTACACTGTGATCTGATCCTGCGATCACATCACAGCTGCGGACAGATTAGTCTCTCCATTTCCTCCATTGCTGGCCTGTGTGTATATTGCACTGCATTCGCATGTCTGCAGAGTATAGTGTGAGGTTTCACTCCCTCCCATAGACTTGTATTTGTGTGAGCGATTCGAGACTTACAGACAATCTCAGCATGTTGCAATTTTTTTCCTCGCAGGTCTTAGCTGCCCGATTGTTTAATAGAGGTCTAGTGCATTGAGAGATTTTCTCGCATTACAGTCATGCGAGTTAAGGTACCGTTACACGGTACGATATTGTGAATGATATTGCTGAAACGGCATGGGCTTGGAGTCGTTCAAACGACATCGTTAGGACGTCGTTGCGTGTGACACTGAGATGTGACTGATAAATCGTTGGATCGTTGATCGCAGATTTGAGAACATGTTCTCAAATCAGACGAGCGTCCTTCAGCCAACCTGCTGCATCGTTGTGTGAGACACCGCGATAACGATGACGTTAACGACTTCGCCTACTCACACCAGTGAACAAGTATCGTTCGCTGGGTTGTGCGAACGATAGCTGCTCGCCACATCGTTGGTGCGTCGTTCACGTTATCTAGACGTGTGACATCTCACCAACGATCTCCAAAAGATGTCCTAATGACCGCGCTCCCGTGACATCGTTACAACATTGTGGCATGTAACGGTACCTTTACATGTCGCTGTGACTCTAGCCTTAGGCTGGGGCTACAACTAACGCTGTCAACTTCTTTATGCCCCCAAACCTATCACAACCTGTCCCTGCAGCTTCCTAGTACATCCCTAACCCTCCCTGTCTGAACTAATACTGTGCCGTAATAGTTGAGAAAAATAAATTTAGTAACTTACATTCTCCTATGGTAATTATGTGGTGTCTTCTGGGTGTAATCACTCTGGACGTTCTCTCCGGGTCCATGTCCCCCCTCGCTACATGGCTATCACGTTCCGGTGGGTGCGGTAACCTAATTTCCAAGTGAGGTCCCGGCATTTGAAATCTATGTGCTTCTTCCCAGTATGACGCCACGGCCATGTCATTTCCGGTCCTGTGCATTGATGGCAAGTATTGGGTGTACTAGCTGGCTTCAGAGCATGTGCAGTGCGCATTCTGAAACCAGCCAGCACACCCAATTACTCACCCACAATGCACAGGACTGGAAAATTATGCCACCGGCACGTTACACCAGGAATAAGCACATACATTTCAAATGCTGGGACCGTGCTTGAAAATTAGGTTACCACACCCACCGGGACGTGATAAGCATGTAGCGAGGGGAGACATGGACCTGGAGAGAACACCCAGAAGACACCACACAATTACCATAGGAGAATGGAAGTTACTAAATGATTTTTCTCAACTATTACATCACAGTATTAGATCAGACAGGGATGTACTAGGAAGCTGCAGGGACAGATAGTGATGGGTCTGGGGGCTTGAAGTAGCTAACAGGTGTCCTTAAATAAAAAAAATTATAAAAAATAGTTGATGCTTAGTGGGAGTGATTGTCTATGAGCGCAGCCTAATATTAATCATAACTTACACCTCAAAAGCCAAGGATGCTCCAGCCCAGGACTACAGTCCAACACTGGTGCACAGTACCTGACAGGAGTGCCAAATTCATTGAGATTTCTAATATAAAATAGAAAAATATTAGAAATAAATGAAAAGTGAAATTGGCGCACCTTCCTCCAGCGCTCCCTGGATGAAGGCAGATGTAAACGTCAACATGAATCTGCCCCCGGTGTGCAGGACGCAGACAGACGGCTCATCTGGTCTCTTTCTGACCTCAGATCATTAGATGCCTCTCAGACCAGAAACTCGGCAGGTCATACATTCAAGATATCAGTGGTCCCGCTTGGCTGTTCGGGGGGCCATCGCTGCCATAAATGTGTGCCAAAGAGACACTGGGGCAGATTAGGAGAAAAATAGTGTTGCCCATAGCAACCACAAAGCAGTGTTTACAAAATAAAAGCCAAAGAAGTATCAGTTGCTATGGCGATGAAGACCATAGATACACGCTTGATAAATGAGGACCAGTGTCCTGGCGTATATTTATCCTGTGTGTACATGCGCCCACGCTTGTGTATATGTATATATATTACACACGCACAAACACAAATTAAGATATAATAACAAAACTGAGCCTGGCCATCTGCCGGAAGCCATTACCATGTGCAGTGACATAGCTGGCCACACACTTCTCATGGTGAAGGTCACGGAGACTAGTCAGTCTTCCCATAGTTTTATTATGACAGTTCTCCATGTGTCAGCAATGAATCCTGAGTAGGCTAAACCATGCAGCATTGAAACAGTTAATGGCGGCCCGGAGACTGCAAAACTAAGCTGACAGCAAGAGCAACTGTTCACAGGAGGGGGTCCGCTGAGTGAAAACAGCAATCCCCCCTATAAGAGGATCCCAAGTGCAGGGACATCTGCCAGGACAGTTTACAGAGCTGTATAGTGACACATGTTCAGGATACAAGGACCTCATTATACAGCACCACATACAACTGTCTGCCAAGAACTCTGGACCAGGCAGCAGCTAACCCTGAACATCCCAGACACACCTGTAGGGGAGCAGCAGCAGGGTGGGTGCTCTGGGCAGGGTGGGCGCTCCCCGGCAGGTGTGTCTGGATCACATGCTGGATTTGATCTTCCCTTTGATTTAAGATCCCGCTTTACAGAACGGCATCAAAAATCACTGCTCCCTGTTTTATACAACTCGCCGTGTGATCCTAAAGCTTCAAAACCATCGGGAAAAGTTTTTCAATGCAGATTAGGAGTGTCCGGGATTGTGAACAGATTTGGGTTTTGCTGCAGGATAATCTGCTGCAAATAATTGGAGTGTTGGCAAGAAAAATACTGTGCAAAATGTGCATTTTTTTACAATAGTTTTTCCCCCCATTCATCTGAAAGGGTAAAAAAACTGCACTTTTGAAGAAGAAAAAAAAAAAAACGCTTTTTTTGCTCAAATCCACAAGGAAAAAACTGAGCAGCTCAAGTATGAGAGCTCAGTAATCACACTTTGCTTGTAGTAAAAAACGCTGCATTTTTTCCTGCAGCAGAAGTGTTCAGGGGACAAAAAAGTGCTGAAAGAATGCAGAGTGTGAACAAGCCCTTACACAGGTTCATGAAGATTGTTCCCAAAGCCACAGAAAAAGATGAAGATTTAGGAAATATTATGCAAAGATCTGCAACATGTGAACGTAGCATAATAAAGTTTCCAATAGTACATCTGGGGTATTTACAAGTTACGTTACAGTGCAGGGAGAAAGAGGCGCTACGGGATGAGAAATATGGCTATGTGGTTGAAAGCCATGGACTTAGTCCACCTTCAACCATAAAAACCATGAAACTATGTGCCGACATAGCGCTTTTTGCAGCTTTTTTTGTCACAAAAACATATGTGTATACTTCCCTCAGCAATGTTTATGGGAATTCTGAATTGGTGTGCCAATGATGTTTTTTTCCTTGCAGATTTGCAGCTTTTTTTGTCCAAAGACAAGATAACGAGCATGTGTTTTGGCATATGAGGAGCGTTTTTCTGCCCTTCCTGCCATTGAGAATAAAGAAAAAACATAAGACCTAAACCTGCACTGGATATTTGCTGCATTTTTCTGACACAGTATGCAGTTTAGCAGCGTTTGTGCTGCAGAAAATGTTTGCACCTACAAAGTTGTGTCGGCACATAACAGAACACTTCCAAAAAATATAAAAACTTGCAAATAAGAGTCACTTCTAACATAACACTCGGCTGCCTTTACAGTTTTTTGATACAAAATTAACAGCTATAATGCGCTGAATGGGTGGGTGGGGGGGGGGGGAATAACTCCTTCAGCCTGTTGCCCATGCCCTTAGGTTAGGGGTGGCCAACCTGTGGCACTGCACATCACAAATTACAACTCCCAGCGTTCCAGAGTCTGCTCATGCATGCTGGGAGTTGCTATCCCCTTCCCCATAGGGCACATTGCAACATCGACACAGCCATAAGAAATAAGAAATGTGATCATCACAGTGCAACAGAAGCATAAAATACTCCAAGGTGCACTGTCTTACACTACGCGAGTATCCCCCCCCGGCGGCCCTACACTACGAGAGTATTCCCCCCCGGCGGCCCTACACTACGAGAGTATCCCCCCTGGCGGCCCTACACTACAAGAGTATCCCCCCGGCAGCCCTTATACTACAAGAGTATCCCCCCGGCAGCCCTTATACTACAAGAGTATCCCCCCGGCAGCCCTTATACTACAAGAGTATCCCCCCGGCAGCCCTTATACTACAAGAGTATCCCCCCGGCAGAACCTTATACTACTAGAGTATCCCCCGGCAGAACCTTATACTACTAGAGTATCCCCCGGCAGAACCTTATACTACTAGAGTATCCCCAGCAGCCCTTATACTACGAGAGTATCCCCCGGCAGCCTTACACTAGAAGAGTGTCCACCGGCAGCCTCAATCCCAGCAGATTTCTCCTATGCCCCAATATATCCTTCCTATTTAGGGGACAAAATAAATTACCACTTGCAAGTTACAAATTGTATCCAGCACACTGCATGTGCACTACAAGTCTCTAAATAAACAGTCACAAATGTTGCAAAATCACTAATACATAGGATGCCCCTATTAAAGCAAATGAATTCAATGATGTGTGATCTCAGTCAGTGTGGTGCGTGACACCACGTCCACCTGCACCTCTTCTGACAACATGACCATTGCACTGATCCTATATATTGTGCACACTGACAGCTGACCTCCTCTGGATACACATGTGTCTACCACCTCCACCAGCCGAGACCCCGGTGAACCTTCTCAGGCCTCTTTCTGTGGATGCACTGAAGCTTTTAAAGGAGCAGAAACAGCATAGCAACAATGAGACCCCATCCAACTATTTATAACTTGCCAGCCTCAATGTGTAGGAATCAGCACAGCAAGCAGAGAATGGCAAGCAGAAAGCGCACAGGCAAACCTAGGTCTCCCAGCTGGTGAAGCGGCTGTGTGGCATCTCCTAGGGCTGCTCCGGGCACAGCCTAGATGGCACGTCCCTCCATTCTCCAGCTGCGGCTGCTTGCAGAAGAGGAAGTTTGGAAGTTGTCAGGGGTTTTCTAGTCCACACTGCTGCAAGATCCCAAAATGGCTTCCCTGCCTCAACAAAGCCTGAAGGATCAGCCTGGTGTGAACGCCCCCTCCACAGCTCAGCTGTCTGTCTCAGCCTGTCTTCAAAACCATTGGAGGACAAGCTAACAAGTCAGCCCAGAAGATCAGCTTAACCCCTGCCATGCCCTGAAGAGCATGCAGAGCTGTCAGTCTCCTCCATGATGGGCTAGAAGGGATATATACACATACATTCAGTGCCGGATCACACTGGGCATCATTCACTACAGCAGTGTCCCCCAACTCCAGTCCCCAGGACCCACAACGGTGCAAGTTCAGGATTTACTTAGTATTGCACAGGTGATGATTCCAACCCTGTGCAATGCTAAGGAAATCCTGAAAAACCTGTCTGTTGTGGGCCTGGAGGACTGGAGTTGGGGGACACTGCACTACGTATATGCCAGGGAACGTCATGTTAAATATTCATTATTGCTATTTATAAAAGCTATCATTTATTATTGCTATTCATAATATTTATAGAATCTGTCATTCCTATCCCGAGTGGTATGATTTTTTTTTTTTTTTCAAAATTAAACTAAAAATAAAACCCAATGGCAATTTTCATGCAGATAAAGATTTTTGGAAAATTATTAATAATATTCTAAACCCCAAATTTTAGGCTGGGTTTATACTGGAGGCTCTGCTGCCAATGCAGAAACCTGATGGAGTATACGGCTACATTCAGACTCTGCGTTTTTTTAATCATTTTTTTTTTGCAGTGCACTGCAGAAAATGGATCACTTAAATGAGACTCCAGCAAAGTCTATGGGTTTTCATTTTTGCCATCCAGACTGTGCTCTTCTACAGTGATCTGTTTTTTTTCACTTTAGGAGAACTCCGGTTTTGAAAATGACATGTCAATGTCTGCAGCGTTTTTCCCATAGCAGCCCTTCAAATTGAGGAAAAAAACGCAGCAGTCAAAAACTGATCAAAAAACTGATCCTTTTTTTTGGGTGTGTTTTTTCTTTTGACAGCTCCAGTTTTGCAGCTAAAAACACACAGCAGAACAGAAGAGAAAAAAAAAAAAAAAAACACACAGTCTGAATGTAGCCTAAGGCTATGGTCTCACACTTTTTGTGCTCAGTTTTTACCTTGGTTTTATGCCACTCTAAAGGGGGTGTCACACGCGTCAATGTCGTCAGCGAGATGATCGCTGACGACATTGACGGCTGATTGCTGGTGAGCTGTCACACAGACAGACTCACCAGCGATCAATTGACCAGTGACATCATGGAAACGATTTAAATATCGTTTCCACGATGTCCTGCTCCCGCTGCCAGCCTGCTGGAAGCGGGAGCAGGCTGGTCTCCAAGGTAAACTGCGGGTAACTAGGCAGCGCGCGCTGCCTAGATACCCGACGTGTACCTTAGTTACCAGCCTCCTCCGCTCACCCGGTGAGCGGAGGAGGCTGGTAACTAAGGTACACAGTCGGGTATCTAGGCAGCGCGCGCTGCCTAGTTACCCGCAGTGTACCTTGGATACCAGCTCCCAGCGCTTGTGAGAGGCGCTGGGAGCTGGAATATCGCTAGTCCCGGTGTCACACGCAGCGATGCTGCGTGTCCACCGGGCGACAATCGCCAGGTTTCTGAGCTGGTTCTGAAACCTGGCGATCATCAACCAGCGATTTATCGCTGGTTGATGCAGTATGTCACACGCGTCAATATCGCTGCAACGTCACGTGCAGCCGATATCGTGCAGGCGATATTGACGCGTGTGACACCCCCTTAAGACTACGTTCAGACGTGGCGTAATTGCCGCGTATTTCTGCTTTTGAGTGCTCGCGTAAAAGCAGTGCAGCAAAAGAAAGCTGGATACGTCTTCCAGCAAAAGCTATAGCTTTTGCTGAAAGGCGTGCAGACGCCGCATATTTTTGCGCGCGCGCTTTCACTGCAAAAGCGCCAACAAAGAATTGACAAGGCAATTCTTTGCGCTTTTTTCAATGCACTTGTCCCATAGGCTACATGTTAAAATGGCCTTGGGAAAAGCGCGGCGTCTGCATTTAGTTGCGCGTTTACGCACAAAAAATAAAGCGCCACTGCCAAATATGCGGCAAAATACGCCATGTGTGAACGAAGCCTAAACCTATGTTTGTGATTGCAATTTAGGGAAAAGCTGTGCACACAATGGTTTTACTGCTTTGCAGTAGCTGAAACCTGCACAGGTTTTGCTGAGTTTTGAAAAGAGCGAGCGCAGCAATTGTTTTCTGTGTTTTTGCAATGTTCTGTGGGCAAAAACAGGAAAAATACAGCAAAAGTTTCTCCTGCCAAGAAATCTGGATTTACAAGAAACCCCTTTTTGCTGTAGCAAAATGTTACATGTGTGAACATAGTCTAAAGGTACCGTTACACGAGGCAACGTTGCTGCAATGTTGCCAGCAACTTCACGTTCATGGGAGCGCGCAACGTTTTTGGCACTTTTTACCAAGATTGCCTTGGAGATGTCACGCGCAGAGATATTGTAGGCAACTCAACTACGATGTTGAAAGCACCTTTCGTTCGCTGGGTATGAGCAACCCAGCAAGCGATCCTTATCAATGTAATGAATAGGGAAAGTTGCTTTCAACATCGCTATTGCGATGTCACACAGAGCGATACTAGCAGATCGCCTGAGCAACATCGCCAGGTTTCAGAACATGTTCAGAAACCTGGCGACTCCGCTCAAGCAACTTATCACCGTTGAACCGCCCTGTCACACGTTGCAACACACTAGCGATTTCAACGGCAACAGAGATGCCTACGTCACTTTTGGGCGATGTTGCCGGCAACATTGCCTCGTGTAACGGTACCTTAAGTCTGTGTTTCCACAATCAGTGTTTGAGGTGTTATGGACTGCATTGTGCAGCACAGGCAGAGTGGATGGTTTTCCAGAAATCCTGTGCCCACTGTCCTTTTTTCCTCCGCAGCGTATACTGGTATGCCAGGCAGCTTTCTGCGCCGCCGCTTCTCCGCAGCATGTCAATTTAGCGCAATGGCGTTGGATGCGATCTCAGTGGGTGAACGCAAGGAAAAGCCGCTGCACCATGAACGCAGATCGTGGGCACAGGGCGGCTGCGTTCACCTGAAGAGATTGCCAGCTTCCCTTAAGGTACCGTCACACAGGGACATATCGCCGGCGATGTTGCCGGCAACCGAGGGGCGTGGTCAGGTTGCGGCGACATCGCCGGCGAATTGCCGCGTGTGACGGGGCGATAATCAGGCGATGAATCGCCAGAGTCACATCGCCAGGTTTCCCAACAATGTTGGGAAACCTGGCGATGTTGTTCAGGCGATTCTGCCTGATCGCCCTGTGTAACGCGGCAACCCGCAATGTTACGGGCGATTCCGCCTATCTCCAACATTGCGGGTTATCGCTCGCTGGGTTGCTGGGCAACTCAGCGAGCGATAGCCGCGGCAACTAGCCGGCGACATCGCCGGTAAGTTGCTCAGTGTGACATCTCACCGGCGATGTTGTCAGGGATGCGCGCTCCCGCGATCCCCGGCAATATCGCCGGAGATATGTCCCTGTGTGACGGTACCTTTAGTGTTTCCAGATCGTCTGCACAGTGACCAGAAAAATGTCCACACAAAAAATGGCCAATTGCAGCATCACAAAGTTTCAGATCTCCGACATTTGAGGTGCAGGTGAGGATGTTCACATGATATGTGAAAAATGCCCACAGAAAATTGCCCACAGACACGATTGTCCAAAGAAAACAGTATAGTGTTATAGGAGAGTTTCTCTGCAGGACAGAGAATAGTATATAAAATTATAGGTTACATGCTCTGCAGGACAGGGGGATAGTGTATAGGTGAGATGCTCTGCAGGACAGCGGGATAATATATAGGTATAGGCGAGATGCTCTGCAGGGCAGGGGGATAGTAAACAGGTATAGGTGAGATGCTCTGCAGGACAGGGGGATAGTATAGAATTATAGGTTAGATGCTGTGTAGGACAGGGGGATAGTATAGCATTATAGGCTAGATGCTATGCAGAACTGGGGAATAGGAGAGGTATAGATGAAATGCTCTGCAGGGCAGGAAAATAATATTGAATCATAGGTGAGATGCTCTGTAGACCAGTAGAATCATATAGAATTATTGTTGAGATGCTCTGCAGAACAGGGCAATAGTATAAAGGTATAGATGAGATGCCTTGCAGGACAGGGGGATAGTACAGTGGTATAAATGAGATGCCTTGCAGGACAGGGGGATAGTATAGAGGTATAGTTCAGATGCTCTGCAGGACTGGGGGAAGTATAGAGGTATAGACGAGATGTTCTGCAGCACAGAAGAAAATCTGCGGAAATTGCAGACACAGAAAATTGCCAACAAGTCTATTAAAGACCTGCAGTCCCATGTAACTCCACAGATAATCCAATGATACTTTTGTGAGTGCGGATAGCAGTGATAGCTCCTCTGGATCACACTGCTGCTGGTTCTCATGCGCTGCTGTGTTGGGCTGTGGGAGGAGTAGGGCACAATCAGTGAATGATGAGAGCAGACTGGATCTATCTATTGCTGATAATGACAGACTGCTACAAACCAGAGATCTTCAGAATTTATGCACTAGGTCAAGTGTAAATCACAAGTTGATCACATATCGGGTGAACATCCTCACCTGCACCTCAAATATCAGAGATCTGGAACTTCGTGATGTTGCAATTGGCAATTGTCTGTCTCGGCCGTTCTCCGTGTCGGTTGTTTTTCCTGTGGGCAATTTTTCAGTGACTCCATCTGCACATAAACTTAAGGCCCCGTCACACAGGGCGACATCGCCGCCAATTACATAGGCGACGTAGGGGCGTGGCCTATCGGCGGCGACATCGCCCCTACGTCGCTTCATGTAAAGGGGCGATGTCGGCGCCGCCGGGAGGTCGCCTGGTTTCAGAGCAGTGCTCTGAAGCCAGGCAACTGATCTGGGGCAATGTGCACACATCACCCCATGTAACCGGCCACCGGCGACCTGTCAGGCGATGGGAGCCATAGGCTCCCATTGTCCTGCATCGCCGCTGGGGTTTTCAGACACCCCGGCGGCGATGCCGCCTGACAGCTCGCTGGCGCGGGGCTGGAGATGTCGCCCTGTTTAAATGGGGGATAGCGACACTGGCGGGTGCCAAAAACGTGCGCGCACCCGCCAGTCACCGCCGACATCCCCAGCCCCGTCGCCAGGTGTGACGGGGCCTTTAGGGCCACGTCACACGGTTCAATCTTGTAAACGATATCACCTGAAAAGTCACGTAATGGAGATCGCTAGAACAATTTATTGATATCGTTTGTGCGGTGTCACATGCATAGAGGTCGTTAACGATATAATGGGTCAACAAAGTCTTGCTTCTCTGCTGAGATACACAGGCTACAAATGCAACACTGGGGGCTGCGTGCCGCCCCCGGCTGCAACACTGGGGGCTGCGTGCCGCCCCGGCTGCAACACTGGGGGCTGCGTGCCGCCCCCGGCTGCAACACTGGGGGCTGCGTGCCGCCCCCGGCTGCAACACTGGGGGCTGCGTGCCGCCCCCGGCTGCAACACTGGGGGCTGCGTGCCGCCCCCGGCTGCAACACTGGGGGCTGCGTGCCGCCCCCGGCTGCAACACTGGGGGCTGCGTGCCGCCCCCGGCTGCAACACTGGGGGCTGCGTGCCGCCCCCGGCTGCAACACTGGGGGCTGCGTGCCGCCCCCGGCTGCAACACTGGGGGCTGCGTGCCGCCCCCGGCTGCAACACTGGGGGCTGCGTGCCGCCCCCGGCTGCAACACTGGGGGCTGCGTGCCGCCCCGGCTGCAACACTGGGGGCTGCGTGCCGCCCCCGGCTGCAACACTGGGGGCTGCGTGCCGCCCCCGGCTGCAACACTGGGGGCTGCGTGCCGCCCCCGGCTGCAACACTGGGGGCTGCGTGCCGCCCCCGGCTGCAACACTGGGGGCTGCGTGCCGCCTCCGGCTGCAACACTGGGGGCTGCGTGCAGCCTCCGGCTGCAACACTGGGGGCTGCGTGCAGCCTCCGGCTGCAACACTGGGGGCTACATGGGAAAGTCAACCTGTGGACGAGGGGTAGAAATATGCGTAGGATTCTGGCCCAGGTAGAAAGTAAATGGATTTTTATACTAAATAGTATCACTTCTTTTGTCTTAAGACCTTTGGTTTTAGTGCATTCTTAGAACTAACACTGGATAGGTTTCTTTTAATGGGTACGGCAAAGATATTGTTTTATTACAATAATTTTATGCTTTTTAACTTGCATTTTAATTAGAGTTATTAATAACACTTACCTGAACACGATTGCTTCTGTTTCCTGTTGCCTTCTGGGAAATGTGAAGCTCCGATGCTACAAATATCTGGATATGTACAAAGTCCTTAAAAAGAAGAATAAGAGACCATCTTAATTTCTCAATATGATTGACATATGTAATAGTTTAATACGGTTATATCCCCACAAATTCTTAATTTTTAAGCTGGATATCATATCAATAATTTGTTCTTTATAATAACCAATATTAATATAAAACCTCTTATGAATTTATTTTAACACCATAACAGCACTACTTCATGAAATTTAGAACGGCTTCTTACTTACCAGAGGTTCTATTCAATTTTGATTATATTCTATTATGACTGGATATCATTTTTAATCTAGCCACTATGTATATTTTATCATATTAATAGCACTGGTATCACTGCACTTTATTCTATGACCTTACTATTTTAATAAAGGTACTTTGCTTCCATAACTTCTCTGGTGCACGTACCGATTCTCAATTGTTCTTACAGCACTTTTAAAGGGAACCAACTAGCAAATGCCAGTGCCTTATAAGCAGTGTGATATTGAGTGCAATCATACCTTTAGGCTGGAGGCACACTGTCATGCATCAAACATGGAGCGTGTGTGATGCACGACAGTGATGCGAGTGTACTGCGTTTTTTGTGTCAGTGTAGTGCGAGTGTGATGCGTGCGGGTGAGTGTGCATGGCTGTATGCATGTGAGTGTGCTGCAAGTATGCTGCAAGAGTGCGTGTGTAATGAGTGTCAGTGTGATGCTGTCCGCGGTCCTGAAGCAGACATATGCTGACACACACTGGGTGTGCAGGGGTTAATAGATGCTTTAACTAAAAGCAATTTTCAGCAATCAGTAATTTACTGTAAAAGCCACCCAGCTCCTGAACTCAGGAGCTGTCCCTGGTACTGTACGCTAATAGCGTACCTCACCAGCCGTCTGGCTCTTGAACTCAGAAGCTGTCCCTGGTACTGTACGCCAGTGTCTGTATGGGTGCGAGTTTTATTCGCACCCATATACTTTGAATGGCCACTTGCGCAAGGAAATTGTGAGTATAATGCGAGGAACTTGCTGTAATCTGACCAGTATCCTTTAATGATACTGGTCCGAGTGCAATGCGAGTCCTCCCTTGCATTGCACTTGTGTGAGGCACACGGAATGTGTGCCTTCATCCTTACTTGCCATGTTTTTGATGCAATTTGTGCCATGCATTTTTCATAATGAAGTCAATGTTTGGAAGAGCTGAAAAACAGTCAAAACTGCACCAAGTATTGACATGCTGTAGTTTGTTTTTTTTGCACGCAAGTCTGCAAGGAAACAAAATAAGCAACGTGTGCACAAAACTTCAGAACTCTCATGACTTTGCTGGCATTAGGATAGGCATCTAGATTTGTGACAAAACGTTGAAAGTTTTGCACCACATACAGTTTAAGGCCTGTTTTTATTATTATTATTTATTTATATAGCGCCATTATATTCCATGGCGCTTTACATGCTAAAAGGGGCAGACTAGGACAAGTAACATAGTAACAATAAATGTAGACAATTCGGTCGTACAGATACAAGAGGGGAGAAATACTGTCCGCGAAGGCTCAGCGTCTATGGTCTGTTTCACACATCCGTGAAACCACGAACGTGTGAGACAAGGCCATTTGTGGATGGAGCTTGTATCATGTGTGTCACGAATCGTGTGACACATGTGTGCTGTCCGTGTGCTATCCATGGGTAGCACACGGACAGCCTGTCACCGCATACTCCCCTGCCTCCAGAGCCACTGTCCCTCTCACTTCCGGTCCACTGTCAGGCTTTGTGAAGTGAATATTCATGAGACTAATGAGCGGCATGAACTTCTTGATTTTGACACTTTTAGCTTTTTGTCTGTGGTCCGTGCACACGGATGTTACACTGTGAACACAGGACTTTTTGGAGCAAAAGCGTTCCGTGCTTCTACAAAAAAATGGACATTTTGACGTGTGGAGAACACACACACACACACATCTGCTTCAGACAGGACACAGAAACGGAAGTGTGAAGAGGACCATAGGGGATCATATGTCCCCGTATGTCCATGCCTCCAGCAAGTGTCAGCACAGACCGCATATGGTCTGATTTGGCTCCCATGCATCCCTATGGGCACGGATTGGTCCTTAATGGCCATCTGGGTGTGCAGGGATCCGATTGTGTCCGCTTTTTTCACGTCCCCAAAATTGGAGACTGCTCCAATTTTGGGCACAGCGGACAGAATTGAACAGCATCGGATCTGATACCATCCGATTCAAATAACATGGGAGTCTATGGAGCTCGGGTCAGGGAAAAACCGGATTGTTTCAAGGATCCGGTGTTAGTATATGGAGCATGCTCAGTACACTAAAACTACTCTGCTCAGTGTAATTTCACTTTAGCAGTGTATGTAGATACACTGCTAAAGTGAAATGAAATAAAGCAATATGTTAAAAATTAAAAAATATAAATGCTCACCTCTCCGCCGGCTGTCCAGGACACCAAGAACATGCCTTAAATATCTGTGATTGGCCGGTAGCGATCAGGTGGTATGTGATGTGATATATCACATGATCGCTACCGGCCAATCACATCCTTAAGGTCCTGGCAGCAATCGAATTTCTTCATCTCGGGTCCCGGACAGCCGGCAGAGAGTCGAGCATTTATGTTTTACACATTTTTCTCTCTTTTATTTTGCTTTCATAGTATATGTAGATACACTGGGAAAGTAAAACGTCAGCCCCGACATGTCACATGGGGGGAGGAACACAGGATTTTCACTCTACCCCCTTCCCTCGTGTGACACCACAGCCCCGACACCATTGGGCTCCCCCCAGCTCTTTCTGTGTCCGAATCCCTCAAAATCCCAGATCCGGACACAGAAATGGCATCCAGAGTTCACATCTGGGCCTGCAAAAAAACAGGGTCCCCACGGACAGGAAAAAATTGTGATGTGAAGGAGGCCTTATACTTTTCCTCTGATTGCTCCACTCCTGGTTTTGGTTACAAATCCGGAGATTAAAAAAAACTCACCAAATACTCAATGTGTGCATGTGGTCTAATTCTTACAAAAAAAAGAGACATTTGTTCACTATATACTTGGAAACAGAAAAAAGCTCCAAACACAAACCACATCAAAAATGCAAACAATCGACTGTGTGAGTATAGAGAGGCCGGAGAAAGTTGGTGCATGATCATTTTTTGTTCTATCACACAATAAAATTGAGCTCGGTACCATTTAAAATAGAGGAGAAGGTGAGAGAAAGCAAAGAACCTGAAGGAAACCTGGCAGGACGGGAACAACAGACTCCAGGCAGTAAGAATAAGGCAGCTCTGAAACACTCACATTCATCAAAATAATGAATTCAAAAAAGTTTCTTTACTTTTTGATAGGTTTAAGTCTCTATGGGAGTCTGATGTCAGAAGAAAGAGATACGGTAAATATGTACTTACAGAGATACACACAGCGGTGCGGAGCGCCACATGAGCGGGGACTGCAGGCCGTACAACAGGCGCCAAAAGCACAGGCATAGATAATGCACACAGACAGCCCTATCAGAGGGCCACATAAGAAAAGGAAACGTTCTATTCAGCCACAGCTGACATATCACTTTGTGGGATAGCTGTGTGACAACAGATAACACCGCCATCACAGCTTACACAGGGGATCTCCTGTGACTGCACAAAGTTGGGAGGAGGAAAGCTGGATTATTACATGAGCTTTGCCGATCAGGATACTGGGAAAGCTGGATGACAACATGGAGCCTACAGTGACCCCTCTGTCTGGATCAGTGGTCCATAGAGCTCCATTTAAATTCCAGACGTATAGCCACATATCCATGCGTGGCTGTGTGATTGCATGTTTTTGGCGCGACACATCTGCAACATTCTGTGTTTTTTGTGTCGTAAAAAATATGCCGCCACATGGATCTGTGGGAAGACAGTGACAACTGGACGCACAAGCAGGTCCCATCCGTCACTATTGAAAGTCAATGGCGATGAAAATGGATCCGTGGGCATCCATTTTCACACAGATTGCAAAACATGCAAAGTGTGAAACCAGCCTAACATGAATCCAAGCCTGACTGCAGGATTACACCCGGCAAGTTTTATTATTAAATCTGCAGGTTTCAGAGTAAACTAAGGCCACGTGCACACATTCAGTATTTGATTAGTTTTTTACCTCATGATTTGTAGCCAAAACCAGGAGTGGATGATTAAATACAGAAATGGTGACGTGTTTCTATTACACATTTCCTCTGATTGTTCCACTCCTGGTTTTGGCTACAAATCCTGAGGTAAAAAACTCAAATACTGAACGTGTGCACGTGGCCTTAGAGTATGTGCCAATGGTCCAAAAGTGATGCAAAATTTTCTGCATCAAATCTGCATCCGCTTTTTGCAGAAATTATGTAGGAGAAACATTGTGCTTTTGCTACATAATATGTGCTTTTTTATGCAAATTCTGTATCCGTCTGTGCTGTCCCCACCCTGTAGTACGCCGCTTAGCTTGCATACCGGCAGGCACCTCCGGGTTTTGGCTGCATCACACCCCACGTGGGTAACACGCCCCCTACCCGCATGATGTGTGACGCGGCCGAAACCTGGAGGTGCCTGCCGGAGCGCAAGTCAAGCAGCGCAATTTAATTGACATGCTGCATATCTTTATGGATCAAAAATCCGTAAAAATCTGCAGCTAACACAGTGAGTAAAAATGTGCCGACGTTGGCACAGTACAGCCAAAGTCACATTGACTCTGCTCGCTGACCAATATACCATGCACATTTTTCTAATACACCATAAAAATGTGCAGCAAATGTGCTAGCATAGCCACAGGACCTTAATTTAAAAAGCTGGCCAGGAACTAAAGGACCTGATCTGACTAGTGCAATGCAGTGTATAGCTTCACCCCGCTCCAGCTGATTGACAGGCGTCTCTCCCATGTGTGTAAGAAGGCAGTGACGTAACTCAAAGCTCATGTGCCCCAATGAGAAAGCTCCAACTGGGCCCCCAATTATTGCAAATCTTTATTATTAGTCTTTTTCTATGGGCCAAAATAACTTTTGGGACTGGGCCAGGGTGTGATAGCAACCCCTGGACCTGTTGTAGTTACGCCCCTTTAAGTAGGGACAGTCCCAACTATTTTCTCAGAAAACAGCCCATATCCACATCCAAATCAGTAAAAAGGATTCTGTCACAGACACAGATAGGGGCCCCATTTACTGTTGTTACACAAGGGCCCTTCATCTGTCTGTGTTCACCACTGGATGGTACTAGTTTTACCGTAGTAATTTTTTCATAAATTTCCAGGAAGAATAACAGAGGAGCAAGAATGCAGACTTAGGGTAGAATCACATTGGCAAATGCATTTGACACGATATGCCAATAACCCTCGGCTCAGACTCTGCTGCAAATGTGACCAAGTGTCAAGTATCTGTGGTCCAATTCTGCAATCAGATCAGAGCTGCAGGGGAGAGGGAAAGATTAATCTTCCCATTTCGTCTATTGCTGGCCTCGGTGTATAACGTGCCGCACTCGGGTGACACTCAAGTGCAGCACGATATTTCATTCGTACCCATAGACTTGTATGGGTGCGAGCAATCCGATATTCACAAACAATCGCAGCTGAGGAATAACATGCTGATCTGAGCTGCCTGATTGTACAGGGTACTGTTACACGTCGCAATATCGCAATGCAATATCGACAAAAAGTCACGTGGTGTGGTAGTTGCAGTTGATATCGTTCGTGCGTTGTGTCGTGTAACAGGGCAATGCGACTGCAATAAATCGCAGGGACGATATCGAAATGAGATTGTGCAAGCTCTTCAACTGTGCAATGTTGCATATGCGATCTGGCATGATCGTGCTGTGTGACGGCTCAACTACGATGTTGAACGTAATATCCCCTATTCATTACAATGTTAATGCTCGGTCCCTGGGTTGCTCATACCCAGCGTACAAAAGTTGCGTTGCCTGCCGATATCTCCCTGTGTGACATCTCCTATGCGATCTTGGACAAGTGCCAAAAACGTGCGCGCGCCCGTGAAATTGTATGCGATATTGGAACAATATTGCGACGTGTAACGGTACCCTAACATGTGCATGAGTGCAATGCGAGATTTCCTTGCCTTACACAGAATGTTAATGGAGAATACAAGGATTTACTAATGGTACCGTCACACGTCACGATATAGTGTAGGATATCGCATAGAAGTCACGTGTTTGGAGGTGTGGCTGCGACATCAGAACGATGTTGTAAGTGCGTCGTAGCGTGTGACACCGCGATATCAGTGTGAGATATCGTGAGATCGCACATTGCAGATTTGAGAACATGTTCTCAAATCAAGCGATCTGCGATAATGCCATCTGCTGCATCGTGCGGTGTGACACCGCGATAACTATGTGTTCCACGATTTCTCCAATTCAGCGCTGTGAAAACAAGGAATCCTAATGACCGCTATTCACAATCTCACCCCGGAATCACCACAATGTTGAAGACGATATCTCAACGTCACATCTACACTCCGATCACAATCCAAATCTCCGTGTGAGCGCGCTCCCGTGACTTGTATGCAATATCCTATGCGATATAGCGACATGTGACGGTACCATAACACTGACATGGACCATTTTTATTGCGTTATTTCAGCACCAAAATCACAGAACAAAAACAGATGAGATGTTTGTAAACAAATTCTTTCAAACCAACTCCTGCATGTTTTTTAGTTTTCTAGTTTTGGATTACAATTGAAAATATAGTGCGTTTTAAAACACATCAAAGAATTGACATGCTCGTTGTTTGAAAAATGCAGCAAAAATAATGTAATATTTAATTTATTGCAAGAAATAATAGCAATGCGTGCACAAACTTTCCTGACTCACATAGGTTTTGCAGGGAATGAAGAAAAGGCAGGTTTATATTAGCATGGATTTGCATAAAATCAAAGTAAAATGCAGCAAAAACACCCTGTGTGAACATACCCTAAAGCTCCAGTCATACACAACGATGCTCCAACGATCCCGACAGCGATAGCGATCCTGTAGGGATCGTTGGTGCATCGTTACCTGGTCACTGGAGAGCTGTCAAACAGGCAGATCTACTCAGCGACCAGGGAGTGACCTCCACATCGCTGGAAGCAGGGAGGACGCTGGTAACTATGATAAACAACGGGTATCTAGGCAGCGCGCGCTGCCTAGATACCCGGTGTTTACCATGGTTACCAGCCTGTGAGGTCGCTGATCGTTGGTCTCTCGCTGTCACACGAAGTGATGCGTGCTGACCAGCGGGAGCGCAACGACCAAAAAATGACCCAGAGCACTTTGTAACGATCAGCGATCTCACAGCAAGGGCCTGATCGCTGCTAAGTGTCACACTGAGTGAGATCGTTAGCGAGATCGCTGTTACGTCACAAAACCTGTGACGTTACAACGATCTTGCTAACGATCTCGTTATGTGTGACGGGGGCTTTACAGTAGATTTCAGACTGGATATCTATTAAGTGGGTTGTTCTCTACTTAAACATTAATAATGTCCAAAACTAGTACAAAAACAAACAAAAAAACAAAAAACAAAACAACTCCCCTCCACTCCTTCAAACCTAGCTTATTGGACACCCCTTGCTCTCATGTATCACTTTGTGTCCGGATAGGGCATCCGGTGAATTCAGAAGCCCCCAGTTGTAAGAAAGACAGGAGGGTAGCAGAGACCACAGGACAGAGTACAGGGTGAAGAAGGCAAGGGTTTGGTGGGGGACATTTTTAATTTCACTTTACACTCCAGAGGGCCTCATTAATCCGTTGTTAGGTTGTGGACATCCCCTTTAATAGTGCCTTCATTTATTTCCACTGCTCCGTCCAAATACATGAATCGAATTCCACAGTCCTGACATTTATGATTCCTGGACCACGTTCAGGAAAGAACGCTTCATTACCATGAGAATGTCCAGAAATACATTAGAAAAAGAAAAAAGAAGAAAACAAAAGAAGTGGAAAAATAATTCTCTCAATGGCCACTTATAAAGGAGCTGTTTTGTTTTTTTTTATTTTGCGTGTTCTGCGGTTCCCATGGAGCTGTAATGACAGCCGCAGCCGTCAGTGATTTACGGGGCTGCACTTTGTATGTCATTTCTGTTCAGTATTATTTTCTATTCATTGCTCAGAAGAATATCCTGCTCTGTACATGGAGCACCATGGGGGCCGTATGTAGAGAATAGCTTCAACCTAAACAATGAGGTGGGGGCACGAGCACTGCAGATCCAACAGGTGCATGCAAGGGAAGGTTACAAAAGCTGAGATTAGAAGAGAGCTGTGCGGCTGACAATCCTTCTACAGTTTGTGCAGTACCAATGCCGTAGGTATTGCTGGGGAAGTTCAGACTATGTCACTCTAGCTCTATTCCCTGCCTAGCGGCACCTCCTCCTGCTCTCCTGACATCACCCAGCACAGAGTCTGTCAGTCAGGTAGGAGGAGGTGGCGTTCAATAGAGCCGGAGTGACAGAGGCTTCAGATCTACAAATAGCTCTTCAGCCTCATTTACATATCAATTCAAATACTGATATCTCAGTAAGGACTGGCCATGTAAATATATAGCTGGACTTTGTATTGAAAGAGCTACATGGTCATATAAATAGTTTGGGGGGGGGGGGGGGATAAGATTCCTGATGACATTCTCCCTGTAGCTCCACAGAGCTGTTCTGTTTAGCTGCTGATAGTTGGTGCAGACCTTCACAGAAAATCTGTATTAATCCGCTGTGTGCGCGCTCGGTGTCTGAGGTCTGGTATGATTTATAGGTATAAGGCCGGCTTCACACTGCGGCGTGATCTGATCTGGGGTTGTCTGGGATGACCCAGACAGCCGCGGACCGGATCAGCACACAAGGCTGGGGGGCTAATATGCCAGTAATAGGTCCGGTGTGTAGCGCACGCAGCTGCAGCCGCTGACAGGTCAGGATTACAGCACCCGCGGTCCTGACTTAGCAGTGGAAACTGCGTGCACTGCACACCGGACCGGAGGGCATATTAGCCCCCCAGCCCTGTGTGCTGATCCGGTCCGCGGCTGTCTGGGTCATCCCGGACAACCCCAGATCGGATCACGCCGCAGTGTGAAGCCGGCCTAAGATGTTTCCTCTATTAGCTGAAGTGGACAGATCTTAAAAGAACAGTGCCTGCTTAGGACTCAATATTATACATGGCCTCCCATTCATTTCTCCTGTAATTACTGCTCTCTACACTTTTTTGTCTTGAAGTGAGCCTGTCACATTATTTTTGCATATAAGCAGCCCTACCAGTAAGCCCTTATATACAACATCCTAGAATACAAGCTAAATGTCTCAATTTTTGTATTCTTGCTTAACTGAAATAATTTTGTGTATTTTTATGGTCAGAGCAGAGTGCAGCTTCTCTTTTTTTAGTGCTATAATTGTTGTTTGGCTTCGCACCTGTACACACTGATAGAATGAGCGTTGCAGTTTTTTTTCTCTCGAACGTTCTAGAATACTGTATATAAAAGCTACCGTTACACGCCGTGATGTTGCGTGCAACTTCGCTGACAATTTGCTGAGTCAGTAACGTTGCAGGCAATGTCGCAGGTGCATCGTGCTGTATGACAGCACGATGCAACTGCGATAAGTCGATTGTTGCAAGTTGCCAGGTTTATGAACGTGTTCATAAACCTGGCAATCTGGCCCCAGCGATTTGGCTGTATCGTGCCGTCTGACATCGCAATAGCGATACAGCTTATTCAACAGCATTGCTGCAGATCGCTCGCTGGGTTGTTCCCAGCCCAGGAAGCGATGGCTGCGCCCACATTGCAGCGCCATCTCCAGCAATATCTTGCCGTGTGACAGCCAGGCTGCGATGTCGAAGCAAGTGCGCACCCGCGGCATCACTTCTGACATCGCAGTCTAAGTTGCTGCGTGTCACGGTACCTTAAGCCTCCAGGCAGATCTGTATAATGTAAAAAAACAGCTTTTATTATACTAACCTACAGGGCGGTCCAGTCCAAACACTGGTCTTAATCCGGAGCATACTTTCTTATTGCAATAATCGTCCTCCTCTAGCTTCATAGGAGTCACATCCTATGTCACCCACACAGTGTCCTCCATTGCGCTCCAGCGCATGCACACTTTTCTCTGCCCTGAGGGCAGAACAAAGTACTGTAATGTGCAAAGTCAAAGAACGCACGCCCGCATAGTGAGCAGAAAGGTCAAGGAGTGCCTACATAGTGCGCATGTGCGAGGAAAGGTCAAAGAACGTCTGCGTAGCGCACATGTGCGGGAAAAAGTCAAAGAATGCCCGCCTACTGTGCATGTGCGGGGAAAAGGTCAAAGAACGCCTGTGCAGTGCGCATGTGCAGAGAAACATCAAAGACCTTTACTCTGCCCTCAGTAGGAAAGAGAGACGTGCGTGTGCACAGAATCACAATGGAGAATCCTGTGTGCGGGTGACATAGGACGAGTCACTCTCATGAAGCAGAGGAGGATGCATTCACATAAAGAAAGGTGGTGCTGGACTGAGACCTGCAATGCCCATCAGACCGGACCGCCCCTCAGGCGAGTATAATTAATGCTGTTTTTTGGTATATACAGATTATCTGGGGGACTTCTATACAGTAGTCTAGAATACTTACTGGTGGGGACTGCAGCTTATATGCAACAAATAAAAAAAAAAAAAAAAAAAAAAACTGGCGACAGAAGGAAAAATCTCACTGTCAGTCATCCACTTTCGCCCTGATGTCCTATCACACGCCAGCGGAAGCCATATTTGCACACCCAAGTATGCAGTTCTGCCAGCGGTGCCGCCGACATCTAAAACTGCCCCGCACACGCCACCTGCAGTCGTCGCCGGACCTGCCACACGGCACACACTGTCGAATGAGTAACATGGCGCACGGATGGGGGGGGGGGGAAAGGTGGGCAGACAGGGCGCACAGATGGGGGGTGGGCAGACAGGGCGCACAGATGGCGGGGGGGGGTGGGCAGACAGGGCGCACAGATGGAGGGCGGGTGGGCAGACAGGGCGCACAGATGGCGGGCGGGGGGGGGGGGGGCGGCCAGACAGGGCGCACGGATGGCGGGGGGGGGGCGGCCAGACAGGGCGCACGGATGGCGGGGGGGGGTGGGCGGGCAGACAGGGCGCACGGATGGCGGGTGGGGGGGGTTTGGCGGGCAGACAGGGCGCACGGATGGCGGGGGGGTGGGCGGGCAGACAGGGCGCACGGATGGCGGGGGGGGGTGGGCGGGCAGACAGGGCGCACGGATGGCGGGGGGGGTGGGCGGGCAGACAGGGCGCACGGATGGCGGGGGGGGTGGGCGGGCAGACAGGGCGCACGGATGGCGGGCAGACAGGGCGCACGGATGGCGGGCAGACAGGGCGCAAAGGATGGCGGGCAGACAGGGCGCACGGATGGCGGGCAGACAGGGCGCACGGATGGCGGGCAGACAGGGCGCACGGATGGCGGGCAGACAGGGCGCACGGATGGCGGGCAGACAGGGCGCACGGATGGCGGGCAGACAGGGCGCACGGATGGCGGGCAGACAGGGCGCACGGATGGCGGGCAGACAGGGCGCACGGATGGCGGGCAGACAGGGCGCACGGATGGCGGGCAGACAGGGCGCACGGATCGGGGGGGGCGGGCAGACAGGGCGCACGGATCGGGGGGGGGGGCGGGCAGACAGGGCGCACGGATCGGGGGGGGGGGCGGGCAGACAGGGCGCACGGATCGGGGGGGGGGGCGGGCAGACAGGGCGCACGGATCGGGGGGGGGGGCGGGCAGACAGGGCGCACGGATCGGGGGGGGGGGCGGGCAGACAGGGCGCACGGATCGGGGGGGGGGCGGGCAGACAGGGCGCACGGATCGGGGGGGGGGGGGCAGACAGGGCGCACGGATCGGGGGGGGGGGGCGGGCAGACAGGGCGCACGGATCGGGGGGGGGGGGGGCGGGCAGACAGGGCGCACGGATCGGGGGGGGGGGGCGGGCAGACAGGGCGCACGGATCGGGGGGGGGGGCGGGCAGACAGGGCGCACGGATCGGGGGGGGCGGGCAGACAGGGCGCACAGATCGGGGGGGGGGGCGGGCAGACAGGGCGCACGGATCGGGGGGGGGCGGGCAGACAGGGCGCGCGGATCGGGGGGGGGGCGGGCGGGCAGACAGGGCGCGCGGATCGGGGGGGGGGGCAGACAGGGCGCAGTGATTTCATAGATGGACATTGTGCAGTAGTGCCGCAGCTGCGCAAAACCGCCGTCCCCAGCAGTTGCCACTGACATGACCGCCTGTATGTGCACATGTTCCTTTACGGAGGCAGCCAGCTTTGGACACCTGGGTATACAAAGATGGCGGTGGCATGACCTGGTGCGTTCATGTGCACTTACACCACTGCCATTTGTGGACACTACGGGGGGGGGGGGGGGGGGGGGGGAGACATCTCAAAAGAGAGCACAGAGGGGAGAAGACTGGGGGAGAGGGAGACACAGCTGCCCCCGTCTAGTATATAGACACGTGCCACTCTTTTGCCTTATCTTATAAACATATTTCTAATACACATCATTATTATATAAACATATATTAGAGAAAAGATACAATTGAAGCAATTTTTGCAGTTTTTAAAAAACGTTGAATTGACATTTTTTCCCCTGAATTACATGGTAAAAAGGAGGGAGTGGAGCAAAGCTACAACTCATCCTGCAAGTATATACCACAAGCCCCACAGTGAGCGGAGGGCAGTATGGACTCACACAGGTGATAGCACGCCGGTCACCGCTCCCGGACTCTATAACCGATTGCCGCTCTTTTCCTACTGCGTCATCCCCGGTGAGGAGCCGTGGGGAATGATCACGTGACACCGTTAGTCCTCCCGTGTTCACCGCCTACCTCCAACCACCTGTTTTCTCTGACGTCAGCTCGCTGGGCGTGGCTATCGCACGCATGAGCCGCAGGGGCTGCACTTCACCATGACGATGACGTCGCCACAACTGACTTCCGCCCTTTCCTAGTGCGGACGGAAGTGGGGAGAGTGACTTCCGGTTGTATCTTGTTGAGGCGATAGTGGAGGAGAGGACGAGTCTTTGCAGGCACTCTACAGCTGTCCTTCTTACCTGTGGCCATTTCCAGCCTCTACTTTAACAAAAATAACTAAGAATGAAGCAAATCAGTGATAAACCCTCTCATTCATACTCACCACCAGTGTGGCCATAGCTGGAAGGCACACAAAAAATGTGGGAGTTGGCAAATGTCCCCTGTACCTCAAAAGCGGCATCAAACGCACATTTAAGGGTGTGTGACCTGGGAGGAGGCCGCAGGAAAACAAGGCGAACACAATGAGAAAAAAGATCAAATCTTAAAGGGGATGTCCAAGTGAGACAAGTCATGGTCATGCTGGTTTATTAAGGCTTTTTGGGTGGCTTGGCTCCTAAAAATGGAGGAAAAAAAAAGGCTCAGTAGATTTGCCCTATGGGAAAACTGCCCCCTGGTCACATGTTCAGGCTTTTTAGTGTCTTTTAACCCCTTAAAGTTTCCAAAAACACCAATCATAAAAAGAAGTGACTGGACCGTCCCTCAGGAGGTTTGCACTCCTGTACTTTAGGCCTCTTTCACACACCCATGTCACCACGGACATGTGAAGCAAGGCTGTTTGGGGACGGGACGTACATCCATGTGTCACGTGGATAGCGCACGGACAGCCTTTCACTTCATACTTCTCTCCAGCAGCGCTGTCCCTCTCACTTCCAGGCCGCTGTCAGCCTCAGTGAAGTGAATATTCATGAGCCTAATGAGCGGCATCGGAAGAGAGAGGAACTGTCAGCACTGGAGCGAGGCGAGTATGAAATTCTTTATTTTTAGTATTGTATCTTTTATCCGTGGTCCGTGCACACAGATGTCACATGGATGGCATACGTGTGCATGGAAATTTTCGGCCAAAAGCGGTCCGTGCCTCCGCAAAAAACAGAGATATCTCTGTGTGGAGCACACAGACACGCATCTGCTGCACACGGCGACACGATCCATGCAGAAATACGGACGTGTGAATGGGGCCATAGGGGAACTTGTGTCCCCGTATGTCCATGACCACATAAGACGTGTGAACGAGGCCTTATAGTGGACAGCGTTTCTTTTTAACTCTTGGTGGTGTAATGTGAAGCTTATGGGCCCTGATGCGAAAGCTCCTATGAGGCCCCAATAATTGCAAATCTCTAATAGCATGAGGCTTTTTCTTTAGGCCAAAGGGACTTTTGGGGCCCCCTAGGCTCCAGGGCCCATGTGTGATTACAACCCCTGCACCTAATGTAGTTACATCCCTGACTCAGGCTATGTTCACAAATGTCATTTTTGTGCATGTTTTTTTCATTGGTTTTTGCAAATCCATGCTAATAAAACGCTGCTTTGTCCAGTACAAGCAAAACCTGAGATTCCAGAAATGTTTGCCTTTTTTTGCTTTTTTTTTACCAGTGAAAGCAATGAAGAGTGAAAAAAGGCAGGTTTCTGACTGACAAGAGATCAGGTTGGCTGCAGAAAAAATTGCCATGTGTGAACTCAGCTTTAGGATACGTTCACACAGGACGTTTGTGCTGCATTTTTTTTTCTTTTCTACAGCAAACCCCGATCTCTTGGCAGTTAAGAAAAGCTGCGTTTTTGCACTCTCATTGCTTTTAATGGTGAAAAAAACAGTGAAAGAATTGATGCTGCTCCTTTCAAAAACACAGCAAGTGAGCAGGAGATTCCCGATATCAGTTGGGGTTCTGACCATTGAAACCCCCCGCCCCTCATCATTCTTGGGCATTCTTAGGGCCCGGTCACATGCTGAGTTTGTGGTGCAGATATTGGACTTCCAAAATCTGCACCTACTGGCAGAAAAATGCATCAAAATCATCCCTGACTGCACGGTGCGTTTTTGATGTGATTTTGATGCAAATTGGAAGGTGCTTTGTTTCACTTCCTGCAGATTTTAATGCATATTCGGCACAAAATAAGCAACATATTGGCATCGTGCGAACAGTGCTGTGTATCTGCTGCATATTTTGACTTAGCATGAGGGTGTATGGGTGAAAAAAATAGGTAAAATTCCCAGCAAGAATTGACATGCTGCAGATTTTACTGCAATAAAATACAGAAATATGCAGTAGATGCTTATTTTGTGCCTAATTTGCATTAAAATCTGCAGGCAGTGATAGTGTGGAAGGGGGAGCAGGATTTGACATCTTTTTTGTCTCTTTTTGTTGCCAAAGTATCTGTGGCACCCCTTTGATTTGGTTGCCACAGGAACACCTGGTACGGGGAGGGATTTCCACATCAGGTAAACTTACACTCGACACTTTCCACCCCAGACCTGAAGGGGAGCTCTACTTGCCGACTTCAGGCAATGTCCCCTATAAATTCAGGCCCGGGGGCAGAGTTAGGCAGTTCAGTACTGAGGAAGACACCTGGTGAATGGAGCTGTGCTAGACCCGTGCCAGAGGGAAGTGTGGCGCCCTGCTCACGCAGGTAACCACAGATCTCTCTAATGCACAGCTGAGTTTCCACAGCAGGTACCTACTATGAACAACACCTTCCACACCGGCACAGTAGGGGGAGCTCAACTTGCTGCCCTTAGGCAAGATCCCCTATATATACTGCTGCTGGGGAGGAGCTAGTCAGAGTGTGTGCAGACGCTAGAAGAGCTTCAGGGGGTCCTGGTGTTCGGTGCTGCGTACAGGCCCGAGCCAGTGACCTGGAGTGACCCTTCAGCGTCCAACAAGCCTTAGTGGGACTGAAGGCAGGGAGCTCAGAGCAGAAGTAGAAGCAAGGGACAAGTAGCTCAAGTTGGGAGTTCGTTCCACAGAAGCCGGATATTGGGGATCCGCATCGGTGGGAGAACTACAGGCCCACAGAAAACCCCTTGGCAACGAGGAAGCTTCAGCTACCCGGTCTCCTGAGAGAGTCAAAGAGAGGGAGCCAGGATCAGCAGGACACTGCAGTGCCCAGAGAAGGTCGTCCCGGAGACCGCACAGGAGGAGAAGGAGATACAGATAGAGGAAGAGAGTGGAGGCAAGTCAAGATATAATAGACTGTGCTTCAGCAAAATTCACAAAGTAAGGAGGCCTTATACCCACTTACTGTGGGAGCCCGCTGTGCATCCCGGTCACCCGTCAGTGCCCTGGATGATTTACCTGAATAACATCAGTAAAAAGATTTCTCCTGTGTGCGTGCATCCTTTCTTCTCACTCACCGTGCCCCTCTTCAGACTATTCCTACTCTACCTCCACCCTATCAGCTCTGCTACAACCTGTTCACCTCACTACACAGCCCCGGAGGTCTCAGTCCTGCCTACGGGGAACTATACCATCACTGCCGCAATCCGTCGACCTCCGGAGGACTGTAGCGGTGTTGGTGATCCCTTACCAGATACTGCAGGTGGTGTCACGACTAACTTGTACATAATCCCTGTAAATACCCCCTTTTCAAGAGCACCGCTCCCCAGGACACAGGATCAGGCGCGGCCGCCATTCCCCGTGACAAAGTTAACCCCTCACTGCCGCCTGATACCCGAGTACCCCTTGCCCTGGGGCGCAACATGCCTCTTTCTGGCGTCACGAACAGGATCCCGTACCCGATATTACCGGGTACTGTGTGCCGTTTTATTGACTGTAATGTGTGACTGTTTAAGTTCCGCTGCCATTACTGCGCCGAAGAGCGGAAAGAAAGGGGGCGTGCCAGCCACAGACCGCAAAAATGAAACCCTGCCCCTTGCTCAGCTGAGCATTCCCGAGCGCTGTGGTCCGGAAGTTCTGGATAAGAATACCGTCCTCTGATGAAACTTGCTTGAATTGTAAGTGAAACGTACATCGGGCTCCCTCTCCCTATTGGGTGGGCTCTGATGGACACCTGTATTACTTCATACATGTGACGGTGAATATTGTTTGCAGAACTGGAGTGATGTTTCTGGAAATTTGACTCTGTTCCTGGCCACATTTTCCTGATATAACCCGGGATACTAGTAAACTGGATCAGGTGATTTGTTATGTACTACATTGGTTGCACTTAGGCACTTGATTGTATTAATGGTCCACTTTTTATTTAGGCTCTGGGTGCACTGTGAATTTCCTTTGTGGGCAGGAGCTTTGTATAATTATAACTTTAACATCTATTTGATGCACTTTTTCCCAGATGTTCAAGCTTGCTCCTAGCTTAAAACTTGACTAAAACACCGTCCTATTATTGATACATTTTACTATTGTGGACTAACCCTCCCTTTTCCTGCTTCTTTTGTCACCATCTGCTCTTAGAATTTTTCTAAATAAAATACATTTTACTTGTATGGTACTCAGTATCCTGTGTTGTTTTTCTAGAGACAAATGAGTATGTCTTGCACAGTGTCGCTCTCATAGGGCCAATTAGGTTCTGGTGTGAGCGACGCACATATTGCAATGCCAAACTGGACTTTGTTTTTGATACAGTATGGTAATGTATCCATAAAAAAACGGATACCACTAGGATGGTCCGTGTGCAGTCAGTTTTTTTTTCTCGTATTGACTTGTATTGGCAAATCTCGCACGATTAACATATCTACTCGTAGCATGCTGCAACGTTTTTCTCATCCAGGATCTGCGGACCCTTGACGTATGGGTTGCAAGCGTCCAAATTTTGGGCCAAAATAGCAATAAAAACTCCACTTTATTATTTGCACATTTTATAAGTTTTTGCAGGGTGTAGTGGGGCCTTCTGAATTTAGGTGGTACTGTGGTGAGCCTGTCCTGTGAGGTACACTCATACAGAGTTCACTAGCCCGCCCTACCTGGCATCACTAACAGGCTATTATTCAGACACTGTGTATCTCATGTATCTGTGTGACAGACTGCCTGTGCAAGTCTTGTGCTAGCAGCCGCCCCCTCCATTTTGGAAGGTTGTAAGTGGTTGTCTCCTTAGCATTTTGCACCTGGTCTGCACCCATCTCTACGTTCCCTGCATTCTGTGTGTGCACTTGGTATCAGATTTGTGATACTCTGTGGTGAGTTTCCTCCTCCGGTTTTTTATTGAGAAATAAATCGCTGTTCTGCTCTGTCTCATTGACTAATGTGGCACTCCAGCAGGGGCTTGCTGGGGCCTCTGGCCCCGGGTGGCAGTACTGGCCCGCCAGCCCTGACTTGAGAAGTGGGGGGGGGCAGGGTGCTACCAGAAATTTTTGATGACCGGGGGGGAAGGGGTGCTATCGCAAATATAGGATGACCGGGAGGGGGATGATGGTGCTATCACAAATTTTGGATGACCGGTGGGGGGATGATGGTGCTATCGGAAATTTTGGATGACCGCAGCTCCCTTACCATGCACGGCGCCGTCTGCTGCGGTATCGCAAAGCCCCGCCTTCCGGCCCATTTCTGTGGGGGGACAGTCCTAGATGTGGGCTATACCACCAGCCCAGTCCGCCCCTGCACTCCGGAGTCCGGTTGCCACAATGGCATTGCCTCCCTCAGGGGGTAATGTCGTGCTTGGAAGCAAGAGGGAGTAATCCACACCAGGTAAGCCCATAGCACACAACACCTTTCCTAACTCCAGATTAGAAGGGGGAGGTCTGAAACCTGATTCCAGGGGAGCTCCCCTATAAATTCTGGCCTGGAGACGGGGCTAGGCAGTTCAGTTCCTAGGAGGATTGTGAAGAGGTCCTGTGGACTGGAGCAGAGTAAGGTTCGTCCCGGGACAGAGACTAGCAAGCGTGAGGGACCCATAGGAGAGGGTCTGAGGAAGGAGAGAAGTAGGCCTGAGAAGTGGAGCCAGTTACCGGGCTCACCTCAGTGCAGAGCGCCAGGAGCAGACACCGGCGTCCGAGATTGTGAGGGTATTCTAGGCCCAGCAGCCAAAACCGAAGGGAGGAAGATTCCAAGTCTCCCGTCCATAACAAAGCCCAGGAGGCAAAGCAGCATCAGGGTCAGTAACTGACCTCAGGGTCAGTAACGAGAGGGAGGAAAGATGCCCAGGAAGGGATCGAGCTGCCTGCTATACAGGTGAGAGACATTACGCAGGAGGAGGGGTCGCAGCTAGCTACAGGCAGCCAGGACCAGCCAAGAGTAGCGCAACAGAGAGGCCTCAGAACTCACCGGGTGAGGAGCTCCCCAACTTGCTTCCAGGCCACCCAGATTTCCAACATCTCTTGTAGACAGTACCCTGGACTAATGCCACTTCGGTCCTCTCTGTCCTGCGGTCAAAGTCTCTTACCCCTATGGCAGGCAGCTCGAGCCTTTCTCCGGTATCCCACCTCTGGGGAAGTCCCTGGGCTCTCTCTGGATCTGCTATGCCTTCAGTTGTTTTTGTGGGACCGGGATGACGTGGAATCTTCCGTCCTTCCGGATTTTGCTGCCGGGCCTGAAGTCCCTGTACAGCTTCGGACTCCGGTGTCCGGTTCTGGCGCTCTGCTCTGGGGTGAACCGGTCATCTGGCTCCACTCCCCAGGCCTTCTTCTCTCCTTCCTCAGACCCTCTCCTATGGGTCCCTTAAGCTTCACTGCTCCTTCTACCCCTCTGGGATGAGTCAGACACTGCTCCAGTCCGCAGGTTCTCCCTCTTCTTCCTCTCATCCTGTTCTCTACTGCTGTTCTGCACTAATTAACTCCCCTCCCCCAGGCCAGAATTTATAGGGAAGCTCCCCTGAACTTGGATTGCAGAGCCCCCCTTCTGGTTTGGAGTCAGGAAAAGTGTTGCATGCTGTGGGCTTAACTGGGGTGGATACCCCTTCTTGCTTCCAAGCATGACATCACCCCGAGGGAAGCAAGGCCATTGTGGCAACCCGGACTCTGTGGTGCCACAATACCACATTGTGATCAGGGTCTAGACACACTCATATACTAGTTTTTACTGTTAGCGTCAGTCCTTATTCTTCTAAAACTATCAGAAATGGAACTGGTATGTGTCTGTTTGTTACCATAGTTGTGAGTTTAGGTTAGCAGGTGGGAGGGGGTGGTTATTTCCTTGTACCTACTATAATCAGGGCTTTCGGACTAACCGGTCTTCTTTTCAGTCCTCTGCAGGACGGCATTCCAGCATCCATCTCCAGATCCGGATCATACAGTGACACTATGACAATGGAGAAAACTCTGTTACTTCTCGTGTCTCTTGTCCTGATGATGGTTGGAGCAGAGGGACAAGATTCCTTCTAGTAATGAGCGCAGTAAGTTTTATTACTTTGTATCTTACTATGTGAATAGATGTAAAATACCCCCGTCCCGAGGAAGGGATTAGCCACTCCATTGACACTGGAACCCTGGTCCTAGGAGGTCCACTGAGAGTCCATGGCCTTCTACTGGCAGAACCCGTGCGGGGTGATGATGGGGTTCCCGGGGAAGGTGGAGGCGGGTAAGGCCAAGATCAAGACGCTAACCTGGAGGGAGCACGTGAGGCGGAGAGTTGTCCAATGGGAAGCGGAGGAGGCAGAGAGGAGGGCCCAGCAGCATGCAGTGGAGGAGTGGACCATGCGGGCCGAGACAGAAGCTTGCCACACCCAGCACGCTGATACGGGCCACGCCAGCAATGGATCGTCACAATCTTTACTCTCCGAAGAGGGATTCCTCCGGGTACTGGGGGCAGCAGAGGAGCTATTTGTCTCCTGCTGGGATGTAGAGGACCACCTACCCAAGGGATACCCAGACAGGAACCTGCACCCCGGGGATCAGGTCACATTTGAGAGGCAGGAAGGAGAGAGCAGACTGTATGCCCTGCGGGTACGGAAGGCCCAGGTCAAGGCAGTAGTTGCATCCACGCATGCCCCGGAAAGATGCAAAACCTCCAAACTCCAAGAGCAGGGGGACTCAAACCCCAATAGTGGGGTATTGCCGCACCTGGGAGAGTTGAGACCAGCTACACTGCCCTGGAAGGAGCACTAGAGGACTGAATATGTTTTATATAGTTTTTTTAGTGTGCGTGTTAATTGGACAAATTGATCATGAACAGTGAGTGATCTGAACTTGTGGTATATAGTTATCACATCCCGGTGTGCACTCTGTTGGTTTTAGACCATGTTTCTTTCAAGTGTGCCTTAATCAAACTGTTGCAAACAATGCTGAGATTCTACAAGGAATGGGTAAGGATACTGTAGATGAGGAGAGAGGACCCAGATTACAAGGGTTGGGTGAGGATACACTAGGAGGGGAAAGAAGACCCTACCCGTGAAGGCTCTCAGTCTACAAGGGCTGTGTGAGGATACAGTGGGAGAGGGGAGAGGAACATGCCTGCAACAACTCAGTCTACAAGAAGTAGTAAGCCTACCCACCCCAGGGCCTTGGGGTACCCAGTCTCGGGAATTGTAGTTCACGGGGGGATGTCACAGGCGACCTGTGCCGGGGCCCATGGCCCTGGTGGTCGCTGAAAAAGGGGTTTAAAATTAAAAGAAAAAAAATAAAGTTTGACGCCACCTACGGTTCCCGGTAATGATACCGGCGCAGCTTGCAGACCTTCGGGGTGATGATGATGCAGTAAGTTGGTGACGCTCCCCGTAGGTGGAGCGGGATTCCCGGGGCAGTTGTGGATGAATAGGGATTTTACACAGGAAGGCGGCTCGTCAGGTGGAGATGCTGGCAGACAGTCTATGTTGATAGAGCAAGTGTACGGCTCCTCCGGCGCAGGCGAATGAAACACAACACACAGTCTTTGACTCTGAGCCAGGATTTACTGGCAGACCTCAGGCAGCATTAGTTATCACAGTTCACGGGTACTGCTGGCCTGGGTAGTCATCAGGGGACTAAGACATGTTATTTGGGACCCTCGGTAGTGTGCCTGCCATTCCTTTCTTCTGTCCCTAACTGCGTTCTCCCTTTTTTCCTCCTTTTAGCGCTCCCACGTGCAGAGCCCTCAGCCAGCTCCCACGGATCCTTTCTGGAAGGTTCCTCTCCTAGACCTCCGGACCCTCTATGGGACCTTTTGGGGTGTACGCCGGGTGTCGGCAACGACTTTCCAGAGAAACTTGTGTCCCTTTGGTTTGGCGGCTCGCGGATAAACACCTGCACCGCTCTCTGAGTCAGTTCTCCATTCCTGGACTGGGTCCCTCCGGCCGGTGGTGGTACCGGCCCAGGTTCAGGTGCACCTCAACACCCTAGGATCCCCCTTCTTTCTCCACGGCTTCTCAGCCATCAGACTCCTCGCTCCCCACAGGAGCTCACCTCAGCTTCTTTCTCAGACTCCTTCTGAATAACTTCCTTCCCGCTTTTACACTACCCACCTCAGCTCCTCTCCCCTGGACCGGTTCCCTACCAATGGATTAACCTATTGGTCCCCGGCCTAAGGTGTGTGGATGGGTGTAATAACAGTCTCTTATGTGATATCCCATGTTCCCTGGCCACAGGGATACCACACACTCTTTGTGGGTGCAGTACCCCTATGTGGCGTTCCAACCAGTGGGGCGCCAGATAAGGAAACTGTGGTGAGGGCAGAGGACTGTGCCTGCAAGAGCTCACCGTCTACAAGGGATGGGTGAGGATATAGCAGGTGAGGTTAGAGCTGGTCATGCAGTGGTGTTGCAGAGTTGGCAAGAGTGTGATGTGTTGGTGTAGAGCATTCCGGAGTAGAAGCACGGGAGAAATCTTTTATGCATTTGTGAGAAGAGGAGATAAGAGGGGAGTAGAAATGGAGATATTGTGAGGATCTGTTAAAACTTCACCTTTGTCCTTCAATCAGTCATCATTGCTGAATGCAGTATTGTGGATAATTAAAGTATCACAAATGCCTTCATCAATGGTTCAGAAATTCAGGACACTTAAGGTACCGTCACATGCGGCAGTATTGCTTGCAACTTCACTGGCAATTTGCTGGTTGCTGTGAAATCATGGACACATTGTTCTATTTGTACACGGCAACAAAATAGAACAATGTGTCCATTATTTCACTGCAACCAGCAAATTGCCAGTGAAATTGCAAGCAATACTGCCGCATGTGACAGTACCTTTAGGGCTCATGCATGGCCCCTGGGTGGCTCCATTGCTATGACATCGTGTAAGAGGAAACATGGAAACTCTTGTCGTGGAAATATCTGTGGGCTTAGGAGGCTGCTTTCACATCACATCATTTTTTTCCTGTCCGTGGGATCTTACTTTTTGTAGGATACCACGGACAGGAACGGACAGTATCGGAGGTGACCTCTAGATGCTATTTCTGTGACCGGGTCTGTGAAGCCGGGCACTTTCACTCCCACAATGTATGTATATATGTATGTATATGTGTATATATATTATACAGTTGTGGCCAAAAGTATTGACACCCCTGCAATTCTGTCAGATAATACTCTGCTTCTTCCTGAAAATGATTGCAATCACAAATTCTTTGGTATTATTATCTTCATTTAATCTGTCTTCAATGAAAAAACACAAAAGAGAATGAAGCAAAAAGCAAAACATTGATCATTTCACACAAAACTCCAAAAATGGGCCAGACAAAAGTATTGGCACCCTCAGCCTAATACTTGGTTGCACAACCTTTAGCCAAAATAACTGCGATCAACCGCTTCCAGTAATCATCAATGAGTTCCTTACAATGCTCTGCTGGAATTTTAGACCATTCTTCTTTGGCAAACTGCTCCAGGTCCCTGATATTTGAAGGGTGCCTTCTCCAAACTGCCATTTTTAGATCTCTCCACAGGTGTTCTATGGGATTCAGGTCTGGACTCATTGCTGGCCACCTTAGAAGTCTCTAGTGCTTTCTCTCAAACCATTTTCTAGTGCTTTTTGAAGTGTGTTTTGGGTCATTGTCCTGCTGGAAGACCCATGACCTCTGAGGGAGACCCAGCTTTCTCACACTGGGCTCTACATTATGCTGCAAAATTTGTTGGTAGTCTTCAGACTTCATAATGCCATGCACACGGTCAAGCAGTCCAGTGCAAGAGGCAGCAAAGCAACCCCAAAACATCAGGGAACCTCCGCCATGTTTGACTGTAGGGACCGTGTTCTTTTCTTTTAATTTTTTCTCCTGTAAACTCTATGTTGATGCCTTTGCCCAAAAACTCTACTTTTGTCTCATCTGACCAGAGAACATTCTTCCAAAACGTTTTAGGCTTTCTCAGGTAAGTTTTGGTAAACTCCCGCCTGGCTTTTTTATGTTTTGGGGTAAGAAGTGGGGTCTTCCTGGGTCTCCTACCATAGAGTCCCTTTTCATTCAGACGCCGACGGATAGTACGGGTTGACACTGTTGTACCCTCGGACTGCAGGGCAGCTTGAACTTGTTTGTATGTTAGTCAAGGTTCTTTATCCACCATCCGCACAATCTTGTGTTGAAATCTCTCGTCAATTTTTCTTTTCCGTCCACATCTAGGGAGATTAGCCACAGTGCCATGGGCTTTAAACTTCTTGATGACACTGCGCACGGTAGACACAGGAACATTCAGGTCTTTGGAGATGGACTTGTAGCCTTGAGATTGCTCATGCTTCCTCACAATTTGGTTTTTCAAGTCCTCAGACAGTTCTTTGGTCTTCTTTCTTTTCTCCATGCTCAATGTGGTACACACAAGGACACAGGACAGAGGTTGGGTCAACTTTAATCCATGTCAACTGGCTGCAAGTGTGATTTAGTTATTGCCAACACCTGTTAGGTTCCACAGGTAAGTTACAGGTGATGTTAATTACACAAATTAGAGAAGCATCACATGATTTTTCTAACAGTGCCAATACTTTTGTCCACCCCCTTTTTATGCTTGGTGTGGAATTATATCCAATTTGGCTTTAGGACAATTCTTTTTGTGTTTCTTCATTGAAGACAAATTAAATGAAGATTGCAATCACAAATTCTTTGGTATTATTATCATTTTCAGGAAGAAACTGAGTATTATCTGACAGAATTGCAGGGGTGTCAATACTTTTGGCCACAACTGTGTGTGTATATATATATTATATATATATATAAATCATTGCAGGAGTGAAAAAAGAGTTAACAATAGAAAAAAAAAACATCCTCACCTCTCTGGCAGTGTCCTGCGCTGTCTCGCTCCCTAAGGACCTGGCGTTGCCTGGCAACCCGATCAGCTGAGCGGTCATGTGACCGATCAGCTGGTCGGGTTGTCACATGACCGTGCGGTTTAAATCTCCCACGCGCCGATCAATCTTGGTGGGCGCAAGATTTAAACCGCTCAGCTGATCGGTCACATGATTGGCATCAGCTGAGCGGTTTATATCCTGCGCCCGCCAAAATTGATTGGCTATCCTTACAGGAGCCGCCGGATGTTATGAATGTGAACTGGCAAAGCCGACAATTACCGGCTTGCCAGATATTTAGCAATTAACCCCTGAACTACCAATGAATTAAGGCACCATGTCGCTAGGGAGGGTGCCAACATATTTTGCACACATTAACTGTTTATTATTGGGGTTATTTACCGCATATGCAGCATCTCTGCTGATATGCCGCACAGATGCTGCATATGTGTGGCGCTTTGCTCACGCAGGTAGCCACAACCTTCTCTAATGCACAGCTGGGTTTCCACAGCAGGTACCTACTACATACAACACCTTCCACCCCCTGCACAGTAGGGAGCACCACTTCCTGCCCTTAGGCAAGATCCCCTATAAATACTGCTGATGGAGGCGGAGTTAGTCAGAGTGTGCAGACGCTAGGAGAGCTGCGAAGACGTCCTAGTGGTCGGTGCTGCGATTAGGCCCGAACCATGACCCGGAGTGGCCCTTCTACGTCCCGCAATCCTGAGTGGGACTGAAGGCAAGGAGCTTAGAACAGAAAAGGGAGTGAGGAACTTGAGAGAGTTCGTCCCAGGAGAAGCACCGGATATTGGGGATCTGCACCTGTGGGACACTATAGGACCACAGACAACCCTGTCGCACCGTGGAGGCTTCGGCTACCCGGTATCCTCTGTGGGTCAATAGAGGGAATCAAACACAGCAGGGCAAAGCCACAGTGTTAAGAGAAGGTATCCCGGAGACCGCACAGGAGGAGAGGGACTCACTACAGTCAGGAAGAGAGAGGAGGCAAGTCAGGCTGCAAGCAGGCTATGCTTCAGATAACACTACAAAGCAGAGGAGGCCTTATCCCACTTGCTGTGGGGACCAACTGTGCAACCTGTTCACCGTCAGTGCCCTGGATCGTTTTACCTGCTTAACAACAGTAAACTGTAAGAGACTTTCCTGCGTGTTTGTGTATCCTTCTTCTCCACTCCCAGTACCCTCATAGACTGCTCCCGTGCTCCCTAAACCATCCCAGCTCCACTCCAAGCTGTCCCTCCTCACTACGCTGCCCTGGAGGTTCAGTCCTACCTGCGGAGGACTTCACCATCTCAGCCGCAATCTCATTGACCTCCGGCGGACTGTGGCGGCGCTGGTGCTACTTCACCAGAAACTGCAAGTGGCGTCACGACAACAAACTGTAAATAATCCATGTATATAAAACCCCCTTTTTAAAAGATACCCCAGGACACGGAGTCAGCCGCGGCCGCCATCCCCCGTGACAACCAGAGATTTAGCCCTTGCCGCCTGACCCCCCCTTCCCCCGAGTACCCCAAAGCCTGTGCTCTACATATGCAGTTTAACCCCGAAAAAGATTGATATGTGGCCAGCAGCTGGGTGCTTATTAATCATCTTGCACCGCTGACACAGCGGTGCAAGATGATTCATTACTGTACCGGGAAACCGGCACATGGAATTTGCCGGTAAATGCTGTCCACGATCCTGAAGTTTGCTTCAGGACCGTGGACAGCATCACACTCGCACACAACACACACGCACTCACACATCCCACTGTCATCACACTCACATACATACAGGCAGGCACACTCGCTCCACACACACCCAAAAACACGCATCACACTCTCATCACTGTCGTGCATCAAACACAATCCGTGCACGACAGTGTGCCTTCAGCCTGAGATGTCAAAGAGTCAGATCTCACCAGTGACGCAGCAACGATACAGCGGTCGTTGGGACCCTGTCCCTGTCAAACACAGCGATGCACGCTGCCCAGCGGGAGCGCGACGACCAAAAAACAGTTTGTAACGATCAGCGATCTCACAGCAGGGGCCTGATCGCTGCTAAGTGTCAGAAGTAGCGAGATCGCTGTTGAGGTCGCTGTTGCATCACAAAACTTGTGACTCAGCAACGATCTCGCTAGCGATCTCGCTTAGTGTGACGGGGGCTTTATACTTTTAATATGCCGTAGCTGCTGTCTGCTCAGGTGAGAGCCACATTCAACTATATTGCTGTCCACAGAGCGAGGGTTCCCTGGGCATAATTAATTGTTAAGGGAGCTCTAAGAAGGCATTATTTTCTTTTTGGATGGCATGTAGGCACTATTGTTAAAAGGCCATTATCTCTATGTAAGGAGGGACTCGGGGATTGGTACTTTATAAGGGGCTCTCATAACAATATTACATATTAAGGGAATGGACATTATAATATTTAAGGGGACACTTAAAAAAGCACTCCCATTCATTTCTTCCACTTAAACCTCTGTAAATGGTAGTGTAGGTGTGCTAATATACTCAACTAATGGTGTCTTCACCGATCTCAAGCGATTTCAACTACTCCAGATCAGACTGCACTCTGTGTGACCCTGGAATTAGATTTTATAATATGTAGACATAGCATGAGAACAAGGCTCTGTGGCGACCCACCGGTCAGGGCACCAGGAGGGGTACTGCACCCAAGCCAGGGTGCGGTTCTCCAGTAGTCAGGAGATGTAGGATGGTAGGTGTGATGATCCTCAACACACACACAAACACAGACATCCCAGGGGACCCTGCACAGACCCCAGGGGGAGGGCCCAGTGGAACAACAGGGGTGGAGATTGAAGTGTGGGTGTGAAGGAGAAGTAGAGTTTGAGTTTGAGTTGAGCTGCAGTGCAGTGCAGCAGGGAACAAAAAGACTGCTGAGAAGAGTAGAGAACCCTAGGGGCACTGGCGGAGCTGAATTGGCCCGTGCACCCGAATCCGGAGTTGGTAACACCAGACGGAGGGGTTGAGGTCAGAAACAGGGACCAGACCTGAACGTGGCACGGGAGTCTAATACCGAACCGTTGAACCGGAGGCTACGAGCTGCATAGGAGCTGTAGCTGAAACACTTTTCCCTTAAACCACCCTATCCCTACACTCCCTACGCTTTAACACTGAATGCAGGGTCACGGAGCCAGGTCTCGGCCCTGTGACTCATCAGAAGAAGCATTAAAGCCTGGTTCCGAGTGTCCCGCGTCCCTGGGGTGCATCAGCGCCATAGACTTAAATTGTAAAAGAGACTACCAGTTTACATACAGAGCCTTGTATAATCCGGAGATTTGGAATCACTGTTATGTGAGGAGCAGAACGGTGCTGGAAACTGAAAACGGAAATAGCTAAATATATTAGTACACCTACACTACACTGACATTTACACAGGTTTAAGTGGAAAAAGTTTATGGCAGTGCTTATTTAAAGAGCATTATTATTTTATAAGGGTCACTGTGCCCAGAAATTGGACAATCCCCAGAACATTATGACTTTAGGAGGGCACTCGCAACCTCTTTACTTTGAAGGTTATAATTTCTTGAGTATCCCCTTACAAAGAGACACATGGATGCTTGTACAATTTCTTCGTAGAGAATGGGGGCTCAATACTATCTCTAAGGGTCCTTTCACATCAGCACTTTTCGCTGAATGCGGCAGATCTGGCAGATTTAGCGCATCTGCCGGATCTGCCACCTAACGGTCGCAGTACACCTGCGGCAAGCCCCCATTCATTGTCTATGGGGCTTGTGGCAAATGCGGTTTTGCCGCAATCCGGCACTTGTGGCCGCGCAAAAAAAAAAAACACTTTTTTTTTTGCCCGTCCGCAACTGCCGGATTTGCTGGATCGCGGCAAAACCGCACCTGCCGCAGCCCCATAGAGAATGAATGGGGGCTTGCCGCAGGTGTACTGCAAGTCGACCGTTAGGTGGCAGATGCGCTAAATCTGCCGGATCTGCCGCATTCAGCGAAAAGTGCTGATGTGAAAGGACCCAAATGGCCACTTTACACACGGCTACATTTCTAGCTTATCCACAGGTAACTTACTGGCTGCAGTGAAATCATGGAGACATGGTTCTATCTTGTTGCTGTGTACAAATGGAATAATGTCTCCATGATTTCACTGCAGCCAGTAAGTTACCTGTGGATAAGCTAGATATGTAGCCGCGTGTAAAGTGGCCATTAGAGCTGAATGTGGCTCTCAAGGTATAAACGTTTGTGGACTACTGAGATAGTTATGCCTAAAGCTTCCTCTTAGGCTATGATTAAATGTGCAAGAGAATTTGTGGCAGAAATTTGAGGCTCCATCCCAATTTTCCTGTCTGCAGCCCAGCTCCAGAGTCTTCCACATTGACATCTGCTTGTGACACCAGTAACCGCCATATTCACGCTGTAGATGGTGCTGGTGATAGAGAAGTCTGTGCCAGAAACTCTGGAAAGCGTAGGCTCTGCCCATCCATTAGAGTTAGAAAGGCTGGAACCTGTAGTGCTTCACAGTCTGACAGAGTGGATAGCTGTGTGGGTGTTATTCAGTTGAAGTCATTAACGCTTATGGCCAGTTTACACACACCAACTTATCTGTCCAACTTCTGACCAACTTGCTGGTTGCAGTGAAATCATGGACACATTGTAACATTTTGTGGCTGTGTACAATGGAGCAATGTGTCCATGATTTCACTGCAACCAGCAAGTTGGTCAGAAGTTGGACAGATAAGTTGGTGTGTGTAAACTGGCTCTTAGCTTCAGCCTACTGGAAAGCACCACACCCTACTAATACCTTCAGCTTTCTGCTGAAAGCTGCCAGAAATAGCCTTTGGTTTTCCTGGCTAGTCTCCTGTCTTGTGTTGGTGTTTTCCTTGTTCTACCCCAGCCTGTGTTTTGGACACTTATCCTACCTCACAATTTTGTCTACTCTATCAGATCCTGATTTTGTCCTTTTCCTGACCTCCCGGCTTTGACATTGCTTAGCGACTTTCCTGTCTCTAGACTGCAGTCCATCAATGGACAGCAATCTCCTGGACCATCTTGAAAATCCAGACCTCTGTATAGGGGTTAAATAGGGTCAGGGTTTCTCGGAGTTCTGCCTAATGGAGTTGCATGAGCCTAGTCTGTCCGATATAACCCTTTTGAGCCTGTAGCCTTGGATGGTCATCACAGGGGCCACCGATCATGCTTTATTTAGCACTTGTTTCCCCAAGTGTGTAGCTCTATACTAGCTATTTGTCACGTGTTCACTGTTCCTCAGTCCATATGACTTGTTTTGCTGCTGTTTAAACCATGGTTTCTCTGCTTTTGACCAAGCTAGCTGAAGTTGGCTCTGCTGTGCTGAAGCTTTGCGCTTAATCCGCGGAAGTTGCTGTTTTTCCCTTGTCTGTGGTGGGAGGTGAGAGGGAGTAGTACAGGGTTGGTTGAGGAGTTGAGGGAAAGGGTGGTGGCCCAAACCTCCTTGCCATCTGGGGTACCTTCAGGAACAGGACTAGTTAGGGACACTAAGTCCAGGGCCAGACTAGCTTCACAGTTGCAGGTGCCTGTTATTCCATTTTGCTTCGTTCCCTTCATCCGCTACATACGTGACACTATTGTATAGTTTGTACCACCCTGGTCTGCATTGGATTGTGATTCTATCGCTCTGACCTGACTTTCATCCTGACTATTCTTTTGGATTGACCCCTGTAAAACACATCTGGTTGATCTTGGATTTCCAGACCACCCTTTGTATGTTTATTCTGCCAGACTTATTTGAATCAGATCCAAGTATCCTTTACTCCAATTGTGTATTATCTGGTTATCATTGATTAGTTGTGATCATTGATTTTTTATTTCCTTCAAATGTCAGCAGCTACTCTACATACACAACCTGGAGGCCCTTGGCAGCAAAGGCTAATTCCCAAGAAAATGTGGAAATCTCAGAACGTCTTCAACTTTGCTATGCAGCGTAGCCTGCACAAAGCCTGACTTTTACACCACCCCACCGCCATGAAATATTGGATTGCTGGCAATACATATACCCTCATCAGACGTTGAGTGCATGCAGCACCACATGGCATTGCACTAGCCATAACATAGTTTTGTCCAAAGTATTAGGAGGCTGCATAGACTGAACTGATGTGAATCGTTGACCAGATCCTGCAAATGTGGACTATCAACCACAAACCAAAACATATTTCAATGGCTAAATGAAATAGGTTTGCAAGCAAAGAGGGATTTTTAGGTAATGGATTTAGTGCTGAGGGCAGTGGTTATATCTTGTGTTACCGATGTATCTCAGGTTACTAATCACATAATAACTTGTCCTGTCATCATACCACCTCCCTATTAAACGTTTTGGTGCAGTTCATTACTTCTGATTGTGTAGAACCTGGCACAGATATAGTTTTTGATATATCATAATCTAAATTCCCAAGACTTCAGAAAGGGCATGGCCGCCCAACCAGTCCAACAAGGTATTATGTCGTAGACTGCCTCAGGTCTTAATGCGGGGAATGTAGTTACTTGCAACTAAGGAAATATTAATTATTTCTACTTTGTTTCTAGTATCTAGAAAAAGATCTAAATCATAATCGCTTTTCTTAGAAGAATTAAATGTAGTGGATCCAGCAGAAGCTTTTAGGTACCGTCACACGCTAGGATCTCGTTAACGATATTGTTAGCTATGTCACGTGACTGCGATCGTTTCGACATCGATAATGCGTTGTCTCATTCAAGGATATCGTTAACGATCTTAAATTTGGCAACGCTCCAGCTACTTTGAGAAGAACGATTTAACGATTTTACAAAGGAATAGGAGAATTATGAACGACATCTTTCAAAAAGGTGTCACACTGAACGATGTTGCTACTTGACAGAACGTTAATTGGACAATGAACGATAGATTTGAGGTCAGGATCTAATTTTTTGGATGAACGATCCAACAATTTATCCTTCCAACATCGTTTGTTTACACTCAACGATGCATAAACGATATCATTTGAACAAACACAAATTTGTGATGTTTCAACGATATCGTTAACGAGATCCTAGCGTGTGACGGTACCTTAAGAGCGGCGGTCCTGACATATCAGCAGTGGGAACTTGGGAACTGCGTGCGGCTGCACACCGGACCGGAGGGCATATTAGCCCTCCGGGTTCTGTGTGCTGATCCAGTCCGTGGCTGTCAGGGTCATCCCGGACAGCCCGGGACTGGATCACGCCGCAGTGTGAAGGAACCCTAAGAAATTGGAGTATTTGTGGTGTGGAAAGTGCAGTATAAAAAAGCATCACAAACAGATTTTGTGATGCTTTTTTTTTTTTAATTACAATGGAGAAAGTGCATCAGAAAAGTGGAGCTATAATTGACACTCATTATTTTCAGGATGCACTTTGTGCACCACTAAGGGTACCGTTACACGTTGCTATATCGCAAAGCAACATCGACCAAAAGTCACGTGGTGTGGTAGTTGCAGTTGATATCGTTCGTGCGTTGTCGTGTAACAGGGCACTGTGAATGCAATAAATCGCAGGGACGATATCGCAATGAGATTGCACGGTTGAAGAGCATGCACAATGTTGCATATGCGATCTGGCATGATTATGCAGTGTGACGGCGCAACTACGATGTTGAACGCAACTTCCCCTATTCACTACAATGTTAATGCTCGGTCCCTGGGTTGCTCATACCCAGCGCACAAAAGTTGCGTACAACATCCTAGTTGCGTTGCCTGCCGATATCTCCCTGTGTGACATCTCCTATGCGATCTTGGACAAGTGCCAAAAACGTGCGCGCTCCCTTGAAATTGCATGCGCTATTGGAACGATATTGCGACGTGTAACGGTACCCTCAGGGACCTTTCATATCAGCGTTTTCTCTGAATTGCGGCAGATCCGGCAGATTTACTGCATCTGCCGCGTAACGGTCACACTTGCAGCACACTTGCAGCAATCCCCATTCAATCTCTATGGGGCTTGCGGTCAGGTGTGGCAAGTGCAGTTTGCCGGATCCGGCACTTGTGGCAGGTCAAAAAAACGTGCCTAGCAGCAGTTTGTTTTGTTTTTTCTCCCCTGCGCTGCAAGTGCCGGATTTAGTAAACATGATGACAAGCCCCATAGAGAATGAATGGGGCTTGCCGCAAGTGCGACCGTTACACAGCAGATGACGTAACTGTGCCGCAATTCAGCAAAAATGCTGATGTGAATGGGGCCTAACGCAGCAGACAAAAACGCCAACATCTGCACTGCAATATGAAAATCACATTCACTTTGCTGCAGACGCAGTGATTGATCTGTTTTTAGTGCAGTTTAAAAAAAATGCAGCACCAAAACCGAGTCAGAAACGACCAGTGTGAATGAGGCCTTGTTTGAATGCCCTATTTTATTATACTGATCTTACACGACAAGCACTTTTTTTTAAAGTTTTTTTCTCACTCCTATTTCTTCATAGGTTGTAAGATTATTACTCCTATAATGGTGTATTTAGCTTGTACATCAACCTTCAAGTTATGCGGAATATGTTGGCACTATAGAAATAAAAAAGATTATTCGCTATCCTGTTTTTATTTGGAAACATTCCGTCATCTATTATTTTCATCATGTTGTTCTCTATGGTAAGAAATAACAGACGCACATCTACAAGACTAGCATGCCCAATGCTGGAACAGCTGGATATCCTAAGTGAACTCAATTGACATCTATCTAGTATTGAGAGAGGTGACAGCTGTCAGATCAGCTGCTTGCTTGTGTTTAAAACCACAGATAGATAAAGAAATGCTTGTTAATATACCTAAAGGCTCCGTCACACCATCTGACACCGCCGGAGATGTCGGCGGCGACTGGCGGGGGCGCGCACGCTTTTGGCGCACCGCCAGTGTCGCCGTCCCCCATTTACATGGGGTGACACCACCGGCGGCGTCCTGGCGAGCTGGCAGGCGGCATCGCCGCCGGGGTATATCAAAACCCCAGCGGCGATGCAGGACAATGGGAGCCTATGGTTCCCATCGCCTGTCAGGTCGCCGGCGGCCGGTTATATGGGGCGATGTGTACACATCGCCCCATATCGGCCACCTGGTTTCACATCACTGATGTGAAACCAGGCGACCTCCCGGCGACGCTGACATCGCCCCTTTACATTAGGCGACATAGGGGCGATGTCGCCGCCGATTACAAAGGCGACGTAGGGGCGATGTCGCCTAGTGTGACGGGGCCTTAAAGGGACATTTATTTTACCATTTTACAAGAAAAATCTAAACTCACAACTAACCTGGATTAGCAGAAAAAATATACCGTAATATGACTTTTCTCCAGGCCATCATAGCCGGTCCAGCTGTGATATGTGAGCAGCAATGATGTATTTGCAGGCAATGTGATCTCAATTGATAGATAATGTGATAAACCGACAATCTGCAAATCACTTTATGTAATACTATGTTGTCTTATCCCCAAAATATTACTCCAAAGTGATGAAAACTAGGTGTCTCCTTTATGCGAAACGTGCCGTCCACTGCCTGTTGTCATGCCTTAGGGTTCGATCCAGTGATCCTGTGATCAGCTGAATGGTTCAAATTCTGTTGGGTGGTGATCACCTTTTGTCTGTTTTTCATTTTTTCCTATCAACAGATGTTTCATTCTTTCATTCAGGCTGACCTGTTACCTTGCGGGTGCAGCCATTTAAACTTCCCCCTGACGTGTCTTTCCTGCTGGTGATATTCTGAAGTGGACCTTACTTTGAGTTCCAACCTACTGCCAAGTGTTATTGCCAGGCAGTTTAAATCCCACATGGTTTATCGTTTCTTTCTATACTTCCCCAGTTCCTAAGCCGGTATGTCAAACACTCGATGGCCGATTAGGGAGCCTGGACCAAGTTGTGATCTTCTAGTCTTTCAGTTAGGATTTTCCTAGTCTGCACAGGGACCTCTAGGGACTGCGCAGGTGGGAACTGTACTTTATAAAGGATCCAGGTGGGTCAGGTGTAGTTGTTCTGACAGAGACCTTATTTTCATGTGTGCATTACTACATACGTAACACCTGTTGTCAAATGTAACTCATGTCTTCAGTACAGATGAAATGGATTACAAGAAGTGGAGACAAGTCTTGTCTCTGCTGCTGGTCTACTGTATGTCAAACTGCATAACAAGGAGGTGGGCTTTCAGTAGTGGTGTAACTTGAAGCTCATGGGTCCCGATTTAAAAGCTCTAATGGGGCCCCCATCTATTACAATTCTTTCATAGCATTAATCTTTTTCTATAGGCCAAAAGGACTTTTGGGGCCCTGAAGGCTCCAGGGCCCGGGTGCAATTTCAACCCTTGCACCTGCTGTAGTTATGCCCCTGGCTTTCAGTTTTAAGCATGCAAGTCATTGGACAATAGCAGGTAAAGTGTATGATAAGTGAGGGAAAGAAAGTTCCAGTACCTATGGTGCTGGAAAATGCTGACAACAAGCATGACTTTTTGAAAGAGTGGATGGCGAGTTTTAGAATATAATCAGGACAGTCTATGGTTACATTAGACTGGTATGTACACTTAAAATAGTTTGATCTGGTTTAGGCAATGAGGGCAACACAGGTTCTCTGTGAAAGGACAATTACACTTGCAAACTTAGCCCTCATGACATACAATAGCAGCTTAGAATAATAACACAGACTCACTTCCTTGTTCTTCTATCTTCTAGATTGGGCTATTGCTGCTATGGGCAGCATGGTTGCTCAGTCGTTAGCACTGTATGGTGGATTAGTAGATCGCACTGCAGCCTTGCAGCACTGGGGTCCTGGGTATAAATCCCACCAAGGGCAACATCTGCAAAGAGTTTGTATGTTCTCCCCATGTTTGTGTGGGTTTCCTCTGGGTTCTCTGTTTTCCTGCCACACTCCAAAGAAATACTGGTAGGGAATAGAGATTGTGGCCACGATGGGGACAGTGATGATGAAGTGTGCAATGCAGTGTAAAATATGATGGCGCTATATAACTTGAGTAAAATAAATCAGGATATATACGCATACAATATGCCGCAATTAAATACTATCCCTGGCATTGTCCACCACATTAATTTCACATATGGCCATTGGTGGAGAAATCATAACAGATTTCTTATTACTGGATCTGCAGTCATATGTGTGTGGCGCCCCTGCGGTCTGGCAGCCACACTGATATTTAAGGCCATCGGTACTAATGGCACCTCTGAGAAGAATTGAGGTACCCTGTGTAGGATTCCCAAAAGCATTTACGCGCTGCCTGAACTCTAACCAGAGTGCTGGGTACAGAGGCTGAGGCCTGCTTGGGGTTGTGACAAACTTTAGTTGAAGGGAGGGATTAGCAGTAGTGAGTAGTAGGGAGGGGTGGCAAGGGAGAGTCAGTCTGTGTCTGCCCGTCTGGCCGGATGAGATGACAAGCTGCAAGCAGGATACCAGGTCCTGGGTGGTCAGGGATTTCAGATCCTGGCCACAGAAACTGGAGGTTGCTGAGTTTCAAGCTCAGTAGCCACACTACGTGGGACAGTCTGGGGCCCAGCAACAAAGGAGGACTAGAGAGTCGGTGCTCAGTCTGCATTGCCTGTCTGGCTGGAAGTCAGCTACAGGTACATACGACCTCATCCTACAGGGAAGTCAGCTGGTAGTCTAAATACCTGTCTGGCAGAGCGGTCCCTAATTCTTTTCAGACTGGCCAGACCCAAAGATATGGGGACCAGTATCCCTGGACCTAACCTGTTACCGACTGCAATTAAAGGGGTTTCCCCACGAATAAAGTTAATTTTATAAGTTCATTTTAATCAATAGATCTTGTTATAATAATAATTTTCACAATTGAATGTGATTAAAAAAAAAATGTTCCTGTGCTGAGATAATCTTATATATGTGTCCCTGCTATGTACAGTTTAATTTTTGTTTCTGACTGTGCACAGAGCATTGGTGTGATCCTGGGCAGGGGAGGATGAAATAGAGTATACAGACATTACAGCACGAGATCACAAATAATTGTTTTATAATAATAATTATCTAATAATTAATTAATAATTATAATTATTTATAATAATAATCGGCTGTGATCTCGTGCTGTAATGTCTGTATACTCTTTTACTTCCTCCCCTGCCCAGGAGATATGGTATGATTGGACCGTGTTCCGTGCATGGTCAGAAACAAAAATTAAGCTTTACATAGCAGGGACACATACATTATATAAGATTATCTCAGCATAGGAACATTTTTATTAATCATATCCAATTGTGGAAATTATTATTATGCCAAGATCTATTGATGAAAATTAACTTTATTCATGGGAAAACCCCTTTAAAGGTAAATTACTGCTGTCAACTGCCTCCTTGTTTCTTTCTGCTGCACCCCTGCACTCCACACAACTACCACCATCACCTTCTCCACAATAGCCTTAAAGGGAACCTGTCACCTAATCTATGGCCCCTAAACTATCACTACCTGCCCCTACAGACCCTAACTAGCTCCCTAACCATCCCTGCCTGACCTAATAGTGCTTTATATAAGGTGAATAAAACACTTTATAAACTTACAATTTCTCCGTCTGTGGGGCGTTCCTGTCGGCTCTTGTCTGCAGGGCGGTGTCCCCAGAGCCGCGCTCCCCCCGCCTCGCTCCCTTCCTAACGCCCTAATGGGTGGCATTATCGATTTGAAGAGCGGGGGAGCCCAGTGGAATCTTCCCGCCCCGCTCTTCATGACGCGGCCGGAGACCGCGTCATTTCCGGTCCGCGCATGCGTAGTGCGCCGGGTGAAGCCGAGTCCCGGCGTCGCTAGGCAACGATCGGCGTCTTCGGAAGGTGAGTATCGGCGGCCCCCTCCCTCCCAAACCAGCACATATATATGTGTGTGTAATCCACATGTACATATGGATTACACACACACATATAT